>JBBFKN010000011.1:939544-1272975 GCA_039654755.1 Calcarius lapponicus | reverse complement strand
TTCTCCTTCTTCTCCTTCTCCTCTCCTCCTCCTCCTCCTCCTCCTCCCCTCTGTCCATAATGTCCCCCCAGAGGGCTCAGGCTGCTGTGGGGGGCTGAGGACATCCCGAGCAGGTCCCTGCCACCCCTCATGTCCCTGGCACGAGGCTCCCTTGGACTCCTCACTCCCATTCCGGTGTTTGAGTCCTTCCTAAGGGAGATAAGATCGGGATCAGCCCAGCCGGGCTCTGCCAAAACGGGCAGGAAGCAGCACAGTAATTAAATGGGCAAATAATGGGAATTTAGGATTCTAACAAAAGGCAGAAAAGCAATCCAGAGGGGGTCGGGAAAATCAGGAACACAGAGAAAAACCCAATCAAGCAGAAAATAGCCCGGACTGGAGCCAAGGCTGGGGGCTGAGGCAGCCGGGCTCGGTGGGAGGAGGAGATTTGGGGGCTGGGGGGGATCTGGGGGGTCTCTGCTGCTGTTCTGGGCAGAATGAGAGTTTTGTGGGAGATTTGTTCCCCAGCAGAGCTGGCCACGGGCTGAAACCCCGGGAAAAGTTCCCAGATCAGCACCGGGCACGGCAGATCTGGGACGTGAGATCCATGGAAATGCCCTGGGGGTGGATGGGCGGGGGTCTCAGGGGGCACAGGGGGCATTTTGCTGGAATTCAGCGTTTCCTAGAGACTCCCCATGCCCAGGATTTCCTGGGATGAGCTCTCTGCCAGGAGCTGGCTGTGCCCTGTGGGCACAAATCCCCCTGGGAACACCCTGGGAAGGATCCATGGCAGGGGTCCCAAACAATGGGGAGGGTTTGGGGATTCTGTGGTTCCCACCCCAATTTTGGGGAGACTTTTGGAGGTCTCTGGGGTTCCTATCCAAATTTAGGGAAGACGGTCTGTTCCCATTCTCATTTTGGGGGGATTTTTGGGGCGTTCTGTGGTTCCCATCCCCAATTTTGGGGGAGGTTTCTGAAGGTCTCATCCCAAATTTTGGGGAGGGTCCAGCAGCAGGCTGGAGCCAGGCTCTGCTGCCAACATTTCCTACTCATTCCCGTGGTCACTGCATCCCTGGGGACGTGGTGCAGGGAGCTGGGACACGGCCCTGGGGGACCTGGCACAGTGACAAGGACACCCCGGGGACCCCAAGTGGCACCGAGGCTGTGACACCCTGGGGTTAAACACCAGGGACCATCCCCCATTTTGGGGAGACTTTGGGGGTTCTGAGGAGTCCCATCCTCCAGCATTAGGGGAGATGTTTAAGGATCCCATCCCCAATTTTACAGGAGTCTCTGGGGGTCCCATCCCAAATTTTGGGGATACTTTGGGTGTCCCATCCCCAAATTTGGGAAGATTTTAAGGACATTCCTGTGGTTCCCAGCTCCAATTCTAGTTGAGAATTTTTGGAAGTCTCTGGGGTTGCCACCCAAATTTTAGGGGAGGCTTTGGGGATCCCATCCATACCTTTCATAGACTTCATTACCCCAATGTCCCTCCCATCCCCTAATGAAGCTCAGATGCCACTGACTGCTCCTTTCACCCCTCACCACGAGGCACAGGGCTGGGTGTGGCCATGATATTTCATGAAAAATCCTTTCCTTAAGATTTTTTCTCCCGAGAAGCTGAGAGGCCTCAGGAACAAAATGTAACCAATGGTTATCTGCTGCTGTGGAATGCAACAGGTGCATCTGGGATTGGTCTCATGTGGTTGTTTCTAATTAATGGCCAATCACAGTCAGCTGGCTCAGACTCTCTGAGCCACAAGCTTTTGTTATCATTCTTTCTTTTTCTATTCTTAGCTAGCCTTCTGATGAAATCATTTCTTCTATTCTTTTAGTATAGTTTTAATATAATATATATCATAAAATAACAAATCAAGCCTTCTGAAACATGGAGTCAGATCCTCGTCTCTTCCCTCATCCTGTGAACACGGTCACAGTCGGGGACACGGCCGAGCCCGTGGGGACCCAGGAACAGCCCGGGCCGGTGTCCCCAGGGCCTTTCCCGGGGATTTCCGGCCGGGAGGAGCCGCCCGGGGACATTCCTGGCACGGCCGAGCCTCCCTGGGCAGGGTTTGTTTCCCGGAGCCCTGGAGACGATCCCGAGCCATGGAGCGGGGAGCGGCCGGGGACCCCCGCGGGCTCTGGGGGGACCCCCCGGCAGAGACCCCCGTCCTTGGGGTGAGCCCGGAGCGCTCCGGCCTCGGGATTGACGGGATAAGGGCGGAGAGGGGACAGGGGCTGGGCTCGGGGCTTTGGGTGGGCTCCGGGCTTTGCAAACGCCCTGCAGACCCCGAGAGGGGCCCGGGTCCCGTCCCCAGGGGTGGGGACACTGCGGGTCTGGGAGTGACCCAGGGTGGGAGGGCGGTGTCCCTGGGAAAACAGGGGAGAGCGAATTCCCATCTCCAGGGCTCCCGTCCTGCTGCCCCGGCCACCCGCTCCTCCCGCCACCATCCCCGTCCCCCTTGTCCTGCCACCATCCCAGTCCCGGTCCCGCCTGTCCCCAGACGTGTCCCCTCTGTCCTGCCCCCAGCTCCGTCCCCCATGTCCTGCACCGCCCCCCGTCGCCCCTGTCTTGCCACCTCTGTCCCCTCCATCCTGCCCCCAGCCCTGTCCCCTCTGTCCTGCCACCATCACTGTCCCGATCCCGCCTGTCCCTAGACGTGTCCCCTCTGTCCTGCCATCCCTGTCCCCTCTGTCCTGTCCCCTCTGTCCCCCGTCCTGCCCCCATCCCAATCCCCTCTGTCCTGCCACCACCCCTGTCCCCTCCGTCCTGCCACCCCCATCCTTCTGTCCTGCCATCCCGGTCCCCTCTGTCCCCCCTGTCCCGCCCCCAGCCCCATCCCTCCCCGCCACCATCCCGGTCCCGGTCCCGCCTGTCCCCCGTGTCCCGCTGCCAGGACTCCGCATTGCATTTACAATCCCGGTTTTCCCTCCCCTCCTGCCTCGCAGCCCCGCGCCCTGGGGTCGCCCCCCGGAGCATTCCCGGAGCGCTCCCGGTGCCCGGTGCTGATCCTGCCGCCGCTGCCCGGGCCCGGGGCCGCCCCCGCGGGACCCCCGCCCGCCCGGCCAGGTTGGTGCAGGGCTGGGGAGGGCAGAGCCGAACCGGGCCGGGTTCAGCCGCTCCTGAGCCCCGATCCCCGATCCCCGATCGCAGCCCTTGCCAGGGAGAGCGGCGGGCAGAGCCGCGCTCAGCCCTGTCCATCCATCCTTGGCTCCTTGGCTGGGCGTTCAGCCCCTCGGGCTGCGAGTTTCGGGGGTTTTACCTGCTCTGGGCTCCAAGATGCTCCCGGGGAACAGTTTGGGACTGTTTTCTTGTTTTGTTTTATTTGTTTGTTTTGGTTTGTGGGTATGGGGGGTTTTTTGTTTGTGTATGTTTTTTGGGTTTTGGTGGTTTTGGTTTTTTTTTTGGTTTTTTTTTGTTTGTTTGTTTTTTTGTTTTGTTTTTTTTTTGTTTGGTTTTTGTTTTTGTTTTTGTTTTGTTTCTTTTTTGTTGTTGTTTTGGGTTTTTTGGAGTTTTTTGGGTGGGTTTTTTTGTTGGTTTTTTGGGTTTTTTTCTGTTTGTTTGTGGTTTTTTTTTTGTTGTTTGGTTGGGGCTTTTTTGGGGTTTTTTGTTGTTGGTTTTTTTGTTCAGTTTTTTTTTGTTGTTTTTTTTGTTCAGTTTCTTTTTGTTGGGTTTTTAAATTGTCTTTTTTGGTTTTTTTTTTCTGGTTCTTTTTTTTTTTGTTTTTGTTGTGGGTTTTTTTGTTGTTGTTGTTGTTTTGGGTTTTTTTGGGGTTTTTGGGTGGGTTTTTTGTTGGTTTTTTGGGGTTTTTTCTGGTTTTTTTTTTTTTTGTTTGTTTGTTTGGTTGGGGCTTTTTGGGGTTTTTTTGTTGTTGGTTTTTTTGTTCAGTTTTTTTTTTGGTTGTTGTTGTTGTTGGGTTTTTTTTATTGTCTTTTTTGGGTTTTTTTCTGTTTGTTTTTTTGTTTTTGTTGTGGGTTTTTTTGTTGTTGTTTTGGGTTTTTTGGGGGGGTTTGGGTTTTTTTTTGTTTGGGTTTTTTTTGTTTGATTTTTTTGGGGGGGGGGGTTGTTGGTTTTTGGTTTTGGTTTTTTTTCCCTTTTTTTTGTTGTTTTTGTTTTTTTTTGAAATTCAGCTGTTTTTGTTCTCCAAACCCCCATTTCTTGCTGGCATCCATCCATCCCCAGGGAACGCCGGGGTGTGACAGTTTCCTGGAACTGCAAGGTGGGATTGAGAGGGACTGGAAGCCTGGGCTGTGCCCCTGCCCGGAGGGGCTTCACCCACCCGGGTGCCCCCAGGGCTGGGGGGCAGGGCCAGGGGGCTGTGGTGACAGCAGGGACAGCAGGGACAGGGGCTGGGGACAGCAGGGACAAAGAGCTGTCATTGCTGGGGACACACCATAGGCAGAGTCACCTTGTGTTGTGGGGAGGGGGAAGATGGAGCTGTCCTTAAAAATCCGAGGAAAATCCTCAAAAATCAGAGGGAAAAAGGATGCTGCAAATCAGTGTGGAAGTAAACAGAGCCAGGCTGGCCCCGGTGGGATGGGTGCATCCACCCAGAGCTGCCAGCCCGCAGTTCAGTCCCTGGGGTGCTCCCCGCTCAGCAGAGGCCCAGGAGGTGCTGGGGTGCTCCTGCCTGGAGGGACAGCCACCTCCTGTGTCCTGGGAGCCAGCCTGGCACCTCTGGAGCCTCTGGGGATCTGGCTCTGAGCCCTTGTGGGGTGGTCCAAACCCTTTTTTACTCCATGGAATCCCAGAATGGTTTGGCTTGGAAGGGACCTTAAACCCACCCAGTTTCACCCCTGCCACGGCAGGGACACCTTCCACTGTCCCAGGCTGCTCCAAGCCCCGTCCAGCCTGGCCTTGGGCACTGCCAGGGATCCAGGGGCAGCCCCAGCTGCTCAGGGTGGATGGAGCCAGCAGGATCTCAAGGGATTCCAGCAGGCTTATAAGAACTTTCCATGGGAATTTTACACGTGCAGAAATGGGGGCATTTTTCAGGGGTGCGTAGCCAGATTTGGGGCTTCCTCTGTGTGGATGGGCCTCAGCAGCCTCACACCCTCAGTGGGGCCTCCAGCCAAGGGGACAGGGACACTGGCCTGGAGCAGGCAGGAGCTGAGGAGGCACTGAGCATCCCCCCCTGGCTCCTCCTGGATCCCAGGAGTGGGGATTGGAGTCCTGGGCTCACCCCCAGCTCCTGCCCTGTAGGAGCATCAGGGGTAGGAGGGTCAGGATGGATGGAGACGAGAGATTCTGCAGCCAGGTCTGGAACTTGGGGTTTATTGCAAAGGGCCTGGGAGCAGGGCCCTGCTGGGAGCTGCCAGGCACAGCTGGAGCAGGCCTGAGAGAAGAGAGGGGGAGAGAGCAAAAGGGTAAGAGAGTGAAGTTCCCGTTCCAATACAATAAATCTTCTTCTGTGTTGAATATTCTAATTCTCACTAACCAATCTAGTACAAGATACAAATCCTATAGCATTTCCATACAGCCTATAAGAATCATTCCATTTACCATACTGTGTTACATTTTAAACCCAAAAACTCCTCTTTGGGCCCTTCTGCAAGCTGTAGGGTCTGCTCTGACCCTTGGGCCTGTCTGCAAGCAGAGGGTGTTGTTCCATCAAAGGGGATCACCTTCAGCTGGCCACACCATTGTTTTCCAGTTGTTCCGTAACTGAGGGATCTCAAAGCTTGCTTTCATTTCAATCTCATTTATAGTTTCCATATTCTCAAAATCTTGTACCAGGCAATCATATTTATAAAGCTTTCCTGTTTCATCTTCCCCAACACTGCCCCTCATGCCCAGAGCAGGGCTGAGCCTGACATGCTCTGAAACGCTGCCCCTGCCAGGGCAGGGCGCTGCCCAAGGCCCTGGGCACTGCCAGGGCTGCACAAACTCTCCCCAGAATGGGAGGGAAGTCTGGAGCCTCCAGCCCCAGTAATCACTGACCACAGCCCCTGGCCCTGCTGTCCCTGCTCAGCTCCCCCTCGTGAGCCAGCAAGGAAGAAAAGGCTCAGATGTGGCAATTTTCAAGCTTTAGCCAAACAAAATAATTTTTAAACACCACACGAGGCTTCCAAAGCAGGGTGGGGGAAGGCTGGCTGTGCTCCACTGCTCGGGAACAGGGAGGAGCCTGGGGGCCGCCCCATCCCGGGCACTCATCCAGGCTCTGCTCCCTCTGCTCCCTCTCTGATGCAGAATCTCCCATCCTCGGGCAGGTTTGATGGAGCTGATGCTGATTCAAGGCTCCCAAATGCACCAGCTGCTGATGCACAGCCTGGCCATGGCAGCTCTGCTGCCCCTCGGTGCAGGGGACAGCCCCTGCCCAGGTGAGGCTCAGGGGGGCAGAGGGACCAAAGAGGGGACAAAGAGGGGGCGGGGGGGACAGAGAGGGGACAAAGGGACCAAGGAGGGGGCAGAGGGACCAAAGAGGGGACAAAGAGGGGGCAGGGGGGACAGAGAGGACACAAAGGGACCAAGGAGGGGGCAAAGGGACCAAATTTGGGGCAGAGGGACCAAAGAGGGGACAAAGAGGGGACGAAGAGACCAAAGAGGGGGCAACGGGAACAGAGAGGGCAAAAGGACCAAAAATGGGACAGAGGAAGCAAAGATGGGGCAAAGGGACCAAAGATGGGGCAAAGGGACCAAAGATGGGGAAAAAGGACCAAGGAGGGGGCAGAGGGACCCCGGGGCTGTTCAGGGTCACCACGTCCTGCTTTGGGGCCCTCTGGGGGCAGCACCTGGGTGGTCCCAGCCCAGCTCTGAGCAGCCCTTTGGGGTTCTGGGGCTTTGTTTGGAGCCCAGCTCTGACAGCTCAGACAACAGCCAGGCCTCGGGCAGAGGCTCAGCCCAGCTGGGACCCTCTGGAATCACAGCCCAACCCAGCAGGAGCTCTGCAGGGGCTGCCGGTTAAAAATCCATCTCAAACCAAATCATTCATCTCCTCGGGGGGAACAATGCAGCTTTTGGGGCAGGGCTGGGCTGCGGCAGCTGCTGAGCTCGCTGCCAGCTGGCACCTCCTGGTGCCCAGCCCCTGTTCCCTCCCAGTGCCACCAGGGCAGGGCTGGCCAGGGCTGGCACCCTGCTCAGATGGCTCTCAGCAGATCAAAGGGCTCTTCCCACGGGGTTTGGTCCCATCTGGGGCTGCCACCCCCCGTGTCCCCCTGGGGCTTTGTTGGGACTGAGCCCAGCCAGAGGGAGCGGCCGGGTGTGATCCCAGTGTTATGTTTGCCCAATTATCCCATCATTAAAAAAACCAAATAACATTAGAGGTAGCAGCAATTTTAATGGAATAGTTTTAGAAAATATATAAAATTGGATACACTTGAAATAATTGACAAAATAATTTGATTAAAAATAAGGGATAATTTGGTTCTAATAATCGTGCATAAGCAAAAGATGACCGCGGGGTACCTGAGTGCAGGGCTCTGGACCCTTGCCACCTCACGTACGAGCTTGCCAAGTGAAGATTCCCCTTATATGCCATGTGTCAATGCCATCTCCTCCCATTTTCCGTTCATCACACTCCTACCTCCACCTCATCACCACCTTTACCACGCATGCTCCACCACTCGTTTTGGTGGTCACACAAGTTTTTGGGGGTCGTTTTTGATGAAGGCCTCTCCTCTTCTTCGATGTCCTTTAATCACCCTTGGGGCACACATGCGCACCAAGCCAGTACAATGTAAGCCAAGACTAACATAATATTATATTTAAGCATCAAAGCAATAAATTTCTTATAGCTGGCATTTTCCTGGTACCCAACCAGATTTTCCCTTCTTTCTGTTAATTTTTAGTAACTGTTATCTCTTGCTTTTTCCTGTCCTTGAACATCTGCAGGAAAGGGGGGGGCGGGGGTGGAACCCCTCCTCTCTCTTTCTTTCTTGGCATTACACATTTTAACTGTTTTATTATTTCCAATATTAACTACTGCATCCATATTGATTACTGTTTCAATTTTGTCAGCACGAATCATACCTATTTACCACACCGGCAAGCGGCGCTTTGGGAGCCCCGGCCCAGCCCTGCCTCTGTTCCCCCCCACAGGCGCTGGCGGGGCCTTGGCAGGGTGAGGAGGAGGAGGAGGCCGTGGTTTTTCCACCATCACTACGTGCCCTGGACCCCTCCCCGCCCGCCCCCCGTGCGGTTTCCTGCGCTGCTCACCCGGGGAAGGGCGGTGAGTGCCGGGGGTTGGTGCCATCCCGGTGTGGGCAGCGCCTCCAGGGACACATCCACTCCTCACTGCCCCGTCCCGCTCCTCTCCAGCAGAGCTGTGCCCCCCCCGCCGCCCCCCAGCGCCACCGGCACCGTGGGACCCGACGTGCCCCCAGCAGAGGGTAAGGACAGCCCGGGGACGCTGACACTGTCCCCATGGCCCCCACGGGAGCAGCTGTCCCTCGGGCTTCTGTCGCCCCGGGCTGAGCTTCCCTGCTGCCTGTCTCCATTCCATCCTGTCCCTGTCCCATCTCATCCCAATAATGTCCCATCCCAATAAAGTCCCATCCCATCCCAATAATGTCCTGTCCTGTCCCGTCCCGTCCCGTCCCATCCCATCTCATGGATCCCATGGATCCCATTCCATCTCTTTATCCCATCTCATGGATCCCATCCCATCTCATTATCCTATCCCATCAAATCCCATCCCACCCCATCCCCATCATCCCATCCCATCCCATCCCATCCAAATAATGTCCTGTCCTGTCCCGTCCCGTCCCATCCCATCTCATGGATCCCATGGATTCCCATTCCATCTCTTTATCCCATCTCATGGATCCCATCCCATCTCATTATCCTATCCCATCAAATCCCATCCCACCCCATCCCATCTCAATAATGTCCCATCCCATTATCGCATCCCATCCAATAATGTCCCATACCAATAATGTCCCATCCCATCCCAAAAATGTGTCATCCCATTATCCCATTACCCCCTCCCATCCCATCCCATTTTCCCATCCCATCCCAATAACATCCCATCCCAATCCCATCCCAATAATGTCCCATCCCATTTATCCCATCCCATTATCCCATCCCATTATCCCATCCCATCCCATTCCATCCCATTATCCCCTCCCATCCCATCCCATTTTCCCATCCCACCCCAATAATGTCCCCATCCCATCCCATCCCATCCCAATAATGTCCCATCCCATTATCCCATTCCATCCCATCCCATCCCATTATCCCATCCCATCCCACAGAGTTTTACACCATGGAGCAGCAGCAGGGCTCTGAGCTCTGCCTCTCTGGACCCCGCATATCCTGGATGGATGCTCCACCATTCCCGTGCTTTTGGGCTTTGGGGTTTGGGGTGGTTTCCCAGCTGAGCCCCCTGGCAGGGCTGTCCCCAGCCCCGGTGTCACCCCCGGTCCCCTCCGGGCCGTGCTGTCCCCGGGGGTGGCACACAGGACAGTCCCTGCCTCCATCAGTTCCCTGCAGCTCCCCGCACAGCATCGCCTGTAATTAATGATGTGCTTTGTTAAGAGAGCGCCCTGCTGTCGCTAATTAAGCATCTGTAATTACATTAATGCATCTGTAATCTGTAATGGGCTGGTGGCTCCGTGCCTGGGGTGCAGGGGCTCCCTCGGGGCTGGGGGGGGCTCAGAGGAGCCCTGGGGGGCTCTGTCAGAGCCTGGGGTGTGGGAGGGGGTGTTGGGGGGTTTGTCAGGTCTGGGGTGCTGAGGGGATGCTGGGAGGTTCTGTCAGGTCTGGGAGGGTGAGGGGGTGCTGGGGAGTCTGTCGAGTCTGGGAGGGTCTGTCAGGTCTGGGGGCTCTGTCAGGTCTCGGAGGGTGAGGGGGTGCTGGGAGGTTCTGTCAGTCTGGGGGGGTCTGTCAGTCTGGGGGGGTCTGTGAGGTCTGGGTGGGGGGGGGTCTGTCAGGTCTGGGGCTCTGTCAGGTCTGGGAGCATCTGTCAGAGCCTGGGGTGCTGAGGGGGTTCTGGGGGGGTCTGTCAGGTCTGGGGGTGTGAGGGGGTGCTGGGAGGTTCTGTCAGGTCTGAGGGGGTCTGTCAGGTCTGGGCAGGGTGAGGGGGTGCTGGGGCAGTGCTGGAGCCCCAGGCTGAGATCTCCTGGCTGAGCAGAGGCAGAGCTGGATCTTGGCGGGGCGGTGTGGTGGGGAGAGCAGCCCGAGAGGGAAATCCCGGAGTTTCCCAGCATTCAGTGACCCCTGAGCTCCCCGGCGAGCAGGAGGAAGAGGGCAGAGGAGGCTTTTGGGTGCTGGGAGCTGTCCCCTACCCGTGCCACCCATCCCCAGCCTGCTGTGCCCTGGGGGGCTCCAGGCTTTTCCCTGGAGCAGGAGCTCCTGCCAGGAGACCCTCAGGGCCGGTGGTCTGGGGGCTCTGAGGATGCAGAAAGGCATCTTAAACCCCTCCCTTGGACTGCCCTGCCCGGTGGAAGGCAGAATTTCTCCTTCCCTGAGCTCTGCAATGGGCAGATCCTCCCAGCCTGGCCCCTGGAGGAGCTCCCAGGTGTGGAGCAGGAGGATCAGGTGGATTCCAGCAGGAAGGTCCAGCTCCTCCAGCTGGGAGGTGTGACCATGTTCACAGGGATCCCAGGATGGAGGAAGAGATGAGGATCTGACTCCATGTTTCAGAAGGCTGATTTATATTTTATGATATATATTATATTAAAACTATACTAAAAGAATAGAAGAAAGGATTTCACCAGAAGGCTAGCTAAGAATAGAAGAAGAATGATAACACAGGCTTGTGTCTCGACAGAGAGTCTGAGCCAGCTGGCTGTGATTGGCCATGAATTAGAAACAAGCACATGAGACCAATCCAGATGCACCTGTTGCATTGCACAGCAGCAGATAACCATTGGTTACATTTTGTGCCTGAGGCCTCTCAGCTTCTCAGGAGGAAAACTAAGGAAAGGATTTTTCATACAAGATGTCTGTGACAGGGAGGGAGCTGAAGGAAGCATCCAAAAGCAGAGCTGGGATGGGTGGGAGAGCAGATGGTGCCCAAAGGCTCCCCATGGACACAGAAGGGGGAGGAGGAGTGAGGAGTCACCTGGAATGGGCTGGGCAGGAAGGGTGGGCTCGGGATGTGACCCAATCTTTGCTTTAATATGAGAATAATGAGAGGAATGGGAGGGTGAAGCAATGGGCATTGCAACAGCCCTGGTGGACGTAACCCCGGGGTTACTGGTCAAACTGGGGCACCCTCCAGCCTGGCCAGAGCCTGGGGACATCTCTGTCACTGCCAGGGTGGGAGGGCAGTGTGGTGGTGTTTGAGGGTCCCCAGGATGAGGGAAGAGATGAGAATCTTGACTCTATGTTTCAGAAGGCTGATTTATTATTTTATATTTTATATAATAATATAATATATTATTATATATATTATATTAAAAGAAAAGGCTATACTAAAACTATACTAAAAGAATAGAAAGGAGACATCAGAAGGCCAGAAAGGAATGAATAATAAAATCTCGTGACTGACCAGAGAGTCTGACACAGTTGTCTGTGATTGGCCATTAATTAAAAACAATTCACATGCTGGGTAAACAATTCTCCAAATCACATTCCAAAGCAGCAAAACATGGAGAAGCTGAAGCTTCTCAGGAGAAAAGATCCTGGCAAAAGGGATTTTTCATAAAATATCACAGTAGCGGGGCAGTGATGCTGAGATGCTGGGCTGAGGGTGGGTCCTGCCAGGGGAGGGCAGGGGGCTGGGGTGGTCCCACCGAGGTGACAGTGCCCAGGAGGGCCTGGGGGGACTGGCAGAGCCCAGAGACCCCAAGGGAAGCAGAAGGCACGAGGGGATGTGGCTGCTGCTGGGTCAGGGTGAGCCCAGGGTCTGGCAGCAGCGCAGGGATGTCCCCCCTTCCCCAGCCCTGGGGGTGTCCTGGGGGCTTGGAGCCACCTGGGATGGAGGCAGCTGTCCCTGCCCTGGCACTGGATGGGCTGTGAGGTCCTTCCCACCCAAACCCTCCTGGGATTCTGGGATTCCCTGGTTTGGGAATGGACGGACCAGCAGGGCTGGGAGAGGCTGCTGGGGGCTGACACCGGCCCAGTGCCCCTGCTGTCACCAGGACTTGGTTCCAGGAGTTTCCAGGGGGCTGGCCTGGATCCTGCAAGGCACTAGAGCAGGAGGAGAGGTTAATTACAGCCTGTGCTAATTGCACCCCTGAAAACACCTCGTGCAACACGGCCCCTGGCTGCCAACTGGGCCAAGGGCTGCCACCCCTGCGGCCGGGCTGGCAGAGGGGGGTGGCAGAGCCTGGCCCCAGGCTCTGTGGGACCCTGGGGACACGAGCTGGGCACTGGGAGGGGAAGGGCAGAGGGGCTCCTGCTGCCATTCCTGCTGGGAGATGTCTCCCAGCCATCTGAGGCTCTGCAGGGGGAGGTTTGGGTGCCAGCACGAGGCTGTGCCCAGCCTGGCTGGGGTGATGGCCAGGGACCAGAGCAGCTCCTGCTGTCCCCACCAGCTGAGCCTCCCTTTCCCAGGGCTGGCAGCCCCATGGCCAGGGCTATTGTAAATCAAAGGTGACTCCAGTGTTGGTGAGGGAGAGAGGAAGATGCATCTGACTCCATGGATATCAAAAGGTTAATTAATTACTTTATTAGACTATATTAATTAATTAATCAGGAGGTTAATTAATTACTTTATTAGACTATATTATTCTATACATCTAAACTGAACCTGCCAAACACTCAAACCCTGCACACACTGCACAGAATCCCACGACTGTCAGTGACAGTCCCGACACACACACACACACACCTGGCCCTGACAGGCCAAGGAAACAAAACTCCATCACTCTGGGTAAATAATCTCCACATTGCATTCTACTTTGGCACAAACACAGGCACAGCAAATGAGATAAGAATTGTTTTTCCTTTCTCTGAGGTTCAGAGAATGTGAAACCCAGAAATATTCTTGGGAAGAATTGTGCCTTGCTTTTCTCTGTGAAGGGAAATGTGGCAACACAGGACAGATTCCTGGGACAGGAAGAGTTCAGTGAGCAGCAGGTCTGATCTCACCGACCTGGAGTCTTCAACAGCCCAGGAGGTGACAGCAGTGACACCTCAGGTGACTCAGGGTCCCCGCGTGACTCACAGCCACTCTCCACCCCTGGGTGGGTGTCCGGCTTCCACCTGAGCCGCTCCATCCTCAGGATGAGATCCCCAGAGAGCCTTCCCCTGGGCCAGCCCCAGCCACCCACACAGGATCCTCCTGATTCACCTGGCCCGGCCCGGGCTGAGCTGGGGCAGCACCATGGACCTGCTGCTGCTCCAGGGGCTGCTGCTCCTGCCCCTGGCAGTGCTGCTGCTCTACAGGTGCAGCCCCCACTTCCAGTTCCTCTGCAAGGTGGCCTTCTTCAACTGCTGGATCGTGGCCTTGGCCACCCTGCTGTCCCCCCTGGCCGCCTTCCGGGGACGCTCTGTGGAGAACATGAGGTGAGCAAGGGATGGGGATGGGGATGGGGAGAGCTGGCTGGGGCTTGGCTCAGCTGCAGGAAATCCTGTGGTTTGTGGCCACAGGCTCTGTCCTGCCCTGGCTGGAGCCACAGCTGGGTCGCAGCTGGTGGCAGAGCCCTGGGGCCAAGGCCAGGGCTGTGGTCACATCCGTGGGGCAGTGAAATGCAGCCTGTGGCGTGAGCGGTGCTGGCTGTGCCCAGGGAGGGTCCTGGAGTTGGGATTTGTGGTCCCTAAGGGATGAAATAACATAAAAGGGATCATTCCTGGCCATGGCAATGTTGGGGTCATCACTTGGGTGGGTAATGGGGGTGGTTTGGAGGTACCATCAGGGCAGGGGGCAGATACATGCCCAGTGCTGTGTCCCTGGCTCTGGTTTTGCCCATGGGAGACCCGGGAACAGCACCCTGGCAGGGGGGATTGAGGGTGGAGAGCCCTGGCACAGATTATTCCATGGCTGCCCCATTCCTGGAAGTGTCCCCGGCCAGGTTGGATGGGGCTTGGAGCAGCTTGGGACAGTGGAAGGTGTCCCCTGCCATGGCTGGGGGTGGCACTGGGTGGGTTTAAGGCCCCTTCCAACCCAAACTATTCCATATTTTTGTGGTTTTGGGATGTCTTGGGTCCCATCACCTCTCAGGGGCACAGCCCTGTCCCTGTCACAGCCATGTCCTGATCACAGCCCTGTCCCGACTCTGCTCCCGGGGGTGGAAGCAGGGAGATAACACCAGGGAGATAACACCATAACACCAGGGAGATAGCAACACTGGGGAGATAACATCGCTGTGTAACACCGGGGGAAGGCCTGGGCGCGCTCAGGGTGTTGCAATCCTGCTGCTGGAACCCCGGGCAGGATGAGCACAGATGTAATTACACAGGAAAAATGTCCCAGCTTGAGAAACTTGCTGGGGATTTGTGTGGAGGGATCCCGGCCCATGGCAGGAGCCCGGCCACAGGTTCAGTGTTATCAGTCCGAGATTTGGTGGTACCCGGTTGGAGGTTTGGTGTTCTTGGTCCGAGGGTCAGTGTTCCTGGTGGTGGTTCAGTGTTCCTGGCTGGGGGTTTGGTGTTCCTGGAGGCTCCGGGAGGTGGTTTGGTGGTACCAGTGGTGGTTCGGTGTTATCAGTCTGAAATTTGGTGGTACCAGTCCAAGGTTTGGTGGTACCGGTGGTGGTTCGGTATTACTGGTCTGAGGTTTGGTGGTACTGGTCCCAGGTTTGGTGTTATCAGTCCAAGGTTCAGCATT
The DNA here is from genome assembly GCA_039654755.1 of Calcarius lapponicus. NCBI lineage: Eukaryota > Metazoa > Chordata > Aves > Passeriformes > Fringillidae > Calcarius > Calcarius lapponicus. The sequence continues at coordinate 1,258,339 of JBBFKN010000011.1, read as the reverse complement.
CCTGGCGGTGATTTGGTGTTATCAGTCCGAGCTTCGGTGGTACTGGAGGTGGTTTGGTGTTCCTGGTGATGGTTCAGTGTTCCCGGCAGTGGTTTGATGGTACCCGGCGGTGGTTTGGTGTTCCTTGTTGGAGGTTTGGTGTTCCTGGAGGTGGTTTGGTGTTACCAGCCTGAGGTTCGGTGCTCCTGAGGTGGTTCGGTGTTCCCAGTGGTGGTTTAGTGTTCCCAGTCTGAGGTTCAGTGCTCTCTGCGGTGGTTCGATGTTATCAGCTGGAGGTTCGGTGTTTCCGGAGGTGGTTTGGTGTTCCCAGTCAGAGGCTTGGTGGTACTGGTGGTGGTTTGTTGGTACCAGACAGAGGTTCGGTGTTATCAGTCCGAGGTTCAGTGTTACCAGTCCAAGGTTCGGTGTTCCTGGTGGTGCTTCGGTGCTCCCAGTGGTGGTTCAGTGGTGAGTGACGCGCTGGCAATTTATTTACAGCACGAACGGGAACGGGGTCACTCTTGATCAGTGTCTCAAACTTTATTGTCTCAGCATCAGACGTATTACATTGTTACAACAATGCAGTAAAAGATGCTGACAGTTCTCTGACTAAATAGAGCGCTAAAGGTGCTTAGCATTTACAGCATAACATAAGACAGCATAACGAAGTCTCAGTTTCAACCAATCACAGGAAGCAAAAGCATAATGACAGAAGCTTCTTCTAATGGCTTGAGGCTTACGTAGCTTTCGGCTAAAACAATAGAAGTTTTCTTTTCCACACAATGCTTCGTTCACAGAAGACAGAGCACAGAGCCTTATTCATATTTAACTTTCTAAATGTATACTTAAAATATACTTTTTGCAACCTAGAAAAGCAATTCTACATAGGCCTACTGTTTTATTTCTCATGTCTCAAATGCTGCTTAAAACTTTTTCTGCTGGCTTGGCAGTTCACTGTCTTTCACTGCTCTCAGGCTGTCTTGTTCAAAGCTTTCTCAAAAACTCCCTAACCTATGGACTCCAACAGTGAGATTTGGTGGTATCAGTCTGAGGTTCAGTGGTACCGGTCCGAGGTTCGGTGGTACTGGCGGTGGTTCAGTGTTCCCAGTGGTGGCTCGGTGGTACCGGTGATGGTTTGGTGTTTTCAGCCCGAGGTTAGGTGGTACTGGTCAGAGGTTCAGTGTTCCCGGCCAGAGTTTTTGTGTTCCCAGTGGTGGTTCGGTGGTACCAGTGATGATTTGATGTTATCAATCTAAGGTCTGGTGTTACCAGCTGGAGGTTCAGTGGTACTTGTGGTGGTTCACCGTTCCTGGGGGGTGGTTTGGCAGTACCGGCAGTGGTTCAGTGTTCCCAGTCTGAGGTTCGGTGTTTCTGGAGGTGGTTCGGTGGTACTGGCAGTGGTTCAGTGGTACCAGTCCGAGGTTCAGTGGTACCGGTGGTGGTTCGGTGGTATTGGTCGTGGTTCAGTGTTCCCGGTGATAGTTTGGTGGTACCAGTGGTGGTTCGGGGGTACCAGTTGCAAGTTCGGTGTTCCTGGAGGGGTTCGGTGTTATCAGTCCCAGGTTCGGTGTTCCCGGTCCGAGGTTCGGCGGTACTGACGGTGGTTCGGCAGTGTAGTAGTACCAGCGGTGATTCGCTGTTCCCGGCGGTGGTTCGGTGTTCCCGGTCAGAGGTTCGGTGTTCCCGACGGTGGTTCGGCGGTACCAGTGATGGTTCGGCAGTACCGGTGATGGTTCGGCGGTACCGGCGGAGGTTCAGTAGTACCAGCGGTGGTTCGGTGTTCCCGGCGATGGTCCGGCAGTACCGGTGATGGTTCGGCGGTACCGGTGGAGGTTCAGTAGTACCAGCGGTGGTTCGGTGTTCCCGGCGGTGGTTCGGCGGTACCAGTGATGGTTCGGCAGTACCGGTGATGGTTCGGCGGTACCGGCGGTGCCGCCGCCTGTCCCGGGTCCTTCCCGGGGAGCGCCGGGCTCATCCCGGGCCGCTCCAGCGCTTCCCGAGGGAGGCTGCGCCTCTCCCGCCTTATCAGCGCCGCTTATCTCGTCCCACCGGCAGCTCCGTGCCCGCCCAGCTCCCTCTCCTGCGATCCCAGAGCCTGCGGGATGACGCTTCCCTGTCATTAGTCCTGGCTTTGGGGCACCGCTCCTCCTCGGATCCTCAGGGATCTCCGAGCCTGCGGCTCCCGAGGGATGGGGGCGATACCGCGGACCCTGCGCCGCATTCTGCCTTCTCACCTGGTGCTGAGCCCTTCCCTGTGCCCTGCGCTGTCCCCGGGGGGCAGTGACAGATGTGGGGGCCCTGGCACAGACCCTCTGTGGGTCGGACAGTGCCCCATTCCAACACCGATGTGTCCCAGGATTTTGTCTCCACGGCTGCTGGAATCCCTGGTGCCCCCTCCTCCCTCCACTCCTCTCATTATTCCCATCCTGAGCGTCACCCGCCGCTGCCATCCCGACATTCCTCCTCCTGTCCAGCCCTCCCGGGCTGTGACACCGCTGTTCCGCTCGGATCCATCTCTTCCCGACACTGCAGCTCCGGTGGAGCCATTTGTGATTCCCCTAAGGAATGTCCGGGCTGGTTTTTCCTTCCCCCTGCAGCACAAAGTGGTGCAGGGGCCGTTCCTGGGGTCCCCCAAGTCCCCGAGGACCTGTCTGTCCCTCTGCCACCCATCCCCAGCTCAGCTCCTCCCTGCTGGGCTCCACCTCTGCTTCAGGAGTCTGGGATCTGGATTTCCCTCCACACACAGATGCAGCTGAGCACCTGGGGACGCTCCCCCGGGCAGAGACAGTTCGCCCTCTTTGGGAAGTGAAGATCCCATCCCCGTCCCCATCCCCGTCCCCATCCCCATCCCCTTTCCCATCTCCTTTCCCGTCCCCATCCCCTTCCAATCCCCGCCCTTTCTCTTTTTGCTTTCCCATCGTTCTTGCACATCAAAATCCCGTTTTTTTCCCTTCCACAACCTCATGCTTCTCACTCCCCCTCCTCAGCAGCTCACTCTGCTCTGAGCCAGGAGCTGGGCTCAGCTCGGGTGGGAGCCAGGCGAGTTCTGAGCGTCACAGGCTGCAAATGTGTGAGAAATCCATCCAAAATTCCCTGAGCCTGAGGCCGGGTCCAGCAGCGCAGCCCAGCCTAACCCCGCCCGCCCAGACCCGTTCCCCACACGTATCCCTCTGCCTTATCTCGTTCCTTATCTCTTTCCTTATCTCATCCCTTATGTCGTCCCTTATCTCGTTCATTATCTTGTCCCTTATCTCGATCCTTATCTGGTCCCTTATCTTGTCCCTTATCTTGTCCCTTATCTCGTCCCTTATCTGGTCCCTTATCTCGGCAGGCTCCTGCGGGCGGCGCTCCTGCCCCTCAAGCGCTTCTACGGCATCAGGATGCGGGTGAGGGGCTCGGAGCGGCTGCGGCTGCCGGGGCCCTTCGTGATCGTCTGCAACCACCAGGCTTCCCTCGACCTCATGGGTGCGTGGGGGGACCCCCCCCCCTCTGGGGGCTCCAGGGGTGCGCCAGGGTGGATTTGGGGGGTCAGCACCGGGATCAGGGCAGGGATGTGTGATGGGAATGGGCCAGGAGTGCTTTTGGGACTGGGCTGTGCTGCAGGGAGAGGGGGGACAACGGGAGGTGATGCCACAGGGTGGTCCTGGGATTGGGGATAGGTTAAAGTCTTTTAAGTCAAGGCTAAAGTAACCCCAGCCTGGTCCTATATTAGGGTATAAATTATTAAATAGTGTATAAATTATATTAGGGTATAAATGATTAATTAATCTGTGCACTGATGTAATTTGGCCTCTCCAGAGAGTTCCTCTCTGCTGTTATCACCTCTCAGGACTGGCTGAGCTGCAGAATTTATTGCTGATATCCAGCTGGTTGGTCCAGCCTGGGGTTCCACTTCCAAGCAGTTTTCCCAGGTGATTTTTCTGCTGCCACTGCCGTGGGTTGGGGAGGTGTTAATGGGTGTTCTCCACGCCCCAGGAATGGTGGAGGTGATTCCCGAGCGCTGCGTGCCCATCGCCAAGCGGGAGCTGCTCTACCTGGGCACGGTGGGCTGGGCCTGCTGGCTCAGCGGCATCATCTTCATCGAGCGCCAGCGCAGGGACGCGGCCATCGAGGTCATCACCCGCACCGCCAGCACCATGAGGAGAGAGAACGTGAGGGACAGGGCTGGGGACACCAGGGGGGTCAGGGGCTGTTATTGTGAATGCACAGCGAGCCCCGTGGCAGGGAAGAACAATGCACCTGGCTCCATGTTATTATATGGAGTTATTATTTAATAATTATTACTTTATTATTACTTTATTATACTATAATATTACTTTATTATTACTTTATTATACTATAGTCTATTAATTATACTATATTCTATTAAAGAATTATTATTATAGAATTTATTATTCTATATTAATAGAATATTAATATAGAATAATAAATTAATTAATATTATACATTAAATAAATTAATATTTATTATTCTACATTAATAGAATATAGTATAATATAATATATAATATTATATATTATTATTATACTATATTCTGTTTAAGAATACTATACTATACTATACTATACTATACTATACTATACTATACTATACTATACTAAAGAATACAGAAAGGATACTTAGAGAATGCTAAAAAGATAATAATGAAAACTCGTGACTCTTTCCAGAGTCCTGACACAGCTTGGCCCTGATTGGCCAAAGAGTGAAAACAACTCACAGCAGAATCCAATTGAAACAATTACCTGTGGGTAAACAATCTCCAAACACATCCCACATGAGCACAACACAGGAGAAGCAAATGAGATAAGAATTGTTTTCATTTTCTCTGAGGCCTCTCGCTGCCTTTCAGCTTCCTAGGAGAAAAATCCTGGGTGAAGGAATCCTGTTCAGAGAACGTGAATGCCACAGGCTGTGGGCAGGACTGACCCAGCTGAGGTCGGGATGTCTTGGTTTGGAAAGCCAGGTGTCTGCTCAGGAAGGCAGGACCCTCTCTTGAAATAGAAATGCCAACCCCCTCCATCTGAATTGTTTTAATTTTGAAATTAAGGGCCTCTCAGGCAAAGATATGGAAGCAGGAATAACAGTTCTTTATTAGGAAAAATAAAATACAAATGCAATAGTACAAAAAAACCCAACAACCACGGACAGAGTCAGACCATGCCCTGGCCCCTGTGTGTCAGGGGGGTGGCACAGCCCCATCCCATGGGGGCTCAGTCCTCCTGCAGTGCCAGCTGTGGCTCTGCTGGAGCAGGGATCCTGCACAAGGGGGGAGTTTTCCTCTGCAGCTCCAGGGCTGCTGCAGATGGGCCTGGGCTCCCTCTGGCCATGCAGGGCAGCAGAAAGCTGCTCCTCTGGCAATGCAGGGGGCAAAGGCTGCTGTGGTGTCCCAAACCTCAGATTGGATCCAGGTAGGAATGCTTGGCTCCTCCCCTGGGCGCAGCATCTCCCCATGGGATGCTGGAATTGGATCAGCCATGCAGGGACACTCACTGGCCATGGACAGAAGATAATTAATAATTAATGGCCCATTAACAGAGGAGATCTCCTGGAGCGAGGATTGGCTGATGAAGAGAGAAAGAAAAAACTGCCCAATGAACAGCAGATACCTGCCCCACCTCTGACAGATGGGGATAGAACACACACCCCAGCCACATGTTTCAGCCTAAACATGGGGTCACCTCTGTCCCTGTCCCCTGCAGCTCCGTGTGTGGATTTTCCCTGAAGGCACCAGGAACCTGGGCAAGTCCATGCTGCCCTTCAAGCGTGGCGCTTTCCACCTGGCCGTGCAGGCCCAGGTGAGGAAATGGGCGATCAAATGTTGGACTTGATGGGCTTGGAGGCCTTTTCCAAAATGATTCCTTCCCTTTGGCTCACCCTGGATGGAGCAGAGTGGGTGTGAACCCTGGGGCAGAGGGGTGGGGGGGTTTCGTCTCCAGGGATGCAGGGATTTCGTCCCCAGGGATGAGGGGTTTGGTCCCCAGGGATGGGGGGCTTTGGTCACCAGGGATGCAGGGATTTGGTCCCCAGGGATGGGGATTTTGTCCTCAGAGATGGGGGGTTTGGTCCCCAGGGACGCAGGGATTTGGTCCTCAAGGATGGGGAGGTTTGGTCCCCAGGGATGAGGGGTTTGGTCCCCAGGGACGCAGGGATTTGGTCCTCAAGGATGGGGATCTTTGGTCCCCAGGGATGAGGGGTTTGGTCCCCAAGGAGGGACGTGGGGCGGGGCAACACCAGGGAGGGACAGGCAGGAGCAGGAGTCCCACCTGGGGAGGGCTCTCTCTGAAGACTCCCCTGACCCTCCATGTCCTGCAGGTTCCCATTGTCCCCATCGTCATCTCCCCGTACAGGGACTTCTTCAGCCCCAAGGAGAGGAGATTCACCTCAGGTAAGGGATGGACAGGAATTCCCATGGGAGAGGGCCGGGCTGGCACTGGGGATGAGGCACCTGGGGGTGTCTGGGGACGCTGAGGTGTGGGGAGGCAGCTGGGGTGGAAGATGCCTGGGGGAATACCCAGCTCCTGCTGGGATCCTCTAACACGTGCCTGGCTTTTCCCTCCTCTCCCAGGGACCTGCACCATCCAAGTCCTCCCCAGGGTGGAAACGTGTGGCCTGAGCCCAAAGGATGTCCCCAAGCTGACCGAGAGCGTCCGCCAGGCCATGGCCGAGGCCCTGGCCGAGATGTCCATGAGTGACCACGGGGACCAGGACATGGAGCAGCCTCTGCTGGGGCCAGGGGAGGACAGGGACAGCCCCCAGGGCCAGGGGAACACAGCCAGGAGAAACAAATAGGCAGAGGGAGTGAGTCCCTCGGGGACACAAGGGAGGTGTCCCTTGTCCCCTGAGGAGGTGTCCTGCAGCCCTGCCACCGCCCCAGCAGGACGGTGCCCTAAGGGAGCAGAGCAGGGCAGGATGGGGACCAGGCAGCACCCCCAAAACAGAGCAAGGTGCCCCTCAAAACAGAGCAAGGTGACCCCTTAAAACCCCTCGTTGTGACTGCATCCCCTGGATGTCCCTCTGCCACACCTGGAGCTGTGGCTGTTCCCCAGGATGGCCCCTGCCTGCTCGCTGGGCAGGGCAGGGATGGTCCAGGCAGGGCTGGAGGCTCACAGCCCCATTTTCCACCCCTGATCGTTGGGGTCCCCCATGGATTCTCCTTCCAGAGGCTCCTACAAGCTGGAAATGCTGTTTGGGTGCAGCCAGCTCTGGGTGTGTGGCCTGGGGGGAACACGAGGTCCAGGGGAGGTTGCTGGAGGGAAAGAGCATCCCAGGGCGGGAAAAGCATCCTTGGTGCTGAGCTGTGAGCCAAGGGTGGGACATTAAAGAGTTTGGAGCTGGTGCTGTGTCCTGGCTGTGCTGAGGGGGTTGAGGGGGATCCATCTACTTGGGGAGACTTCCCACTGTAGAGGGAACACCCCCGAACACGGAGCATCCTGCACATGGAGCACCTCTGAACACAGAGCACCCTGCACACAGAGAACCCAGCACACAGAGCACCCCTCAACAGGGAACCCTCTGTACCACACAGAGCACCCTGCACACACAGAGCACCCTGCACAGAGAGCTCACTGCACACAGAGAACCCCTGAGCAGAGAGAACACAGCACAGGGAGCACCCTGCTCATGGAGCACTCCTGTACACACAGCGCCCTGCACACAGAGCACCCTGCACACAGAGCACCCCTGAGCACAGAGCACCCTACACACAGAGCATCCTGCACATGGAGCATCCCTGAACACAGAGCACCCCTGAACAAGGAGCACCCCTGAACAAAGAGAACCCAACATACAGAGCTCACTGCGCAGGGAGCACCCTGCACACAGAACACCTGCACATGGAGCACCCTGCACAGAGAGCACCCCTGAACAAGGAGCAACCTGCACACAGAGAACCCAGCACATGTAGCACCCTGCACCCAGAGCACCCTGAACACAGAGAACCCCTGAACATGGAGCACCCTGAGCTGGGAGCACTCTGCACAGAGAGCACCCCTGAAAAAGGAGCACCCCTGAAAAAGGAGCACCCCTGAACAAGGAATACCCTGCACACAGAGCACCCCTGAGCAGGGAGCACCCTGCACACAGAGCACCCTGCACAGAGAACACCCCTGAACAGAGCACCTTGTACAGGGAGCACCCTGCATAGGAAACACCCTGTACATGGAACACCCTGAACACAGAGCACCCTGAACAGGGAGCGTCCTGCACATGGAACACCCTGCACATGGAACACCCTGCACGTGGAGCATCCCTGAACACAGAGCACCCTGAACACAGAGCACCCTGAAAAGCGAACATCCTGCAGACAGAGCACCCTGCACACACAGAGCACCCTGCACAGGGAGCACACCATGCCCACCCCAGGGCTGGTGTGAGGAGCACATGGCAGGGTGAGGGCTACCCTGGGCTGGGGCTGCCCCCGAGGCAGAGCTCTCCCTGCACCACTAAATGCACAAGAAGAAAGTCCATTGAAGCCCCAAATTCCCAGCAACACCTGGATGGTGCCCACCTGGACACAGTCCCGCCTGGAGGCGCCTCTCCATGGCCTCTGGCCCATGACCCATCCGACAGCTGGATGGTTCCCTGCAGCCAGGCAGGGATTTGGGATCTCCTGGCTCCTTCCAGCTGAGCAGCTCCTGTGCCAGCACCCCGGGATGGCAGCAGGGCAGGCACAGGGCAGGGTGTGGCTGTCCCCTTGTGGGGAGCAGGGTGTGCAAGGCTTCCCTCCCCACCCTGGGAGAAAAGGTGCAAACGCAGGCACGGAGCTCCAGTTTGGCACCATTCCTGCTCTCAGGAGAGCTGGATTACGGAGGAAATCCTTCAAATCTGTTGCAACACCAAACTGCAAAGAGGCTTCCCATGAGGAACAACCCACAGGAGCAGGAGATGTCACATGGACATGGCCAAGGGCACAGGAAGGTCCCATGTCCCAGAAAACTCCTTTAATCCTTTCTTGCTTCCCAGGATTCCCAACATGTGGTGTGGTCTATCAGCTCTGAGCTGGCCAGGGGGTCCCACCACACCCCTGGGGTGGTTTGGCTGCCCAAAGTTTGGGTTTGTGGGGTTGAGCATCAATGGAACCATGGAATGGTTTGGGTGGGAGGAACCATAAAGCCCATCCAGTTCTGCCATGGCAGGGACACCTTCCACTGTCCCAGGGTGTTCCAATCCCATCCAGCCCGGCCTTGGACACTGCCAGGGATCCAGGGACAGCCACAGCTGCTCTGGACAAATCTTGTCCTGCCTGGAGGGGCAGGGCCCAGCCAGAGCCCTCCCTGGGTTTTCCACTGGCAGTGGGAGGTAAAAGCTTGAGGAGAGGAAAAAGCCTTGGCATGGGGGCTCTGGAAACAAATTCTGGTGCTCCAAGGCCCGCCCTGCCTGGCTGCTCTGGGTGCCCAGCCCTGCAGGGATGTCACAGACACATTTTATGGAAAATCCTTTCCTTAGGAGTTTTCCTCCTGAGAAGCTGAGAGGCCTCAGGAACAAAATGTAACCAATGGTTATCTGCTGCTGTGGAATGCAACAGGTGCATCTGGGATTGGTCTCATGTGGTTGTTTCTAATTAATGGCCAATCACAGTCAGCTGGCTCAGACTGTCTCAGTCAGTCACAAGCCTGTGTTATCATTCCTTTTCTACTCTTTGCCAGCCTTCTGATGAAATCCTTTCTTCTTTTCTTCTAGTATAGTTTTAATATAAAATATATCATAAAATAATAAATCAGCCTTCTGAAACATGGAGTCACATCCTCGTCTCTTCCCTCATCCTGGGGTCCCTGTGAACGGTCACAGAGGGGTTTCACAGCCCTGTGGAGGTGGCACTTGGGGACAGGGGTCACGGTGGCCTTGGCAGTGCTGGGGGAGCCGTGAGCTCCTGTCCCACCCGGGATGTCTGGCAGGGCACTGACCCTGCCCATTTCCCACAGGGCTGGGTGAACTCAGGCCGTGCTCCTGCCTCGTGTCCTTGGGGGTGGCAGGTCCAGCCCCTCCGGCCACCCACAGCCCCTGGGGCTGCTCCAAAGGGCAGGAGGTGGGCACAGAGCTGTGTCCAGCAAAACCTGAGCTGGGCAGGCCTGGGGACAGAGCTGTGGTCATCTGAGATGCCATTGAAAAGTTCAGCCCTATCCATGGCTTCCTGGGGGGCCCTGGCACAGGGTGCCCAGAGCAGCTGGGGCTGCCCCTGGATCCCTGGCAGTGCCCAAGGCCAGGCTGGATGGGATTGGGGCACCCTGGGACAGGGGAAGGTGTCCCTGCCATGGCAGGGATGGCACTGGTTGGGCTTTAAGGTCCCTTCCAACCCAAACCATTCCATGATTCCATGATTCACACAGGCTCAAAGGGAAGGGAACTGCAAGCCCCCAGAGCAGGGAATGTGCTCAGGACTGTGGGGCTGTCGTGGAGCTCCTCAGCTGTCCCACATCCCCACCAGGACACAGGGAAGCTGTTGGAACCCTGGTCACCGAGAATTTCAGACTTTCTGTGCTGCCAGGCTCTGACCCCCAGGAGAACTCTGCATTGACCTGAGGCTGTGGAGCAGCTTCCAAAATGGAATGATAGAACTGGGATTGTGGGTGTGGAGTTTGGATAGAAGTGTGTGATATCACAGGGTGGGAAACTTAAGAGTTTAAGGGTTTAGAATATAGTCATATATGAAAAGCAAGATGGAGGTTTTAGGGTGGAGGCTGGTCCTTCTCCTTCTCCTTCTCCTTCTCCTTCTCCTTCTCCTTCTCCTTCTCCTTCTCCTTCTCCTTCTCCTTCTCCTTCTCCTTCTCCTTCTCCTTCTCCTTCTCCTTCTCCTTCTCCTCCTTCTCCTTCTCCTTCTCCTTCTCCTTCTCCTTCTCCTTCTCCTTCTCCTTCTCCTTCTTCTTCACCACCTCCTTCTCCTTCTCCTTCTCCTTCTCCTTCTCCTTCTCCTTCTCCTTCTCCTTCTCCTTCTTTTTCTTCTTCTCCTTCTTCTCCATGGGTTTGGGTGATTTTGTGTCATTGCACAGAAAAATCCACATTGTGGTCATGGGTGGTTGGTTATTGGGTTGAAAGTAGAAATAATTTAGGTGTCATTTCTTAATTAGACAGCCTGTCCTTAAAAGGCCTTGTAGAGAGAGAGATGAGGCTCCATTTTTAGTTTGTTAGAATGAAGTGCTGTAGAACTCACGATTTGTGAGATTGTAACACAGATGAGAACTAATAAGCATCTGAGTCCCAACAAAAAATACCATCTCACACATTTAATCCCAACCTGCACAGAAAAAAAGAAGCAAAGAATCCACAGGAAGCAGCTCGGGCCTGCCCTGGCAGGTGTCCAGCTCCCATGTGTGCAATGGCAGCAGATGGTGATGCCACATCCCCACACTGTCCTGTTCCTCCGTCCAGACTGCATGAAACTGGGCAAAAAGCCAGCCTGGGACATGTGATTTGCCCAAATCTGGTTACATTTGAAATACCTGTAAATTTTTCATTTCTCAGAAATCAGCCCCAGCTCCTAGCCCCTCCTCAGGCTGTGCTCCCTGTTTTCCTTTCCTATGTGTTCCCGCTGCCTCCTGTCATCATTTCCCAGCAAACCTCTGGAGTTCCAGCTCAGAGTGAAACTCCAGGAACCTTTCCCAATATTGCAAACATCCCTGGAGTCCTTGACCCCCAGAAGGCGTGGGCAGAGGGCAAACATTGCCTGGACTTTATCTGCAGGTGCCCAGGGCGCCTGGGCCAGCCCCGATTTCCTCCGTGGCTGCAGCGGATCAGACACAGACCCAGAGCGACCCCAGGGCTGCAGGGGGAGGCTGTGGCTGCTCCCAACATCCACATCCAGCAGGAGACACGATGTGTCCAACCCTTCCCATCCTCTTCACCATCCTGCTCCTCTCAGCAGGGGCCTCTGGAGCACCGTGAGTCCCCTCCGTGTCCGTCTGTCCCTGCTGGGGTGGCTTCACCTTGGCAGTTCCTGGTGGGATTCAATCCCTCCTGTTCCTGCTGGGTGCTTTAACCTTGCTTTCCTTGCAGTTCCTGGTGGGGTTCAATCCCTCCTGTGCCTGCTGGAGTGGTGGAGCTTCAGCCTCTTGGCAGTTCCTGGTGGGATTCAATCCCTCCTGTGCCTGCTGGGGTGGTTTAACCTTGGCTCCTTGGCAATTCCTGGAGGGATTCCCTCCTGTTCCTGCTGTGTGCTTTAGCCTTGGCTCCCTGGCACTTCCTGGTGGGATTCAATCCCTCCTGTGTTTGATGGGGTGCTTTAGCCTTGGCTCCTTGGCAGTTCCTGGTGGGATTCAGTACCTCCCATGCCCTGGTTGCTGCCCAGGGTGCCCCAGCTGCCCAGGAGCACTGAGGACACAGCCCCGCTGGCCCTGGTGGCCCTGCTGGCCCTGGTGGCCCTGGTGGCTCCAGGAGCTGTTGTGCCCTCACCTGCAGAGCTGAGCTGAGGAGCCCAGGGCAGCCCAGCACAGAGAGGGGAGCCTGGGGGGTTCCTGTGCTCCAGGGGCTGTTCCAGCTCTCTGTGCTGGATGTGCCTCAGCCCAGGGCTCTCGTGTCCCTTGTTCCTGCCAGGAGTTTCGTGGTGGTGTCCCCAGCTGTGCTGTACCACCCCCACCCTGCCACGCTCTGGGTGCACCTCAGGGACCTCCAGGGGCCCGTCCAGCTCCGTGTGCAGCTGCAGGGGGACAGGGGGACCCCTCCCACGACGCTGCTCAGCAGAGAGGTCCTGGAGCCCCAGCTGTACCTGAACGTCACCTTCCCTGTGAGTGCCACCCCGATGCCACCCCAATGTCACCCCAAAGGAGCTGGGATCAGGTGGGGGGGACCCTCCAGGCCGTTTCCGTCAGGGCTGGGGACAGATGTGACTTCCCCATCTTGTGGCAAAGCTGACAAAGCCAGCCCTGACTGTTTCCCACCCCTGATTTTTGGGTTCCCCCACGGATTCTGGCTCAGCTGGATTCAGGTTATCCCGGCTGGAATGGTCCCTGGGTGTTGTGGGAATCCACAAAATTAGAGAGTTTTGGGAAAGTTGCAAAAGGCAGGCCCCAGAAGCAGCAGAACTGTGATTAGAGCTAAGCAGCAGCCATGAGATAGGTCAGCAGAAAAATTATTTAAACTGTAGAAAAGCAAGGACAAATAGAACAATGGTCTGTGTATTAACACTTGTCTAGAATAACTCCCTAAGCTACAGAAAAGTTTATCTAGTGAGATATTAGGAAGTTTTAAGCTTAATAATGGAGCTGTGTGCATTGTGTTTTAAGGCTTACAAGCAGGTATTGTATTTGAAATAAGCAAGCATTGTTTTAACCAAAGGTACATGTACTTATAGTGATTGGATAGAACTACTGTCAATGTACTTTTGCTTTGTGTGATTGGTCAAAAAACTTAAAAAGTGAGTTGTAACATTAAGTTCTTGGTCTGCTCTTTGGGATGTGAGCTGCTGGCATCTTCCCATTGTCATCACCATGTAATGAGGCTGATGCTGGAAAATAAAACAGCTCAAGGCAGTTCCACAGCAGCCCCATCCCGTTGGTGATTTGCACACAGCCCCGGCCAGCGTCAGGTGTGGGGGGTCCTGAGGCTGCTCGGGGTCACCCTGGCACCGTCCTTGTCCCACCCCGAGCCCGCTGATCCCCCGCAGGCTCCGGCCCCCGCCAAAGGGAAGGAGGAGACCGCGGCCCTGCGCGTCTCCATCCGAGGAGAGTCCCTGGATTTCTCCGAGGAGCAGAAGGTGCTGCTGAGAGCTCCGAGCCCCGGGGTCTTCATCCAGACCGACAAGGCTGTGTACAAACCCGGGCAGGAAGGTGAGGGGGGCGGGAGGGACCCCCTGCCCTGGGGACAGCCCTGGGGTGAGGGGCTGAGCCTTGTCCTGCACTGCCTGGAACCGGGAGGGGTTATCCCGGGATATCCTCGAGGGGTTATCCCGGGATGTCCTGGGAGGGGGGATTATCCCGGGATTTCCTCGAGGGGTTATCCCGGGATGTCCTGGGAGGGGGGATTATCCCGGGATTTCCTCGAGGGGTTATCCCGGGATGTCCTGGGAGGGGGGATTATCCCGGGATTTCCTCGAGGGTTATCCCGGGATTTCCTCGAGGGGTTATCCCGGGATATCCTGGGAGGGGGGATTATCCCGGGATTTCCTCGAGGGGTTATCCCGGGATGTCCTGGGAGGGGGGATTATCCCGGGATTTCCTCGAGGGGTTATCCCGGGATGTCCTGGGGGGTTATACCGGGATGTCCTGGGAGGGGTTATCCAGGGATATCATGGGGGGGTTATCCCGGGGGTTCCTGCGGGGGGTTATCCCAGGGTTTCCTACGAGGGGTTATCCCGGGGTTTCCTGTGTGGGGTTATCCCGGATTTCCTCGAGGGGTTGTCCCGGGATGTCCTGGGGGGGAGATTATCCCGGGGTTTCCTGGGGTGGTTATCCCAGGGTTTCCTGTGAGGGGTTATCCCGGGATGTTCCAGGAGGGGTTATCCCGGGATGTCCTGGAATGCCCAGCACGGGCACAGGGCAGTGCCAGGCTCGTGTGGGCTGTGCTGCTGGGGGCAGGGCAGGGTTCTGGGTGGGTTTCCCTCCACCTTCCCACGGGGAATTCCCCTCTCTGCGGGATGAAGCCGCTCCTCCATCTCCGTTCCCTTTCCCAGTGAAGTTCCGGGTGGTCTCTTTGGATAAGGACCTGATTCCCAGCAACCAGAAGGTGAGAGCAGGGCTGGGACGCGGGGAGGTGACAAAGGCTCCCTGCAGTGTCCCAGCGGCCGTGAGAGAGCGGTGGGAGTCACCTTCCCCTCGGGAATGCTGCCCCGGGCAGGGATGCCCGTGCTGGGCAGGAGAAAGGGCACGTGTGCCATGGGATGTGCCCGTGCCAGCGCCAGGCAGGGATGCATCCCTGGTTTAAGTGGGGAATGTGCTGAGAGCCATCAAGGCACCGGGAATAACGGCAGGCTCAGCCTCTGGCACCCCTGAGCAGCCACTGGGGTCCCTGTGAGGGCAGGATGGCCCCAGATTAAAGGGGTTCTGGACCCTTCCTACGGCACTGGGAGATGCCACCTCTCTGTGCCACGCTGGCAGTGCCCTCGGCTCAGCCGTGCCAGAGCCAGGCTCAAAATCCATCCAGGGCCAGGCTCAAAACGATCCCAGAGCCAGGCTCAAAATCCCTCCCAGAGCCAGGCTCAAAATCCTTCCCAGGGCCAAGCTCAAAATGATCCCAGAGCCAGGCTCAAAATCCATCCCAGGGCCAGGCTCAAAACCAATCAAAGCCAGGCTCAAAATCCATCCAGGGCCAAGCTCAAAATCCCTCCCAGGGCCAGGCTCAAAACCAATCAAAGCCAGGCTCAAAATCCATCCAGGGCCAAGCTCAAAATCCCTCCCAGGGCCAGGCTCAAAATCCATCCCAAACCCAGGCTCAAAATTTATCCCAAAGCCAGGCTGCAAATCCATCCAGAGCACTTTGAGGGCTCACAGCTCACAGCATCCCACCCCCCTCTGCCGCGCCCACCCTGCTGAGCCCCCAGGGAATGGAATTGCTGCTCTGACCATTCTCTCTTTGCCTTGCAGCTGCCCCTGGTGTTCCTGCAGGTCAGTTTGGGACCCCCGGGGTGGGCAGAGGGGACCCAGGGCACGGCCAGGGCTCTCTGCCGGCTCCCCGGGCGCTGATCGCGGTGTCCCCCCAGGATCCCAGCGGGAATCGCATCGCGCAGTGGCGGGAGCTGAGCCCTCGGCAGGGAATCGTGGATTTGTCCCTCCCGCTGGCCTCGGAGCCGGCCCTGGGCACCTACACCATCAGCGTGGGGAGGAAGCGCCACTCCTTCAGCGTGGAGGAATACGGTACCGTGCGGCACATCCCGGCTAGGCGGTGACAGGATCCCAGCTGCCAGCGACGGCGCAACTCAGAACAGAAAGGCCACAGCAGCAGCACGGGACTGGGTGGCACTGCGTTACTTTATCTGATGTTACACTCCCCCAGTCTCAGGGTCCCAGCAATGAGTTGGGGACAAGCAACAGCTTATACAGGGGGGCAGGTGTCAAGGGAGGATACCATGTTCAGCTAATCAGGAGAACTGGGGGCGGAACACAAGGGCAAGGGATACAAGGGAGGAAAACTGCTTGGGACAGGAGGGGTTAACATCTGGATGTGGGAGGAGAGGGTTTGAAACTTGGCAGAAAAGTAGCTAAGTAGCAAAGAGATAAATGGACACCCGCCTCAATTGAATAACAAAGACAAGTCTGTGTCACTCCAAAAGCAAGGGGGGAAAAGCCCAAAAAATACCAAATAACAAATCAAACAATAACCTATAAAATAAAAACACACTACAACAGTACCGGGCTCTGGGAAAGGGGACCCCACCACAGGCAGCAGGTCCCCACCCCCTGCAGCCACCCAGGAGGTGCTGTCACTGTCCTGGGAGTGACCCCCCTTGTGTCTGTTTTGCGGAGATAATCACAACTCCACAACTTTGTGAAAGTTGCAAAGCTGGTGTGTTTACTACAGCGCTGGACGCATGTGGGAATCGTTCCCCTAAAATGACATGCGTACCTCTGGGAACTTCAGATCCCTTTTTATCCCCCTCTCAGATACGTATGCAGGCAATATCACAATAGGTTCATACATATTCATTTTTACGAATTTGGCATGACATTTGCTGCTAGTTCTTCTTAATCAGAAAGAATTCCTAGGTCAGGCTGACCTGCTCTCACAGCAGTCTCTCTGTCTCTGTCACCCTCTGTCTCCCCCCTCTTATCTCTGTCCTTCACTGAAGCAGTTTCTCTGAGCCTAGGTTTTGCAGTCAGGCTAAATAGCTGTTTTCTAACCACAGACTCAACTCAAAAATGTACATTTCACCTAAATCAAAATGGATTTCTACCCTGGAAAATTTCCACTTTGCCTCATGTCCTTGTGCCTGTCCACAGTGCTGCCCAAGTTTGAGGTGACCATTCACCTCCCCAGCTGTGTGAGCAGGATGCTGTGGGAGAAGGATGAGAAGCTCCCGGTGGAGATTTGTGGGCGGTGAGAGGGGAGCAGGGAACGGGGGAGATGGGGGGGATCCGGTGGGGTGGGGTGTGATGGTGCTCACTGGGATCTTAGGATGAGGGAAGAGACGAGGATCTGACTCCATGTTTCAGAAGGCTGATTTATTATTTTATGATATAAATTATATTAAAACTATACTAAAAGAATAGAAGAAAGGATTTCATCAGAAGGCTGGCTAAGAATAGAAAAACAAAAAGAATGATAACAAAAGTTTGTGGCTTGGACTTTCTGTCCAAGCCAGCTCACTGTGATTGGCCATTAATTAAAAACAACTAACATGGGCCAATCAAAGATCTACCTGTTGCATTCCACAGCAGCAGATAATTATTGCTTACATTTTGTTTTTGAAGCTTCTCAGCTTCTCAAGAGGAAAAATCCTAAGGAAAGGATTTTTCATAAAAATCCTAAGGAAAGGATTTTTCATAAAAGATGTCTGTGACAGTGGGGGCTCCCCAGCACAGCCTCTCCCCTGTCCCCACACAGCTACACCTACGGGAAGCCTGTCCGGGGGAAGGTGCAGGCTGACCTGTGCCTCAGCCAGGACACCTGGGTTTACCGGAGGAGGAAGAACTGCACCCGGGTTATGGGGCAGGTGAGTGTGGCCGGGGCTGGGCTGTCCCTGCGGGGGCTCCTTCCTGGGAATGCTGCTGATGGGGTTGATTTTCCCTCCAGACGGAGAAGAACGGCTGCTTTTCCACAGAGGTTTCACTGGCTGCCTCCGAGGAGATTTTGCCTTCATTTTCAAGGAAGGAACTCGAAGTCAAGGCATCGCTGGTGGAGGATGGCACAGGTGGGGATGGGGGTGTGGCCATCCCAAGGGATTGGTGCTCCCCAGGAACACCCAAAAGTGCTGCTGGGGTTTAGGGATGCACATGCAGGGATGGGGTTTGGGTGGGGGTGTGAGTCAGGTCAGCCTGGCAAGACTTGGAATTCCAAGTGTTGAGAGCCATCAAGGCACCGGGAATACCGGCAGGCTCAGCCTCTGGCCCCCCTGAGCAACCACTGGGGTCCCTGTGAGGGCAGGATGGCCCCAGATTAAAGGGGTTCTGGACCCTTCCTAAGGCACTGGGAGATGCCACCTCTCTGTGCCACGCTGGCAGTGCCCTCGGCTCAGCCGTGCCAGAGCCAGGCTCAAAATCCATCCCAGGGCCAGGCTCAAAATCCATCCCAGAGCCAGGCTCAAAATCCTTTCAGAGCCAGGCTCAAAATCCATCCAAAAGCCAAGCTCAAAATCCATCCCAGGGCCAGGCTCAAAATCCATCCCAGAGCCAGGCTCAAAATCCTGGAACAATGCTGTTCCATGATGCAGCAGCTGTGGCAGGGCTGGGAGCTGAGCCCAGGCAGTGCAGGGTGGGTGGGCTCAGCCAGGCTGCTGGGGTGGCTTTACCTCCCTGCTGGTCCCTCACAGCAGGAATGCCTGTCCTGGCTGCAGGGAGGAGAGCAGAGCTTGTCCCTGTGCCCAGCGCCCCAGGGGCCCCTCATGATGGTGCTTGAGTAAAGAACCTTTCAAAATCCATCCAGAGCCAGGCTCAAAATCCACCCCAGGGCCAGGCTGGGATCTGCCCCCAGCTGCACCTCGGCTTTAGGTCTGGAATATTCCACAGGGCTTGTGCTGCTCTTGTAGGAGATGCACACCGTGCTGGAGGAAAGCCCAAATGTGGTGGTGTTCACAGGGGTCTGAGAAAGAGGAAAGAGACAAGGATTTGACTCCATGCTTCAGAATTATTTATTTATTTATGATATGATTTATTATTTTATTATATATATTATATTAAAACTATACTAAAATAATAGAAGAAAGGATTTCATCAGAAGGCTACCTAAGAATAGAAAAAGAATGATAACAAAGGTTTGCGGCTCAGACAGAGAGTCTGAGCCAGCTGACTGTGATTGGCCATTAATTAGAAACAACCACATGAGACCAATCCCAGATGCACCTGTTGCATTCCACAGCAGCAGATAACCATTGGTTACATTTTGTTCCTGAGGCCTCTCAGCTTCTTAGGAGAAAAAAATCCTAAGGAAAGGATTTTTCATAAAACATGTCTGTGACACCCAAATGTCCAGGGACCTTTTCTGCAAGGGGACAGGGGCACTGGCCAGAGGTAAACTGTGTCCTGTGTCCTGCAACACTCTGAGCTCCCCACTTGCTCTCCACAGGGCTGGAGATGAAGAGCACCAAGACCTGCATGATTTCACCCAAAACTGTCAGGGTCATCTTTGAGAACTCCGATCACACCTACAAGCCAGGCCTCCCCTACAGCGGGACGGTAACGGGGCCCCCCTCCCCATCCCTGCCCCTGCCACTTCCCATCCCTGCTCCTGCTGCTCCCATCCCTGCCCCTGCTGCTCCCCATCCCTGCCCTTGCCCACCCCAGCCCTGCCCACCCCAGCCCTGCCCCTGCCCACCCCATCCCTGCCCCTGCCGCTTCCCATCCCTGCCCTTGCCCACCCCATCCCTGCCCCTGCTGCTTCCCATCCCTGCCCCTGCTGCTTCCCATCCCTGCCCCTGCTGCTCCCATCCCTGCCCCTGCTGCTCCCATCCCTGACCCTGCAGCTCCCAGCCCTGCTCCTGCCCACCCCACCCCTGCTCCTGCTGCTCCCAGCCCTGCCCACCCCAGCCCTGTTGTGCCCCAGCTGCAGCCCCACTCTGCAGCATCCCCCCTTCCCTCCCCCAGATCCAGCTGCAGGGAGCCGACGGCTCTGGGCTGCCCCAGAGGCAGGTCCTACTCTCCATCAGCAACCAGGGAAAAGAGAAGACACAAAGCTTCCTGACCGACAGCTCAGGGAGAGCCTCCTTCCAGCTGGACACCTCTGGCTGGAGTGACGGGGTGTCCTTGCAGGTATGTGCCCACCCTTGTCCCTCCATCGGGGGTCCCGAGCTGCTTCCTCCCCTGGGGTGAGGCCTTGGAGCTGCACCAGCCTCGGGGGCTGCTGGTGGATTCACGCCCCGATTCCCACCTCAGGCTGAAGTCAACAGGACAGCTGAGAGCCAGGAGGGCTCCCTCAGGCCCCGAGGTGCCTCCCTGACACTCGTGCCCTACTCGTCCAAGAGCGGGAGCTTCCTGCACATCCGCGCCCCGCAGGGGGAGCTGCCCTGCGGCCACTCCCAGCTGCTCCACGTGGATTCCATCTTTGGCAAGGAGGCTTTAGGCACTGAGCTGAGGAACCTGGATATGGTTTTCATGGTGAGCCTTGGCCCAGGGAAGGAGGGCAGCAGGAATCAAGGCGCGTCTGTGGGAAGGGCCATGTGTTCACGTTGTTCATGGTGGCGTCCCCAGAGACAGGACAATGAGCAACCTGTCCTGGAGGGACTGAGGGACCTGTCAGAGGAGGTGGCTGCTGCCACTGTGAGGCCTGCACCCCTGTGAGAGCTGGTGGGGGCCTGGAGACTGGGCATGGTCAAAAATCATTCTGGAACTCTCATGGTGGGTCCATCCTCCACCAGGGCACTTTGATTCCACACTCAGCATCTGTTTTGTTTTCACACCCTCCTCTGCAGGTCCTGGCCAAGGGATCCATTACCAGCATCATCAGGAAAGAGGTCTCTGCAGAGCCTGGTATGTCCCATGGCATGGAGGGGCTGTGCAGGGCTCTGCTCCCCCTGCCTGCTCCTCACAGAGCCATGAATGCTTTGGGTTGGAAGGAGCCTCTAAGCCCATCCCATTCCATCCCCCTGCTCTGGGTAGGAACACCCTGCACTCTTCCCAGGGTGCTCCAAGCTCTGTCCAACCTGGCCTTGGACACTTCCAGCGCTGGAGCAGGTGTAGTTTCTCTGGGTAACATCTCCTCCCTTTCCATGGCACAGGACAGAGAGCCTCCCTCTCCCTGGAGCTGCCCATCGGGCCGGAGCTGGCGCCCACAGCCGAGCTTCTGGTCTATGTGCTGCTGCCCAGCGGCGAGATGGTGGTTGATCGCACTGAGCTCTCCGTGGCCAAGTGCTTCCCCAACCAGGTGAGAGGAGCTGGGCTGTCCATGGCTGCTACCTTGGGATCCATCCCACTCCAGAAGCATCACAGTGTCAGGGTCTTCCAACCCATTCCCTGCTCCCAAACCCTCTGAGAAGAGCCTTCCCTATGTGTGGCTGTGTCACAGACATCTTTTATGAAACATCCTTTCCTTAGTTTTCCTCCTGAGAAGCTGAGAGGCCTCAGGAACAAAATGTAACCAATGGTTATCTGCTGCTGTGGAATGCAACATGTGCATCTGGGATTGGTCTCATGTGGTTGTTTCTAATTAATGGCCAATCGCAGCCAGTTGGCTCAGACAGAGTCCGAGCCACAAACCTTTGTTATTCATTCCTTCTTTTTCTATTCTTAGGTAGCCTTCTGATGAAATCCTTTCTTCTATTCTTTTAGTATAGTTTTAATATAATATATATCATAAAATAACAAATCAAGCCTTCTGAAACATGGAGTCAGATCCTCGTCTCTTCCCTCATTTTAAGACCCCTGTGAGCACCGTCACATGGCTGGGTCTGCCCTCCACGGGATTTTGAGCCTGGCTCTGTCCCTGTGTCCCTGTGCAGGTGCAGATGGCATTTTCTGAGGCCAGGGCCCTGCCTGGGGCTGCGCTGAGGCTGCAGCTGGGGGCTGCCCCGGGCTCCCTGTGTGCTGTGCGGGCCGTGGATCGCAGCGTGCTGCTCCTCAAGCCTGAGGCTGAGCTCGACGCTGAGGCTGTGAGTGCTGGCCCTGCCTGGGGTCCCCCCACAGCCCCAGGAGCAGCCTGGGCTGGGGTGATATTGGCTCTAGTGTCCCTCACATGGACCCAGTGCTGCAGGTGCTCAGGAAATGAGGGTTTTGCATGTCTTTATTCCCAGGTCTACCGAGCACTGCCTGAAGTCATCCACCCCATCTTCCAGGATGAACCATTATGTGACTGGCCACACTTCAGGATGGATCCCTACGAGTTATTCCAGGTGAAGCCCCTGGGCCTCTCAGTTCCTCCCCATCTCAGAGCTGCCCGTGCTTCTCCCAAGTGCTGGGAAAGCCACACCTGTGGCACAGGACTTCCCTTTCCTGCCAAGCCCAGGCTCCTTCTCCACCTGTTTTCTGTAGCCCTTGGACTACTCACTGCTGGAAGGGGGATATTCCTCCTGCTGGCTGTGGGGGGTGGACAATCTCTGCTTTTTCACAGGAAGCAGCACTGAAGCTCTTCACCAAGACCAGGGAGCCTTGCCCACCCACGCTCCCCGTCGTTGGAATGCCAGGTCCTGGAGGTGAGCACAGCCCTTGTGCTGAAAAGAGCAAAGAGCTGGCGGCCAGTCCTGGCTGCTGTGTCCTCAGGGGGACTTGGAGCTATCCAGAAAAAAACCTTCAGCATCAAAGAGGATGGACAAGGATGGAAAAGGATTTTGATCACCCTTGTGCTGTCTGAAGGCAAAGTCCAGCTGAGACCTGAGGCTCCCAAGTTCTGCTTTGCCTTTTCCAGGAGACCTGTTAATGACCCCTGCGGTGGGGGTAAGTTTTACTTCGGGAGAAATTACACTAGCCAGCGCAGACATCGAGGACGAGGATGAGGACGAGGAAGAACCCCCAGCACCCCGGACCTACTTCCCAGAGACATGGTTGTGGGACCTGGTCCCTGTGGGGTGAGAGACAGCTCCCAAGGGAAGGGACCTCAGGACTCCTCCCTGTGGGCTGGCACCAGCAGTGTCACAGCGGTGCCACTCAGGCCATGCCACCAGCTGTGCTGGGGTGGCCTCACGACGTTCTCCATGCAGGGAGAGCGGCTCTGCCGAGATGACGGTGACAGTGCCCGATGCCATCACGGAGTGGGAGGCTGGGATGTTCTGTACGGCCCCACAGGGCCTGGGGCTGTCCCCTGCTGTCACCCTCACGGCCTTCCAGCCGTTCTTTGTGGAGCTGGCACTGCCCTACGCCGTGGTGCGCCACGAGAGCTTCACCCTCAGGGCCACCGTCTTCAACTACCTGCGCCAGTGCCTGCGGGTGAGCGGGGACAGGCAGGGACCCGGGGCAGTGCCACGGGATGGGGGAGCTGTGCCAGGGGCTGGCGGAGCTGTGCCGTGCTCTGGCAGGTTAGGCGAGGCTGGGGAGGTGACCCTGGCTCTGATGGAGCTGTGCCATGCTCTGGCAGGTTTGGGGGAGCCTGTGGAGGTGACCCTGGCTCTGGGTCTGTCTCAGGGAGCTGTGCTGTGCTCTGGCAGGTTCAGGGGAGGCTGGGGAGGTGACCCTGGCTCTGGGGTCTGATGAAGCCATGGCTGTGCCCCGCAGGTTCAGGTGACACTGGCAGACTCGGCAGAGCTGGAGGTGTCACCGAGTGCAGGGGACACCTACAGGAGCTGTGTCTGTGCAGATGAAGCCAAGACCTTCCAGTGGGGCGTGCGAGCCACCAGCCTGGGTACAGAGCTGCCACCACCCCACCCTGCTGCCCGGGGACCTCCTCAGGGGATGGGGTTGGGTGGGCAGGGAGGGCAGGAACCCCACAGCACCTGGGGAGTTCTCCCTCGCTCCACTCCCACCCTTCCTGGGGACCCCCAGCCCAGTCCAGCCAGCCCCACCCCAAGCCCAGGTGGCTGTGCTCAGGTTTGGGGGCTCCCTGGGGACTGAGGGCTGTGTTTGCACCTTCAGGGGAGGTGAACATCACTGTGAGCACCGAGGCCCTCAGCTCCACCGAGCCCTGCGGCAACAAGCTGCCCCTGGTGCCGGCCCAGGGCCGCGTGGACACCGTGATAAAGCCTCTGCTGGTGCAGGTCAGAGGGCTGGGGAGGAGGAAAATGGGATGGATTTGGGAGCAGGGTGCGAACAGCCCTTGGGGGGCAGTGGGACTGCACCCAGACATGAAGGGGACTGGGGGACAGGCAGGTCCCTCCTCCTGACTGACTCTGGCGCTGCTTCCTCACAGCCCGGGGGGATCCTGGTGGAGAAGACTCACAGCTCCCTGCTCTGCCAGGAAGGTAGGACTGGCCAGGGGTGCTTGGCTACTGGTCACAAGGGCCACCAGACCAGGTGTCAAGGGCCAGGGTGTTTGGGCAGGAACAGGGGGGGTGAGGCTGCCACGGGACAGGCTGGGAATAGCTGGGCATTCCCACTGTCACAGCCCTCTGTCCCCACAGGTGCTGAAGAAGTGTCCTTGGAGATTCCTACAAACATCCTGGAGAGCTCCCAGAGGGCCCACATCAACGTGATGGGTAAGGGACAGGCCAGGGGGGCCTGGGGACCACAGGGGACAGGATGGGTGCAGAGGTCCCCAGGCTCAGCAGGACGTGGGACCACCCAGAGCTGACGCAGAAGGGTGACACAGCTGATGATGTGTCCCCCTGGCACAGGTGACATCCTGGGTAATGCCCTGCAGAACCTGGACAGACTCCTGGCCATGCCCTACGGCTGTGGGGAGCAGAACATGGTTCACTTTGCCCCCAACATCTACATCCAGCAGTACCTGGAGAAGACCGGGCAGCTGCTGCCGGACATCCGCGCCAAGGCACAGGGGTTCCTGCAGAGCGGTCAGTGGGAGCCTGGCAGGGACACCACAGTCCCACAGCCCCCTCCCCACTCCACCTGGCTCCCCTGGGTACAGAAAACAGTGCCCTGTGCCCACGTGTCCCCACAGGGTACCAGCGGGAGCTGCTGTACAAACACGATGACGGCTCCTACAGCGCCTTTGGGAAGAGCGATTCCACAGGCAACACCTGGTGAGGGCTCTGCAGCTGCACCCAGGGCTCCTCCTGCCACCCAATGAGCCTCAGTGCTGATCCTCAGCCCTGTCATGTCTCCCTGGCTCCAGGCTGACAGCGTTTGTCCTCAAGTCCTTCGGGCAGGCCCGAGCCTACGTGGCCATCGAGGAGCGGCACATCACGGACGCGCTGCGCTGGCTGCACCAGCATCAGCAGAAGAGTGGCTGCTTCCGCAGAGTGGGCAAACTCTTCCAAAACTCCCTGCAGGTGGGGCAGGGCTGGGCTGGGGACCCAGAGTGTGCTCTGGGCAGTGGGAGTGTCCCTGTGCTGGTGTCACAGCCCGGCTGGACCCGTGTCCCCCTGTCCCCTTGCAGGGCGGTGTCTCAGACGAGCTCTCACTCTCGGCGTATGTGACGGCAGCGATGCTGGAGCTGGGACTGCCCATGCTGGTGAGGATAGACCCTTCTTCCCCACGGGGACTGGTGGGACAGGGACAGCTGCTGGGACAGGGATTGGCCTTTCCAGGCCACCAGCATGAACTGGGCACTGCTGGCAGCACTAGGCAGCACTGAGCAAGTCCCACGCCCTGGGCTGGCTCTTGACTCTGCTGCCACGCCAGGAGCCGGTGCTGAGCTCAGCCCTCAAGTGCCTGGAAGCGTCTCCCACGGATGACCCCTACACACAAGCCCTGCTGGCCTACGTGTTCGGACTGGCAGGGCTGCGGGAGCAGCAGCAGGCACAGCTGCAGCGCCTGGCCCAGCACAGCGTCAGTGCAGGTACTGCCCAGGCTGGGCACCATGGGCAGTGCCCCCACCGGGAGGGACCCCAGCCCAGCCCGCAGCAGGGGCTGAGCTGCCACTCCTCCTGCAGACGGGCAGCTCTACTGGAAGAGGAAGGGGCAGGCTCAGAAGGCCTTGGAGCTGTCCTGGGCCGCAGCCCCTTCGGCCGAGGTGGAGATGACAGCCTACGTCCTGCTGGCCTACCTGTCCCAGCCCTCGGTGTCCCCTGCTGACCGGGGGACAGCGTCCCGGATCGTCCGCTGGCTCTGCAAGCAGCAGAACCCCTACGGGGGCTTTGCCTCCACGCAGGTACCGGCCCTGGGCTCCAGGGGCTGCTCCAAACTGGCCCCTCCTGGGAGCGGCGCTCAGGGGTGACCCTGGCACTGTCCCCGTGCACAGGACACCGTGGTGGCCCTGCAAGCCCTGGCCAAATATGCCGCCCTGACCTATGGCAGCAACGGGGACGTCACGGTGACAGTGACATCGCCCACAGGGACGGTGCAGGACTTTGTGCTGGACAGCAGCAACCGGCTGGTGCTGCAGCGGGCAGCCCTGCCCGAGCTGCCGGGCACCTACAGGCTGCGAGCCCGCGGGCAGGGCTGTGCCCTGGCACAGGTGGGTACAGCCTGGGCTCCCCGTCCTGGGCCCTGTGCCATCGCTGTGCTCACCCTGTGCTGTCCCCCAGGTGACCCTGCGCTATAATGTGCCTCCCCCGCCCAGCACGGGGGCCTTCGAGCTGCGGGTGGAGACGGAGCCGCTGCCGGGCACAAAGAACCCACAGTTCCTGCTCCGCCTCTGGGCACGGTAGGGACTGGGGCTGTCCTGGGTTTGGAGAGGACAGCAGCAGCCAGGGAGGGAGGGAATCCCTGAGCCCACCCTGCGGCTCTGCCCTTGCAGGTACAGCGGGGAGCGTCCTGTCACCAACATGGTTGTCATCGAGGCCAAGCTGCCATCGGGCTACAGCCCGGACAAGAAATCCACGGTGGAGGTGAGGAGCCCCCCGCCCCCCTTTGGGATACCCCATCCCACAGGCCCCTGCCTGGGGGCTGTAGGACATGGAGGGACACCTGCTCGGGGTGCTGGGCACCCATGGAGCAGCTGTGGCCCCTCCTGAGCTGTGTCCCTGCAGCTGAAGAGGCAGAACCTGGTGAAGAAGGTGGAGGTGCAGCCTGACCAGGTGACCATTTACCTGGACGAGGTGAGATGGGGACAGGAGCAGGAGCCCTGGGATGTGGGGGGTTTCCCCATGGTGAGTGGCTACACCTCCCCCCTGGGCTGTCTCCACAGCTGAGCAAGGAGGAGAAGACCTTTTCCTTCCAAGCCCAGCAGGACTTCCTGGTGAGCAACCTCCAGCCGGCCACTGTGTCCCTGTACGACTACTACGAGACAGGTGAGCCCTGCAGGGCCGTGTCCCCTGGCCCTGCTGCCAGCCCTGCAGCCCCAGGGGCTCAGTGGGGTCTGCCTGATCTCCCAGCTCCCACTGATGAGCTTTGGCTAATTAAGGGAGCAGCTCCTCCCAGGCCCATGGTCACCACCCCTCCCATTGCAGGTGACCGTGTGGATGTGGCCTACACTGCACCCCCCAGCTCAGGTAGGGGCTGAGCCTGCCAGGCCAGGGGTCACCCCACCCTCAGGACCCTGATGGGGACCCACCCACCCCGGAGGGCCCCAGGGGAAGGAGGGCAGGAAGTGGGGACAGAGGAGCCCATCCTGGAGTCCTGTCTCGATTGTTGGGGATTTGCTGGGCAGAGCTTGGGGCAGAGGTCAGGGACTGGCACTGGCAGCCTGCCCTGGTGCGCAGGCTGGGGGTGCAGGAGACGCTGTGCCTCTTTGAGAGGGCTCAGCCCCCATCAGCCCTGGCCTTCCTCCAGTGACCTCCTGGAGCTCCCCTCTGGGGCTTTGGGGTCACAAAGGGGATGGGACAGTGAGCTCCAAGGGATGGGGCTCAGCCAGAGGGTCAGGGGCAAGCAAGGTTGGTGGGGGTGGGGGGTGGTTCTTGGGACTCTCCTCTCACAGCATCCCCACATTCCCTTTTGAAGAGAAGGAAAACGTCTAACTCAGCCTGGAGCCTGGCAGCCCATCTCTGTTCCTGCCCCAGCTCCTGTAGCCACCAGGGACAGGCACAGCTGAAGGTCTCTGCTCCCACCCTGGCCCCCAGCAGGGCCCCGCTGGATGGAGCCCCAGCTCCCCCCCAGGATCTGCAGCTGAGGGGCTCCTGCAGGCCCAAGGACACTCATGGACTTGGCTGAGCAGCCACAGTGGGAACTGCACAGGGACAGCCCCAGGTCACCTCCTGCCAACCCCGCATGGGGGCTCTGGGGTGCCAGCTCTGGCCTCTCCCCTCCCCACAGCACCTGAAGGGGACCCAGAGCTCCTCCCTCATGCCAGAGCTTCCCTGCAGGTCCCCACCACCCCTCACCCCCCCTGGGATCCACAGTGCCACCCCAGCCCCCTCCCAGCACTGACACAATGCCAGTGTCACCCCCAAGGGACTTGGGGACACTGCACAAAGCAGTCAGGTGCCTCTTGGGGAGAAGCCAGGGCCTGGTGGACCCCAGCCCCTGCCCTGGGTCTAAATAAAGCAATGCAGTCAAGCACTTCTTTACTCTTGGTCTTTCTTCTCCTTGAGGGAGAAGGGAGTGGGGACAGAGGGAACAGGGTGGCTGCTGTGGCCTGGGGAGCAGGTGAATGTCAGGAGAGTCAACCCCTGTCAGACAAAGCTGGGTGGGCTCTCGAGGCATGAGCAGCTGTACAGAACACAGCCAGCAGTGCCCTCTCTGCCTGTGGCATGGCACAAGGGGACATGTGCAGCACGGGTCCCTCACCTCACCCAGGCATGTGACACGGCCCTGGGCAGCCTCAGACAGGTTAAACTCTGCTGTCCTGAGCAGCTGCTCCAGGCAGAGCCACCACTGCTCTGCCACCTCAGTGACAAATCTGGCCCAGGGGTGTCCCCAGAGCCACAGCCTCCCTGGAGACAGCTGGGGCTGTGGATACTCCTGTGGTGTCCCCAGGGGAGTACCCAGCAGAGCCAGCCTGGTGACAGAGCCAGCCTGGTGACACCTGGAGCTGTGACCAGGGGCTGGGGCCACAGCACTGGGGCCAAATGACCCCTCTGTGCACAAGGGGAGGGCACAAGGCACTGTCACAGCAAGGCACGGACTAAGCAAGGTGTGGCCAAGCCCCAGCCTGTCCCCAGGGCTCCTGAGGTGGCAGTGGAGCACAGGAGCCAGCCCTGTGCCCCGAGCAGAGTCCCTTGCTGGGGATGGAGCCACTCCCACCTCACTTGTGGCGCTTCTTCTTCTGCTCTTTGCGCTTCTGAGCCCTCACGTCCTTCTTGAGGCGGCTGTCCACCACCTTGAACTGGCCCTTGACGCCAGGGGGACGCCGCACCCGACGTCCCACGCCCTTCTTGGCCACCAGGTAGGTGACCTGGCGCTTCTCCTTGGCCAGCCCAGCCTTCTTGTAGATGCTGCAGCAGAAGGACAAAGGTCAGAATGAATTTGGGTGGGACAAAAACCAAACCCAGTGTTGGGATAACATCAGGTCCCACCCCTCCTCTGGCTCTGCCACCCCCAGATCAGCCTGCCTGGGGACACAGAGGTGTCCCAGTGGCTGCAGGGACACGGCCCCAGCATGGCCCAGCCACAAAGGGATGAGCTGGATCCTGGCTTGGCCACTCACCGGCGCAGCTGGGCCACCTTCTCCCGCTCCGAGATGTCCACGGTGCTCACCACAGCCTCGGCCTTCTTCTTCATCTGCTCCAGCTTCTTCAGCATCTGGGGGACAGCCAGGGGGGACAGAGGGTCAGAGGAGGGACAGGGCAGTCTGAGGAGGGACAGGGGTTGGAGGAAGGATGGGGGATCAGAGGGGGTGGTCACAGGAGAGACAGGGGAATTGGAAGAGGAATGGGGAGGGAGGTCAGAGGTGGGATGGGAAGGGGTCAGAGATGGGACAAGGGGGGGTCAGAAAAGGATGGGGAATCAGAGATGGGACAGGAGCAGTGAAGGAGGGACAGGGGGGGTCAGAAAAGGATGGGGAATCAGAGATGGGACAAGGGCATTGAAGGAGGGACAAGGGGGTCAGATGGAGGACTGAGGCCCTGGGAGAGGAGCCAGGGCCCCTCTGGGAGCCCACCCCCACTCACCCTCTTCTTCTTGCGGGCCTTGGCCTCTGCCACCTTCTTGATGGGCCGTGCGTTGATCTCCTTCCAGCGCTGCCGATAGGCCTCCACCGTCTGCCTGTCCACGGGCAGCTGCCGGCGCCGGTGCTGCCGCTCCTCCTCCGTGAACCACTCGGGCAGCTCCCCCTCCTCCTCGTTGTACGAGTACCTGGGGGAGCCAAGTGACCTGTGAGCAGGACACGGGGGCCCCACTACACCTGTCCCTGCCAGGGAGCAAGCCCTGCAGCCCCAGCTGGTACCTGTTGAAGGAGTCGTCGATGAGGTCCCGCCGGGCCTTTTTGGAGGAGGCAATGACAGAGCCGAGGGCCAGGCCCTCTGCATCCAGGACTCTTTTCACTGTGGGACACGGCAAAGTTGGCCTGGCTGCAGCCCAAGAGGCAGGGAGCAGTCCTAGGGAGCATGGTCTGTCCCTGCCCCCACCTCCTGTCCCTCCTGAGGGACCTCCGGGTCTGTCCCTGCCCCCATGTCCTGTCTCTCCTGACAGACCCCCAGGTCTGTCCCTGCCTCCTGTCCCTCCTGAGGGACCCCCAAGTCTGTCCCTGCCTCCATGTCCTGTCCCTCCTGACAGACCCCCAGGTCTGTCCCTTCCTCCTGTCCTTCCTGAGGGACCCCCAGGTCTGTCCCTTCCTCCTGTCCTTCCTGAGGGACCCCCAGGTCTGTCCCTTCCTCCTGTCCTTCCTGAGGGACCCCCGGGTCTGTCCCTTCCTCCTGTCCTTCCTGAGGGACCCCCAGGTCTGTCCTTGCCTCCTGTCCCTCCTGAGGGACCCCCAGGTCTGTCCCTGCCCCCATCTCTTGTCCATCCCGAGGGACCCTCGGGTCTGTCCCTGCCTCCTGTCCCTCCTGAGGGACCCCCATGGCCCCCACTCACCTGGCTTCTCAATAGGCACCACCTCGAAGCCACAGGGCTCGACACGGCCCCGCTTCCTCCCCACGGGTGCCAGAGGCCTGTGGAGAGCAGTGGGCAGGGCTGGGGTTCCTCAGCTCTCCAGGACTGTGGAGCTGAAGGGACCCCCAGACCCCCCTCAGCCCTCACCTCTCGTCCTCACTGCTGCTGTCATCATCATCACTGCTCTGCTCCTCTTTAGCTTCCTCACTGGCATCAGGAGCTGTGGCTGCTGCAGGGCTGGGCTCGGTTGGAGTCTCCTCCTGAGCCACCTTCTTCTTCTTCTGCCCTTTCTTTGTTGTTTTGTCTGGGAATGGGAAGCACTGGGTGAGACAGAGCCAAGGCAGATCCTCCTCTAGAGATCCTGCTCATTAACACAGCACTAACGACAGCTCATTAGTGACACAGGCTGGGATCACCCTCTGGTCTAAAGGGAGGTGTTCCTGCCCATGGCCAGGCTTGGTGCTCTCTGAGGTCCTTTCCAACCCAAACCATTCCATGCTGCTGCTCAGGGCAGCATCCCCACTGAGGCCGGACCCAGTGCCCCACCGAGAGCTGTGGGACTGTCCCTCTGTGTCCCCTCACCTCTCTGAGCCTCACGCTGCTTCTCAGCCAACATCTGGGCCTGGCCCAGCTCCAGCTCCTCGTCTGCATCATCCTCGATGCCAGCGAAGGCGTCCTGGCATGGGGAACAGGGGGGTCAGCCCCAGGGCACGCCTGGGGAGGGGGTCAGCTCCAGGGAGGGGGGGTCAGTCCCAGGGCAGGGGAGGATCAGCCCCAGGGAGGGGGATCAGCCCCAGAGATGGGGGTCAGCCCCAGGGCAGGGGGGGAGGGAGTCAGCCCCAGCACAGTCCATCCCGAGGGAAGCTGCTGGGGCTGAGGCTGCTCCATCATTCCTGCCCCACAAGTGGGACTCACCTTCCCAAACCACAGGCTGGTCTGTCGCTCCTCCAGCACCGACTTCTCCTCCAGGGGCACCAGCAGGGGATTCTCCACTTCCTGCCCTTCCTCCTCCGTCTCTTCCTTCTGCTTAAACTTTGTCCTGTGACCCGGAGCAGCAGGATCAGTGTCCCCAGCCCTGGCTCCCAGGGCAGCCCCAGCCCCAGGAGGTCTCTCCCCTCTCACCTCTTCCCCCGCTGCTCCCGCTGCAGCTTCCGCTGCCGGGCCTCGATCTCCAGCAGCTCCTCTGGGTCCAGGTCACTGGCCAGGGACACATCATCCTCTTCCTCATGATCCGACACGTAAATGTCATCGTCCCCAGGGCTGATCTCCAGCAGGGCGTCAGCAGAGGCCATGTCCCCCCGGGACAGCTCATCCAGCAGCTGCAGCACAGCTCACACAGTCACTCAAGTGACACAAGTGACAAGGCAGGCCCTGCCTCACCCTGCCGTGCCCAGGAGCTCCCCACCCACCGGGGTCCTGTGGATGCTCTTCAGGGAGAACATGCTGGTGTCACCATCGTCGGCAATGGACACTCCCGGCAGGTCCATCTTCAGCTCCACACGCTCCCGCTGCTTCCTCTGCTCCTTCAGGATCTTCTTCTTCTTCCTGCAGGAGGCAAAGGAATGAGGCCACACTGCCCCCACCACACAAACACCCCAGGAGGAGGGCCACCCCACTGCCAGCACCCTGTGAGGGGTGCCCAGTGCTGGGACAGCCTGGAACACCTGCCTGGAGGAGCAGAGGAGCCCAAGGACCCCAAACTCACAAACCCCCCCAGCAGAGGGACAGGCTGACACTGCCACCCTCTGTCTCCATGGCTGCAACCCCATCCCTCCTCCTCTTTGTACCTCTTCAGCTCTGCCAGCTCCTTGGCCTTCATCTCTGCCAAAGCCAGCTCCACCTCCTCTTGCTCCTTTTCCTCCTCAGCAGCTGCAGCTTTCGCCTCCATCTTCTCCTTCTTCTCCTCCTCCCTGCCCTCCTCCTCCTCACCGGAGCTCAGGCTGCCAAAAGGAAGGAGCTCAGAGGAGCTGTGCTGGGGACAGCCCATCCCAGCCTGGGGACAGCCCTGCTCCCAGGCCCTACTTGATATCCAACTCCTTTGCCTGCTCCTTCAGCTTCTTGGCCAGGAACCGCCGCAGCTTTGTCCTCCAGTTCAGCAGGGCCCTGGGTGGGGTGGCAGCGGTTAGGGACAGCCAGCAGGGCCAGCTGGGGGGTGTGGCTGTCCCCCAGGCCCAGCTGGGGGTGTGGCTGTCCCAGTGTCCCCCAGCACCTGAGCTCCTTGCGGCCCAGCACGCGGATGTCCCTGCAGCACTGGCGCAGCTCCTCCGTGGTGGAGCTGTGATTCTCCAGCTCCCCATCCCCCAGGGTGATCTGGCACAGGAAAAGGGATTGAAATTTAAATCCCAGCCTCCCCTCCACAGGACAGGGACAGGGAGCCCTTGCAGGCACTCACCTCATTGGCCTTGGAGAGGAAGTCCACGGGGTTGGCAGCCTTGAGGAAGTCCATGAGGGTGAAGCGGTGGTACAGGGTGGTGTCACCCTCGGCGTAGCCTTCGGCCTGGGGGGAAAAGGGGCTGTGGCAGCCAGGGCAGGAGACAGACAGACAGACACCACCAGCCCTGAACAGTGCATGGGGTCAGCTAACTCGTGTCTTGCTGCAGCAGCCACCCAAATGTGGCTGTGGGTTGTTCTTGAGGACTTCAGAAATCGTTTCCAGCCTCAGCCTCAGCTAGAAGAAGTCATCAGCCCCAGCCCAGCAGCAGCTCCCAGCCCCAGCCCAGACACAAGAGCTGACAATGGCAGGTTTGTGCCAGCTCCATGCTGAGCTGAGAGCACCTGACACAGATTTACTGTCCTAAAGCCACCTCAGAGAGACACAAACCCCATGCTCAACCCCTGTTGGGTTTAACTGACCCAGGCCCAACCTCACAATCTCCACTTTAGGGCTCCAAACCTCCCCCAGAATGGCTTTTCCAACACTTCCCATGTCAAAATTTTGCATTCTCCTGAACAATTTTAATTCTCACACCCTCTTCAGGCCCAGCCCCATCTGTGTCTGGCCCTGCTCATACCTTGGGCTTCTTTTTGCTGACCAGCTCACTGACAGACTTGGTGACAACCTCCACATCCTTGAAGGCGTATTTGGGGTCAAAAAACTTGCTGTCAATTTTGTCTGGAGCCTGATAACCTGGGATGGAGGGATGAGAGCCATGAGAGACATTCCTCTGGGACAGAGGGATCAGAACCAACCAGAATGGAGGAATCAGAGACATTCCTCCTGGGATGGAGGGATCAGAGCTGCTTCTCTGGGGAGAGAGAGCTCAGAGCCATTCCACCATCCCAGAAGGAATCAGAACCATCAAAACCATTCCTCCTAGGATGGAAGAATCACAGCCAGTACAGCCATTCCTCCCAGTATGAAGGCATCAGAGCCATTCCTGCTGGGATGGAGGGATCAGAACCACCCAGAATGGAGGGATCAGAGCTACTTCTCTGGGGAGAGAGAGAGAGCTCAGAGCCATTCCACTGTCCCAGGAAGAACTAAAACCATCAAAACCATTCCTTCTAGGATGGACTCATCAGAATCATTCCTGCTGGGATGGAGGGATCAGCCACCCAGAATGGAGGGATCAGAGCCACTCCTGCTGGGATGAAGGCATCAAAACCATTCCTGCTGGGATGGAGGGATCAAAGCCACCCAGAATGGAGGGATCAGAGCCACTGATGCCTCCTAGGATGGAGGCATCAGAACCATTCCTGCTGGGATGGAGGGATCAGAGCCACCAGCAGGTTCTCCCAGCCCCATCCCAGCCCCATCCCAGCCCCCCCTGGCTGCTCACCCTGGCACACCACAAAAATCTCAGCAGACTCGTTGCGGGAAGCCTGGGGCTTGGTGGCCTGGACCTTCTGGAAGAACTGCTGGAAGATCCACATGAGGGGCTGGTAATCCCGGGAGCGGAACACCTTGGTGATGAACCAGCCACCCTTGCACAGGAACTCACAGGCCAGCTTCAGGGCCATGAGGGTCAGGTTGGCTGCAGCAGGAGAGAACAGGGAGTGAGGGAAGGAGGGAGTGACTCTTCCCTGGGAGAGTAGAGACAGCCTGGAATGGGTTTCCCAGAGAAGCTGTGGCTGCCCCATCCCCAAGGCCAGGTTGGACGGGGCTTGGAGCAGCCTGGGACAAGGGAAGGTGTCCCTGCCATGGCAGGGGTGGCACTGGATGGGATTTAAGGTCCCTCCCAAGCCACAGCAGCCCAGAACTCCCTAGGAGCAGTGAGCTGTCCCTGTGTCCCCACCCTGGGAGTAGGCATCGTGCACCCAGCTGGCTCCCACGTTGGGTGCTCCATCGTTCAGCACCACGTCCACCTTCCATGTCTGCAGCTCCTTGCGCAGGGCCTGTGGACAGGGACACCCATTTGTCCCTCAGGAGGACCCCAGCCCATCCCCTGTGACCCCTCTGCCACCATGGGGACCTGCAGGGCCCCAGGTGACCCTGCGCAGTACCTGGCGGCACTTCTCAGTGGTGATGTCCTCCTGCAAGGTCACCACGTTGGGAATGGGCTTGATGGGCACCAAATCCACCCCTGGTTGAAGAAACATAGCAAAACCCCTCAAAAGGGGCTCCAGACCATCCCAAATGGCTTCCCCACCCAGCCCCCCTCCTCCTGCCAGGATCCCCTCTGTCTGACACAGCCAGGGACTGTCCCCAGCTCCTGCCAAACTCACCGATGATCAGGCTGGACACTGGCATGAACTTGGAGGCCACCTGGAGCCTGGGAAGAACAGAGAGGAGCAGAGCTGAGCAGGGCCCCAGCAGAGCTCTCAGCCCAGCACTGTGCTCTCAGCAGAGCTCCCAGCAGAGCTCCCAGCCTGGCACTGTGCTCTCAGCAGAGCTCTCAGCCTGGCACTGTACTCTCAGCAGAGCTCCCAGCCCGGCACTGTGCCCCCAGGGTTGGGCACAGAGCACAGGGACACTGCCAGGCCAGCTGGTGGCACT
The DNA here is from genome assembly GCA_039654755.1 of Calcarius lapponicus. NCBI lineage: Eukaryota > Metazoa > Chordata > Aves > Passeriformes > Fringillidae > Calcarius > Calcarius lapponicus. The sequence goes on along the minus strand of JBBFKN010000011.1, from coordinate 1,222,957 downwards.
GTGGTGGTGAGACATTAACTTTAAAGAATTTAAAGATTTTAGAAGAGCTGAGTTCTTAGTTAGTGATAAGCTTTATTGGAGTTAATTAAAATAAATGGGTAGGCCTTGATGAAGTTAAGAGTTAGTAGTTAACGAATAATTGATTGCTTGCTAATAAAATGTTTGGGTAGCTGGGTTTATAATGAAGAATATAAAAACTGATAAATAGCTTTTAGGAACATAAAACAATTGTGGCCTCCTCTGTTCTGAACCCAATTGAAGACAGGGAGTAGGAGTCCTACCAAGGGCTCATTTGTCATATTTGCATTGAAAATGTAGAAAGGTCAGGACGAGGAAGACTTCATTTACCTCCTCATTTTGGGACCCCTCCCCATGAAAGGGACCACCAACTCATTTTGAGGAACAAACTACACATGCTTAATGGCTTTTGAACTAATTACCATGCTTAATAGCTTTTGAACTAATTACCATGGGAAGTGGGGAATGGGATGTACCAAAGTTATGAATATGTATTTGTATTTTGGGTATTCAACACTTGTATAGATAAAAGGACTCTGTAATCACCTGTAAATCACAGTGTGTATTTGGGAGCTATCTCACAATAAATATACACTTTCTAACTTCAAACTGTTAGAGAGTTTTTGGATATTGATAGTAGATCGATATCCCTACTGGGAATGAGATGTACCAAAGTCAAGAATGTGCATTTGTACTTTGGGTATTTAGTACCTGTAGAGATAAAAGGACTCTGTAATCAGCTGTAAATCACAGTGTGTATTTGGGAGCTATCCCACAATAAATATACACTTTCTAACTTCAAACTGTTAGAGAGTTTTTGTCTGTCACAGTTGGGTATCAAAATCCATAGGTCAATATCCACATTGGCAATGAGATGTACCAAAGTTATGAACATGCATTTGTATTTTGGGTATTTAGTACCTGTATAGCTAAAAGGACTCTGTAATCAGCTGTAAATCAGTGTGTATTTGGGAGCTATCCCACAATAAATACACACTTTCTAACTTCAAACTGTTAGAGAGTTTTTGTCTGTCACAGTTGGATATCAGTACTAGATCAATATCCATACTGAGAATGGGATGTACCAAAGTCATAAATGTGCATTTGTATGTTCGGTATTCAGTACCTGTATAGCTAAAAGGACTCTGTGATCACCTGTAAATCACAGTGTATATTTGGGAGCTCTCTCACAATAAACAGAGTTTCTCACTTTGAACTGTTAGAGAGTCTTTGGATATTGGTACTAGATCAATATCCATACTGGGAATGGGATGTATCAAGGTTATGTGTATACATTTGAATTTTGGGTATTCAATATTTGTACTGAATTGATATCTATGGATATCAAAATCCATAGACCAATATCCATATTGGGAATGGGATGTACCAAAGTTATGAATGTGTATTTATATTTTGGGTATTCAACGCTTGTACAAACAAAAGGACTCTCTAATCAGCTGCAAATTGCAGTGTGTATTTGGGAGTTATCCCACAATAAACATGCACTTTGTAACTTTAAACTGTTAGAGAGTTTTTGTCCATCACAGCTGGATATCAAAATCCCTAGATCAATATCCACATTGGGAATGAGACTTACCAAAGTTATGAATACGTATTTATATTTCGGGTATTTAGTACCTGCATAGATAAAAGGACTCTGTAATCAGCTGTAAATCACAGTGTGTATTTGGGAGCGATCCCACAATAAACATTCACTTTCTAACTTTAAACTGTTAACTGTTAGAGAGTTTTTGTCCATCCCAGCAGGCTATCAGCACCAGATCAATATCCATCTTTCCAGTAACCCAGGGGTCCCACTCACCAGCCGCCGGGGGCCGCACACAGGTCCAGCAGGGCCCGGGCCTTCTGCAGGAACTGGAATTTCCGATTGAGCTGCAGCAGCTTGAAGGAGGAGCGGGAGAGCGGAAGCCTGGGGGGCAGCAGGAGGGTGGTTCTGGGGGTGCCCGGGGCTGCAGCCCCTCCATCCCCAGCGCCGGGCACGGCCCTCACCCGTCTCCTTGGCCAGGTGGTAGAACTTGTCCCGCCGGCTCTTGCCCAGTTTGCTTTTCTTGCCCATGGTGGTGGCGGGGTGGCCCCTGGGGGGGGCTGGGATGTGCTGTCAGCCGAGGGCTCGGGCCTGGGGGGACAAGGGGCTGAGGGGGGGCCTGAGGTCCTTGAGGAGCCTCGGCCCCCCTCGGTGCTCCCTCAGTGTCCTCCCAGTGTCCCTTCAGCGCCCGTGTCTCTCCAGCTTTCTCTCTGTGGTCCCCGTGATGCCCCTCAGTGTGCTTCCAGTTCCTCCCTCACTGCCCTCCCAGTACCCTCCCAGTACCGTCCAGTTCCTCCCCCACTGCCCTCCCAGTGCCCTACCCAGCGTCCCTCCAGTTCCTCCCTCACTGCCCTCCCAGTGCCCTCCAGTTCCTCCCTCACTGCCCCCCCAGTACCTTCCCAGTCCCCTCCAGTTCCTCCCTCACTGCCCCGCCAGTGTCCCCTCACGCCCACCCGCACCCGCTGCCCCCGCGGCGCATCCCGGCCCCGCTGTTCTCCTGAAGCCTCCAAACACCCGCGCTCGACGTTCCCCGGCCCTGACACCCCCGTACCCCCTTCCCCCGCCCGGCCCCGATCCAGACCCAGACCCTGACCCTGACGCCGATCCCGATCCCGATCCTAATCCCAGTCCCGGTCCCGGTCCCGGTCCCGGTCCGCCGCGTGCCCGCACCGCCTTCCCGGCGTGCCCTGCGCGCACACCCAGCTTCCGCTTCCTCCTGCTCTGGCCGCCATTTTAGGAGTGGCGCACCCCTCCTCCGCAGCCTGCGGGCGGAAGAAGGGGAAGGATAGCGGGTGCCTCGGAGGTGGCGATGAACAATAACGGGCCCGCTCGGTGCCGCGATCGCAACCCTGTCTGGCCCCTCGGTGCTTTACCCACGGTCACGTCACCTGCGACCGCTCCAAGATGGCAGCGCAGTCCCGACATGAGGGATTGCGCATGCGCATTGCGCCGCCCGACTGTGTTTTTCCGGAAAAGGAAGTGACGCCATCAAGCCGGGCGGCAGGGCCAGGACAGCGGAAGGCGGCGGCCGCCATCTTTGTTGGGGCCCGATGCCGGCGGAGAAGATGGCGCTGGACGGGCCCGAGCAGGTGCGGGCGGGCCGGGCCGGGCTGGGGGAACCGGCGGATCTCGGGGAGGCACTCGGGGCGCTTCGAGCTGCCCCGGGCTGTGCTGCGGCCGGAGCTGCTCGGGGCATGCCAGCGCCATGACTAGGCGGGTCTGGGGAAGGCGGCGGAGCCTGAGGGAGGGAGGGCACCGGGACTGGGACGGGATCGGGATCGGGATCGGGACTGGGACCGGGACTGGGACGGGAACGGGATCGGAGGAGTTGCAGGGGAAGGGGAGCTGAGGCTGCTGTGGGCACCTGGGAGGACGGGACACGGGGGACGCAGGACTCGCCTCGGGGGTGTCGGGCAGGGAGGGACACTCGGGACGGGGAACCGGGGACTGGGACCAGGATGGGAGGAGGGAAAAGAGGAGCCAAGAGCCGGCCCGGCGGTGGTGATGGGGGGGGATCGGGGCCCGGCGGGGCTGCCCCGAGGCCGGTGGCGCTGAGCTCTGCTGTCCCAGATGGAGATGGACGACGGGAAGGGCGGCTCGGGGCTCCGGCAGTATTACCTGTCTAAGATCGAGGAGCTGCAGGTGAGCACAGCTGCGGGGGACACCGGGACGGGTGGTGTGCCCGTGTCCCTGCCCGTGTCGCAGGGCTGTGGGCAGGCAGGACCCTCCCTGGGGGCTCTGGGGACACGAGGTGGGGCTGTGCTCTGAGCTGGGTCTGCTCCTGTCCCAGCTGCCAGAGAGCAGGGCTGGATGGGATATTGGGAATGAGGAATTGTTCCCTGGGAGGGTGGGCAGGCCCTGGATCCCTGGCAGTGTCGAAGGCCAGGCTGGACATTGGGGCTTGGAGCAGCCTGGGATAGGGGAAGGTGTCCCTGCCATGGCAGGGGTGGGATAAGATGAGCTTTGAGATCTTTTCCAACACAAACCACTCCACAATTCCCTGTGCTGGGTGTGCCTGAGCCCGAGGCCTCTCAGCAGAGCCTTTCCCTGCAGCTCATTGTGAACGAGAAGAGCCAGAACCTGCGGCGGCTGCAGGCGCAGAGGAACGAGCTCAATGCCAAGGGTAGGGCCTGCAGCTCCTCCTGCTGCTCTGGGCTGGGCCTGGGGGCTCTGGGCTGGGCTTTGGGGGATTCTGGGCTGGGCTTTGGGAGTTCTGGGCTGAGCCTGGGGGTTCTGAGCTGGGCATTGGAGGGCTCTAGGCTGGGCTTTGGGGGATTCTGGGCTGGGCTTTGGGGGATTCTGGGCTGGGCTTTGGGGGATTCTGGGCTGGGCTTTGGGGGTTCTGGGCTGAGCCTGGGGGTTCTGAGCTGGGCATTGGAGGGCTACAGGCTGGGCTTTGGGGGCTCTAAGCTGGGTCAGGGGGGCACTAGGCTGGGCCTGAGGAGTTCTGGGCTTAGCTTGGGGGGCTCTGGGCTGTGCCTGGGGGCCTTTGGGGGTTCTGGGCAGGGCCTGGTGGCTCTGGGATGGGCTTTGGGGGCTCTGGGCTGGGCTTTAGGGCCCTGGTGCTGAGCTGTCCCTCCGCAGTGCGGCTGCTGCGGGAGGAGCTGCAGCTGCTGCAGGAGCAGGGATCGTACGTGGGAGAGGTGGTGAGAGCCATGGACAAGAAGAAGGTGCTGGTGAAGGTACGAGGTGACAGGGCTGGGCTGGGGGACAGCCCCGTGTCCCCAGGGGATGGGACAGCTCAGGGACGTGGGGTGGGAGCTCCTTGTGCAGAGGAGCTCGTTGGGATGGCTCTGCTGGGCCTGGGGCTGCCCCGGGGTGTGCAGTGGGGTTGGAGCTCCTGGCTGTGCTCCTCCCAGGCCATGGAGATGTCCCTCAGCAGGGAATTCCCAGAGAAATGACTCCCGGGGGTCTTTGCTCTTTTACAGGTGCACCCAGAGGGGAAGTTCGTGGTGGATGTGGACAAGAACATCGACATCAATGACGTGAGTGCATCAGAGCTGTGGGGGGCCCCCAGGGCGGGCAGGGACACCCCGGGGTGGGCAGGGACATTCCAGGGTGGGCAGGGACACCCCGGGGCCGGCAGGGACAGCCCAGGGCGGGCAGGGACAGCCCAGGGCCAGCAGGGACACTCCAGGGTGGGCCGGGACACTCCCCTGCGTGCTGTCCCCACAGGTGACCCCCAACTGCCGCGTGGCACTGCGCAACGACAGCTACACCCTGCACAAGATCCTGCCCAACAAGGTGGACCCGCTGGTGTCCCTCATGATGGTGGAGAAGGTCCCAGACTCCACCTATGAGATGATCGGGGGCCTGGACAAGCAGATCAAGGAGATCAAGGAGGTCATCGAGCTGCCCGTGAAGCACCCAGAGCTCTTCGAGGCGCTGGGCATCGCCCAGCCCAAGGCAAGTGCTGCTCTGGGGGGCCCTGGGCTGGGCTGTGCCCCAGGCAGGCTCTGAGGGGCCCTGTGGCTGTTGCAGGGGGTGCTGCTCTACGGCCCCCCTGGCACGGGGAAGACGCTGCTGGCGCGGGCCGTGGCCCATCACACCGACTGCACCTTCATCCGCGTCTCCGGCTCCGAGCTGGTGCAGAAGTTCATCGGGGAAGGTACCGTGTGTGTGTGTGTCCCTCTGGGAGCCTCTCAGGGAAGGTACTGTGTCTCTGTCCCTCTGGGAGCCTCTCAGGGAAGGTACCGTGTGTGTGTGTCCCTCTGGGGAGCCTCTCAGGGAAGGTACCATGTGTGTGTGTCCCTCTGGGAGCCTCTCAGGGAAGGTACCATGTGTGTGTGTGTCCCTCTGGGAGCCTCTCAGGGACCCTTGGCCAGCCCCGAGTCAGCAGACAGAGGGGAGACACTCTTGCCGTGCCCCAGGGGTACTGAGGGCACCTGGGCTGGTCACCTTTGCAGCAGAAGAGACACTACAGACATTGGTAGAAGAGAAAGGGCTGACTCTTAGCAGGGGTTAATCCAAGGTTTTATTCTAGGAGTCCCAAAGGAGCCCCTACACCTCAGGGGGCTCCTGCTGAGAGCCTGGGAGATGTGCCAAGGTTACATTTAAAGGGAGGTGGAAAACCAAAGTGGAGAACATTTTACTGACCAATAAGTGACCCTAAGGGATGGGTACTGGGGGATAGACACTTAGGACAGCCTTAATTCTCGTATTTAAATTTGGTTAGCCTGTTAATGGGGAGGGAGTCATAAGGTTTGTATATTTTTGTAGCGTGGAGCTTTAACACACTCTTTGTAAGGCTTGGGGGGCTGACCCCCGGCCTCTGGCTGATCACTTGACATCCTGGACCAAAGCTTCTAGATGGAGGGGATGGGATGCTGAGTGACTGACAGAGAGCCAGGGTGGGGGTTTGGGAATGATCTCAGCCAGGGAGAGGGATTACACAGGTAAAGGGAGGGGGGTACAGTCTGGGATAAACCATTTGAAAAAATATGGGGATACAAAACAAAACTACTTCAAAGTATTGCAAAGTATAAAAACACTACAACAGTACCGGGGTGGCTCTGGGGCTCCTGGGGCAGCGTGGGCTCGGTGCTGGCTGTGCCAGGCTGAGCCCTGTGCCCGCCCTGTGCCCGCAGGGGCCCGCATGGTGCGGGAGCTGTTTGTGATGGCGCGGGAGCACGCGCCCTCCATCATCTTCATGGATGAGATCGACTCTATCGGCTCCTCCCGCCTGGAGGGCGGCTCCGGCGGCGACAGCGAGGTGCAGCGCACCATGCTCGAGCTCCTCAACCAGCTCGACGGCTTCGAGGCCACCAAGAACATCAAGGTAGAGGGGGTGGCCCTGCCTGGGGTCCTGCCAGCCCTGCGGTGCCTGGGGTGGTGACAGCTGTCCCTTTGTTCCCCTTGTCCCCCTGTGCAGGTGATCATGGCCACCAACAGGATCGACATCCTGGACTCGGCCCTGCTGCGCCCCGGCCGCATCGACAGGAAAATCGAATTCCCCCCTCCCAACGAGGAGGTACCAGAGCCACCCCCTGCTGCCCCCACCCTGTCCCTGGGAGCCATTCCCGGGCTCCAACCCTCCCTGTGCCCTGCTCCAGGCCCGCCTGGACATCCTCAAGATCCACTCCCGGAAGATGAACCTGACCCGGGGCATCAACCTGCGGAAAATCGCGGAGCTGATGCCGGGGGCCTCGGGGGCTGAGGTGAAGGTGAGCCGGGGACTCTGGGGGACACGGGGCTGCCATGGGGGGCAATGGCTGATGCTCCCCTCCTGTCCCCTCAGGGTGTGTGCACAGAGGCAGGGATGTATGCGCTGAGGGAGAGGAGAGTGCACGTCACACAGGAGGACTTCGAGATGGCCGTGGCCAAGGTGGGTGCCAGGGGAGAGGTGACACTGGGGGGTGATGGGGGCACAGAGTGTCCTGGGTGGCATTTGCCAGGAGCACAGACGGGGGGGTTGTCACCACGGGAGTGACATGGGAGAGGCTGCTGAGCCCTCCCTGTGCAGGGTTGAAATATGGTCTTGGGGTGTTTTTGGGGTAATTAACAGCCAGTTTGGGCACTGAATGTTGGACCCGCCCCCGTTCCCTCCCCCCAGGTGATGCAGAAGGACAGTGAGAAGAACATGTCTATTAAGAAGCTGTGGAAGTAACGGTGAGGCTGGAGCTGCTCCCTCCGTGCTGTCAATAAAGAGCTGCTGTGGCCAGGCCTGGGCACTGAGTTGGGGACTGATTTGGGGCTGGGCTGGGGGCTGCAGGACACAGCACACACCCCACAGAGCTGCTGCTAACTGCTTTTATTAGAAAAGATCCAAAATAGACAAAAACTGGTTACACAAGAGGCAGAGCAGGAACCCCTGAGCCCAACCCTGGGAATTGTAAACGCCCCCCGGCCCGGAGCCTGCAGGGGGGCAAAGGCACTTCAGTGGGGTGGCAGTGGTGGCACTGCCCCCCTGGTCCCCTCCCTCCTCCCCACTATCTCCAGTTCTTGGTGCCCCTGTGCCCCCACAGGCTCTTGGGGCAGAGCCAGCCCCTCTGCCCCCAAACCTCGTCAAGTCAAGTGGTTAATTATGGAATTATGTCAAACAGCGGGAGGGGGGGGAAGGAATAAACTGATTGTCACAAAATGAGCCCCAGTCCCCCGGTTCCGTATCCCCAGAGCAGCCCTGGGAGCCTCCCTGAGCCCCTGCAGAGCCCAGTGCAGGAAGAGGAACTCAATCAATATATTAATTAATTAATCAAATACAAACCCACTGTACAAAACGCTGCCTTTTTTTCTTTTTTCGTGGTATTTTTTTTCTTTTTATATAAAACCTGTTCACAAAAATAGTGCAAAACGTTGGGGGGGGGGGGGAGGGGAGCTGGCGTTTGGAATGACGAACTTTGGTAGAAGAGGGGCAGGGCGGGCCTGCGGGGCGCGGGTGGGGCTGGCAGCTCCTCCCCTGGGCTCGGGCAGCGCTTCCCGGCTCCGGGGGGGTTTGGGGAGCGGGGAACCCGCGGGCAGGGGCGCGATGCAAAGCGGAGGAGGCGCTGCGGGGGCCTGGGGGGAGCGGGGACTCCGCTGTGCTCGGCCCGGGGGAGCCCCGGGGGGCTCCCGTCCCTCCAGGCACATGGGGTGGCTTTGTGCAAGTGCTGTGGCTTCCAGTCGGTACCGTCCGGCTCGGGCAGCGGGGCGGGAGCGGCCCCGGCCCCGGCCGCCTTAGGTCAGGCGGATCCCGAGCACTTGTTCCAGTTCCTGCCGGCGCTGCTGGACCTGGGGACACCGCGGCGGTCAGGGAGGGACAGGGGACCCTGCCCGGGGTGCCGGGGCTCTGTCACCGCCATCCCGACCCCGTCCCCACCCCCGAGCTCACCTTGGCAAAGATGTGTCTGCCCACGGCCTCCTGCGCCCAGGGCTGCTGGTAGAACTCGGCCCGCCGCTCCTCCTCGGGGTTCCCGATCACATCCGTGATGATCTGACCCCAACGGGACAGGGCAGCGGGAGTGAGGGATCCAGAGGGATCCTCGAGGGACCCAGACCCCTCCCTGAGCTCCATGAGGAACCCAGAACCCCTCCCTGAGCTCCAGGATCAATCCACACCTCTCCCTGAAATCTGGGATGGACCCAGACCCCTCCCTGAGCTCTGGGATGGACCCAGACTCCTCCCAGCCCCTCATTCTTCCCAGCCCCAGGGTTTCAGAATCATGGAATTGTTAGGCTTGGAAAAGACCTTCCACCCTTAGCCCAACACCACCACCACGTTCACCAGTGCCCCATGTCCCCAAGGGCCACGTCCATGGTTCTGAACCCCTCCAAGGATGGGGACTCCAGTACTGCCCTCTGTGCCAGCACTGGACAACCCCTTCCAGAAGAAATTGCTCCCAAAATCCAACCTAAACCTCCCCAGAATTGTTCCCCTTTACCTTGAGGTCCCTCCTCTGGGATTTGATCCACTCCTGGATGAAATCCTGGGGGTTGTTGCTGAAGCTCAGCATGAAATCCCTCTGTGTCTTCAGCTGGTTGATGGACTCGATGGTCTCGTGGATCTGGGCAGGTGACAGGGGTCAGAGGAGCTGTGTCCCCTCACAGGACACAGCTGGCCCTGGCAGTGTCCCCTCCCACCTTGGCATCCAGGGAGGCGATCTCCTGCTGGTTGGTGGTGGAGGCCAGGAAATTGCTCATCTGGGCTTTGAGGGGATCGTCCACCTCCACGTCGATGTCGTAGCAGGCTGTCTTCTTCTGGTCATTGGGGTCCACACTGGGGGAATGGGTTTGGGGAATCCTGCTGAGCCCCCACCTGGCTGGGGGTGCATGGACCCCCAACAGCAACACCAGTGCCCCAGGAACCCTCAAATTTGCTGGTTCTTCCCCTCCCAGGTGATTTGTGCTGGTCCTTCAGGCTGGAGACCTCAAAGCCTCCCATGCCCCCAGCCCATGAAGCCCCCCAGACTGGGGACAGTGCTGGGCTCACAGAGACCCCCAGCCCTGGGGACAGTGCTTGGCCCATGGAGCCCCCCAGTCCTGGGGACAGTGCTGGGCTCACTCGCCACCCCCCCTGAGCACCCCCAGCCCTGGGGACACCTCCTGGCCCACAGAGCCCCCCAGTCCCAGGGACATTGCCCACTCTCCACCCCATGGGGCACCCCCAGTCCTGCAGACACTCCCCATCCCATGCAGCCCCTTCAGCCCCCTCCATTGCCCACCCAGTGCCCAGCCCAGGGCTGGGCCCCCACCTGATGGTGTGGTTGATGATGATGGGGTCTGGGTGCTGCAGGAGCCCTGCCAGCTTCATGGGGATCTCGGAGAAGCGCATGCGGACACAGTTGAAGATCTGGGGGGCAAAGCAGAGCCTTGAGCACCCGTGCAGCCAGCTGGGGCATCCCCAAGCTGGTGGTGTGAGCCAGGGCCCAGGGAAGGGGCACAGGCAGAGCCTGGAGGGGCTGTGGGAGCTGTGAGCGGCTTTTCTCAGCTGGATGAGGGGGGAATGTGCAGGTACCTGGCGGAAGTAGCGGTTGCAGTTGATGAACTCCTTCTCGTGGCTGTCCTGCAGTTTGTTGTGTTTGATGTAGAGCCACAGGGCCTGCATGATGCTGGCCCTGGTCTGGGTGTGCACCCCCAGCAGCCGGGCCAGCCGTGGGTCCAGCTTGTACTGGGGGGGCTGTGGGGACAGCCGGGGTCAGCCATGGAACCAGCCAGGATGGAAAAACCCCCAGAGCAGAGCCCAGCCTGACCCACCCCACCCTGTCCCCAGCCCAGAGCACTGAGTGTCCTGGGACAGCTCAAGGGAGGGGGACTCCAGCACTCTCTGGACAGCTGGTCCCACTTTTTAACTCCCTTTCCATGAAGAAAATTCCTCCTGCTGCCCAAAGAAGGAGGGAGGCACTCAGGACTCTCCCACAGCCCCTGTGTCACTGCAGCTCCATGCCCAGAGCCCCCTGTGCACCTTATGATCCCTGCATGCCCCAAACCCTCATCCAAAGCCCTGTCCCAGTTTTTAAACTCCCTTTCCATGGAGAAACTCCTGCTGCTACCCAAAGAAGAGGCACTCAGGAGTGTCCCCCACAGCCCCTGTGTCACTGCAGCTCCATGCTGGGAGTTCCCTGTGCTTCTTTCAATCCCTGCATCCCCCAAACCCTCATCCAAGGCCCCGTCCCAGCTTTTAATTCCATTTCCACAGAGGAATTCCTGCTGCTGCCCAAAGAAGAGGGAGGGGGGGCCTTGGGAGTGTCCCCCCCAGCCCCTGTGTCACTGCAGCTCCATTCCTGGAGCTCCTTGTGCTCCTTTCAATCCCTGCACCCAAACCCTCACCCAAAGCCCTGTCCCAGCCCATCCCCACCCCTGGGTGCCCCCCAGGCTGTACCTGGTGGTCCAACATGAGCAGCAGGGTGCATTTCACATTGACATCCCCGGGACGCTTCACCTGGAAGCCGTCGGTCTCCTGGGTCGTGGGCATCCGGTGCCACTGCCAGGGACAACGGGGACACAGCTCAGGCAGGGCCATGGAACCAACCCTGCCAGCAGGGCTGGGGCTCTGGGCAGGGGCTGGCACAGCCACACAGCCTGGGGCACCCCTGGCAGCTCCTGGTCCCACTGGTGGCAGCTCAGAGCTCTCCCAGTCCATCCCAGCCAGGCTGTGCCCCAGCACTGGGATGAACTGGGGCAGTTCCAGCCCTGAGTGCTTGGGGTGCAGGGCCCCCAAAACTTCTGGATCAATCATGGAAGGGGATTCAGCCTCTCCACAGGACCTCCCAGGGCAAAAGCAGGAGCTGGGTGCAGGGAGAGCTCCAGGCAGGAGCACCCAAAACAGCTCTGATCCCTCTCCCAGGCATGGCTTAAACCCCCCAAGGACCCTCCAGCTCAGGGACAGGCAGGAGGGCAAACCCTTCTTCCCACAGGGCCCTGGGGATCAGCACCCCCGTGGGGACCCAGCTGTGCCAGGCTGGGGGACAGCTGCCTCTGGGGTCACATCCCTGTCCCCACACCCCTCAGCCCCAGCTCTGCCTCAGACCTGGGCTGGGAGGGGGCAGAGCTGAGCTCTGCCAGGGGACAAAGGGCATCCCTAAAGCTGAGCTGGGAATGCAGCAGAGCCTGGTCCCCGTGGAGGCCTGGCACTGCCCCAGCCCCAAAAACCTGCTCAGGCCCTCTCCCAGCAGGACAGGCCCTGGCCTGGGAGCTGAGCACCCAGAGGGGAGCACAGGGCCCCATTTCCCCCTCCCAGCTCACCTCCACCAGGTGATTGTCTGGCCCATAGAGCTCCTTGTCCAGCTCGATCACGAGGCTCTTGAAGAAGGAGGAGAACTTCCTCTTCTGCTTGCTGGGCTGCAGACAGGGCAGCGGAGATTCCTGATCCCAAATCCAGCCCCAAGCTCCAGGTGCTGCCCCAGCTGAGCTCTCAGCACAGCACCAGAGCTCCCAGCACCTCCTCAGCCCTCCTGGAGGCTCCTGATGGACCAGCTCCTCCTCCCACCTCCTCATCCCTCCTGGATCCTATGGACCAGTGCTCCCACCACCTCCTCATCCATCTTAGATTGTTATGGACCAGAGCTCCTCCCACCAGCACCTTATCCCTATCCCAGCTCCTCCTACCACCAGTCCATCCCTCCTGGATCCTGACAGACCAGCTGTTCCCTCCCTCTCTCTGGATGCTCCTGATGGACCAGTGCTCCTCCTCCCACCACCTGATCCCTCTTGGATGATCCCCATGGACCCGAGCTCCTCCCACCACCACCACTCCATCCCTCCTGGATCCTGACCAGCTCCTCCCTCCCTCCCTCCCTCCTGGATGCTCCCCATGGAGCAGAGCTCCTCCCTCCAGCCCTGCTGGCTCCTCACATCCTCCAGCAGCTTCCCCTCCACACGGAGCTCCCAGGAGGCCACACGTTCTCCCCCCTCTCCCTCCTCCTTGGCCGGGGTGAAGGTGTTGGAGATGTAAATCCTGAGCTTCCGCTTTTGCTGTGGAATGGAACAGAGAGAGGCAGGATGGAGTGAGAGGGGACTGCAGCACCCACCTCCAGCTCAGCATCAGAGGAAACGGCCTCAGGGGAGGTTCAGATTGGATATCAGGGAACATTTATCCATGGAAAGGGTTGGAAAACATTGCCATGGGCTGCCCTGGGCAGAGGTGGAACCGCCATCCCTGAAGTGCCCCAGAAACCCGTGGATACTCCCCCTGGGGATGGCTGGACTGGAGGACCTCAGGGGATTTTTCCAACCTTAATTTTCCCAGCATTCCATGATTTCCAGCCCCTGCCAGGCCCAGCTCACCGTCAGGGGTTTCTTGATGGCCTCCTGGATCTCCATCCTCTTGCGGGCGATGGTTTGGTCCAGCTTGCGCTCGAAGGCCAGCAGGTCCATGTAGGCCTGGGATTCTGGGACCAGCTCCCGGATCTGGACACAGGAATGGTCAATCCCAGCCTGCTGGCATGGGCTGGATCCCCCCACAGCCCCAACAGCCAGGGAAACACCAGGTGATGAGTCCAGCATCCAGTTTTTATTTTAAACCCAGCCTGGAGCCCTGCAAAGCTCTGCCCAAACCAGTCTGGAGCCCGTCACTGTTCCCAGCAGCATTCCTGCATGGAATGGAACCCTGGAATCTCAGGAGGGACTCTTGGGGACCTCCTGAGATCTCCATCCCACCCCAACCCTCTCCTGCTGTGCCAGAGGGAGAGACAGAAACACTCCAGGGTGGTTTGGGATTGAACAGAAATTCCCAGGGGGCGGGAGGGAACTCAGGGAGATCCTCCCGTTTTGGGGACCCCCATCCCCTGCAGCAGCTCAGCTCTGTCCCCCAGGCTGGGGTAACACTCACCCTCTGTGGCAGCACCTTGTCAGCCATCTTCCTCCTCTTCACCCTGGGAAACAGGGAAAATGGCAGCTCCCACAGCACACCCTGCTGCCTGCCCTCTGGGGGACAGACACTGGGAAAGGCTCTTTACCACCCCCAGAGGTGCTGGCACTGCCCAGGGAATGGTCCCAGAGCTCCAGGAGGGTTTGGGGCTGCCAGGGATGCCCAGGGTGGGATTGTTGGGGGGTCTGGGCAGGGCTGGGGGTGAGACTGGATGAGCCTTGGGGTCCCTTCCCACTCAGGGTATTCCTGGGGGAAGGTGTTGGACGTTGCAGCCTGACCCTGGGGAAGGAAATCCAGGTGATAACAAGGCAAAGGCAGGGCTGCAGGACAGAATTGCCAAATTTCCCCTCTCAAAGCAGCCATCTCATTCTCCCAGTGCTCCAACCCAAAGCCAGTGCCAGGAACTCCCTTAAACCCAGCTCAAACCAAACCCTGCTGTGGTGGGGCTGAGCTCCTGGGAAAATCCAGCTTGGCTGGATCCAACCCTGCCCATCACCCTGAGCCCACCCCAGCAGCTCCTGCTCAGCCTGGGCACAGTAGGGACTGCTCTGCTCCCCTGCTTTCCTGCCTGGGACATGGGGCAGGCCCAGCAGCACAGGGAATTCCTGTTCCTCCAGCTGCACCTGGAGCAGCAGGATCACACAGGAGGGGTCCAGGAGAACTCTCCAGGAGAGGTCAGAGCCCCGTCTGGAGCAATTCCTGCCCCATCCAACCCCTCCTCCTGCAGGGTCTGGACACCCAGGGCAGCTGGAAGCTCCTAATCCCTTGATCCAGCAGCTGGGAGCAGGGAATGCCCAGCTGGGAGCCTGATCCCTGATCCCAGCCCTGATGGGATGGCTCTGATGTCTCTGTGGGTGCCAGGCTGCTCCTGTCCCAGCATCCAGCTCACTCCAGCTCTGCAGGGCTGGGATGGCCCAGGAGGGACCAGGAAGCCAATGGAGCTGCCAGGGAAAGCAATGGGAGCTGAGCATCCACGAGCACCAAGGGATCCTGCCTGGAGATTCCAGGAACCAACCAGCCCCCACAGAGGGATCAGCAGGGCTGGGAACCAGCGAGGAGCTGCTGGCAGAGCCCAAACAGAGAGGCCTGCCCTGACTGCAGCTCCAGGGAGCGCCCCAAAATCTGCCAGCCCCATCCCACACTTCCCAAAATCTGCCAGCCCATCCCACACTTCCTAAAATCTGCCAGCCCCATCCCACACTTCCAGCTACTTCTGTGCCTGCCAGAGCCACCAGGGACCCCTGGGAGGATGAAGAAGACCCCCAGGAGCTGCTGCTGAGGACACCACGAGGCTCTTTGGTTCCTGGTGTGGAGATCAGAGTGAGAGGAAGCTGCAAACTGAGGAATCTCTGCCTCCATCCCAAAACATCCCATTCCCAAGCTCTGGCACGTCCCCCCCCCCCCTGCAGCAGGACAGGAGCTGTGGCACTCTGCATGATATGACACTTGAATGGGGACCCAGAGATGCTTTGGGGTCTCAAAGAGAGTCAAACACTGACTGAACCCAGCCCTGGGATCTCTGTCCTGAATGGAATTACACCCATCTTTTTACAGCTCTGTGTCTGCAGTGACATCTCATTGATAGCTACATTGATATTAAATATTATTTATATTTATAAAGGTATTTCCAGAACAGGGCTCTCCTGTGCTCAGGAGAAGTTTCCCAGCAGAAGATCCTGTTGGGAATGAATTATTGTGCCTGCTCCTGGCACAGCTTATTTATTATTATTATTATGCGTTATTATGCATTATTATCATATTACAATATTATTAATGATTAATATTATAATATTGGTAATAATTATATTATTATTTAATTATTATTTTATTAATTATTAGCAGCTCCTGGCTCAGTTCACGTGGAAAACAGAAGGTGAAACACAACCTGGATGCATTATTGAGAAGCAGGGATACAGCTCCCATGGATTAGTGTGGTAGTGTGAGCTGTACCTGCTCCTGGCACAGCTTATTATTATTGCTATTATTATGTTATGTTATGTTATGTTATGTTATGTTATGTTATGTTATGTTATGTTATGTTATGTTATGTTATATCATATCATATATTATATTAATTATTAGCAGCTCCTGGCTCAGTTCAGGTGGAAAACAGGAGGTGAAACACAAGCTGGCTGCATTATTGAGAAGCAGGGATACAGCTCCCATAGAGCTGTGGTAGTCTGGGAATGTTCCAGGAGCTTGGAGCACCCTGGGAGAGTGGAAGGAGCCCTGGGGTGGGCCTGGATGGGCCCTGGGGTCCCTCCACCCCAGCCACCCTCTGATTTCCCAAAGTGCAGCCAGGACCCAGCAGGACCCCCCCGCCCTCCCGTGGGAGCCCCTGGGGTGGGACGCTGCAGCCTTACCCTCTCCTGGGGGTGGCCATGGGTGGCTGTGCCTGGGGGGTCAGCAGGCGCTTCCTGAAGGGATCCATCATGGCCTGGGGCAGGCCGGGCCTCAGCGGGGTCGCTGCTCCGTACGGGGGGGCCCCCGGGGGTCCCACCTGCAGCCCTGCCATGGGCATCCTGCCCCCGGGGGGCATCCCGGGCCGCTGCTGCAGAACGGGCAAGGGGTCAAACGGGAGCCTGGCCGTGGTGCCACCCACTCTGTGTCACCCACCTCTGTGCCACAAACCGTGGGTGCCACCCACCCTCTGTGCCACAAACCCTGGGTGCCACCCACCCTCTGTACCACAAACCCTGGGTGCCACCCACCCTCTGTGTCACCCACCTCTGTGCCACAAACCGTGGGTGCCACCCACCCTCAGTGCCATCCACCTCAGTGTCACCCACCCTTGGTGTCACCCACCCTTGGTGCCATCCACCTCAGTGTCACCCACCCTTGGTGTCACCCACCCTTGGTGCCATCCACCTCAGTGTCACCCACCTCGGTGCCATCCACCCCTGATGCCATCCCCTTGGTGCCACCCACCCCTGGTGTCATCCACCTCTGTGCCACCCACCCTGGGTGCCATCCCCTTGGTGCCACCCACCCTTGATGGCATCCACCCCTGATGCCATCCCCTTGGTGCCACCCACCCTTGGTGCCATCCACCCTTGGTGCCACCCATCTCTGTGCCATCTGCTTGGTGCCCCCCCACCCTGGGTGCCACCCCTTCCCCCAGGGTGCATCCTGGCCCAGGGCAGGGAATGCAGCAGGAGCTGCAGGAAGCTTTGGGAAAGCAGGAACAGGAGAAGCCAAGGAGTGCAGGGAAGCCTGGCCTGGCAGCAGTGGAGCCAGTCAGGCCCCGTGCCACCCCCAGAGCTGCACCAGGGCACTGGCAGCAGTGTCCCCACCCCGGGGACCTCGTGGGTTCCTCTCTGGAGAGCAGCAGAGCAGGGGGGAGCAGGGCAATCCCCGTTCCTCCCACAGGCAGGACAGAGGGGAGGGATGGAGGAGGCAGCATCTCCCCCCGGCAGCAGCCAGTCCCCTCCTGCCCCTTCCAGCGACACACAGAGGGATCTGGGAGCCAGAACACAGCCCCGAGGGGTCCCAGCCCTGGCAGCCCCTCTGCACCCTCAGAGCATGATCTGGCAGCACCCACCGGTGCCCCAGGTGCCACCAGGCCGTGCCCCCAGGACACACCAGCCACCCCTCCTGCTCCTCCCTGCTCCACCTCGGGATCCTCTGATCCTCAGCTCCCCCTGCCAAGGTGGGAGGCTGGGAGAGCCACCGAGCCAGCTGAGCAACATTTCTGCCCTGCCCCGGGCTCCTGACGTGCCAGGACATCCCCACAGCCCTGCAGGGCAGGGAGCCAAGGAAAAACCTCACTCCCTGCACACAGGGATCCATCTGGGAGCAATCCCTGGATGCAGGGTTGGGAATATGGGAAGCAGCCAGCCTGCCCTCCACAGCTCAGAGCTGTACAGGGGTTGGTTTGATGGTGCTGCACCCCCACCTCTGTGAAAAGCTGACGGACACAAAGCCAAGGGTTTGATCTGCCCCTGGTGCTTCTGGCAGATCCCAAGAGGAGAAGTGTTCCAGGCAGGATCAGGGCAGCAGCAGGGCCCCAGGATTAGGGCTGCACGTGGAAGCTCAAACCCCCCAGGCCCAGGCTGAGCCAGTTACACAACAAACACAACAAGCACAAGCACACAGGCTGCACAGCCTTTGAAGCAGCAAGCCCAGAGCCCGGGCTCTGACCCTCCCTTCCCCAGGGCAGGAGGCTCCTTTTCCCTGCTCCCAGATGTTCCTCTCCTCCTGCTCAGCCCCATTTATGCAGCTCCTCGTGACTCTGGCACCTCTCTGTGCCAAAACCACGAGGCCGGGCCCGGTTTCTTTGGGTTTATCAAGAAATCCGTTGTGGCAGGGCCGGGTGGACCCACAGCCTGTGCAGCACCACAAACCACAGTGAACGTTGTTCTGCTGCTCAGCTCCAGCAGGACTGGGGAACCCAAACCTGTGCTGACACCTGCCAGGGCTTCTGAAAAGCAGAGAAACCCCCAGAAGGAGCTGGGAAACTTTTAATTTGAAACTCCTGGGCCCCCAGAGCAGCTGAGTGCCGAAGCAGAGGCTGCACTCCCTGGAGGCACCAGGAGCAGGAAATGGCTCCCAGGGAAACCCTGCCCCGGGTGTCTATCAGTGCCTGGAAGGCCAGGGAGGCTCCACAGCTCCAGAGACATTCCCTGCCCTAGGAATGCTGTCAGGAGCTTGCTTGGAGCTGCCCCAGCCATGCCCAGCTCCTGTCCTTCAGTCAGAGCAGCCCTGAGGTCTCTCCTCCCTCCCTCTGTGGGGCACATTTCGGATCTACCCCTGAAGTGAGAGATTTGGAGGCTTCAGAGAGTCTCTGACAGCTCCACATCCTGGCCAAGGTCTCTTGTGTGTCCAGCTGCTCCTTCCAGGGCTCCACTGAGACAATTCCATCGGCAGGGAGAGGTTCAGCACAAGGACACACAGATTTGTCACACTTTAACTTCACCAAGCCATCTGAGAACCATCAGCCACAGCTCAGCTGCCAGGGAGTGACTTCCAGCCCACCAAGGACCCACAATGGACTGCCTGGATGAGCAATAAGGGGAGGGCAGAACCCTCCACGTGGAATTTTCCTCTCAGTTTACTCTCAGGATTTTCAAATTTGCACCAGAAAAGCCTCTTGGCTCAACCAGTCACCAGTGCCTGGGGCAGATTTGCTCCCAAACCCTTCTCACACAAGCCCAGCCTAAAACCTTCAGCCAAGCCAGGAAGCAGCACCACAGCCCCGGGGTGAAGCCTGTCTGCAGCCCCTCTTGGAAAGTCTGGAAATTCCCAGGATGCAGAGGGCTTAAACTCAGGAAATTTGATTAAACCAGCTCTGAGCAGGAGCTCATTCCTGCCCAGCACTCCCAGCGCCTGTGCCACCCCCAGGGCCCGCCCTGTCCCCTCCCCTCGGAGGGGCAAACAAAGGGCAAACCCTGCAAGCTCAGCGGGAGGAACAGCCTGGATCCCATCCAGAGCTCCCTGCAGAGCCCCTGGAAATGGGACAGTGAACAGCTCGTGTCTGCTCCCTGCCAGGGACGGGGCTGTGCCCGGGGTTCATGCCAGGGCACTGCTCAGCCCATGGGCCTGGGGCAGCTCTGCCCAGAACCGGCCCTGGCTGAACCCGGCAGAGCTGGGAGGGCTCCGGAGGGAGGTTTGCTGGCATGGCAGGAGCCTCTGAGCCTGCCAAAGGTCCCTGCTTGAGGAAGGGCAGCCCAGAAATCGGGGGCTGGCAGCAGGAAGGAGGAGCAATAAATCCCAGGATGGATCTGCAGGAAGAAGCTGGGCTGGAGGGAGAGCTTGAAGCAAAGCAGGAGTTCTGCAAACAGCTCCAGAGCCTGTTCATGGCCCTTCCAGGACCCTGGATCTTCCTGCACCTCCCCATCCCTGCTGTGCTGCTCCAGGGTCCAGCTCTGCACACTGACAGCAACCAGGGAGCCAGAGCTCTGGAGCACAGCCTGGCCCAGCACCAAGAGCTCTTCCTGCAAGTTCCTCCCCTCGTGCCCAGGCAGCAGCACTTCCCACAGGGATACAGAAACAGCCCCTGCTCAAACAGGGTTCCAGCTCCACCTCGGGTGGGCTCCAGGAGAGTTCTGCTGCCCAGGGCTTGGCGTGGATTGGGATCATGAGCCCCCTGCACACCCCAAAAGAGTGGTTTTCCCCTTTGTTCGTCCTTATCTGTGAGCAAATCCCTCTTGGGAGGGTGCCAGGGAGAGCCTGGCTTGGTGCTGGCACAGACCTCGAGCTGGGAGGTGCTGCTGGGATGGAGATGCTGCTGCTGCAAACTCTGCTGCAGCTCCCTGCAAACCCCAAACTCCCCACACTTGGAAAAGCTCCGTGTTGGACACAGGAGGAGCTCCAGGAGCCAGATCTCAGCTGTAAAGCTGACATGAGGAAGTGGTAAATCAAAAAGAGAAGGGCACAGCACAGGCACAGCCCCCAGCAGATCCAGGACACATCCTGGAATGTCTCCAGCAGCAGAGCTGTCTGGGCTGGACAAACCTGCCTGTCCACAGCCCTGCAGCTGGAGCCCTGAATGTTCCAGGGCAGGGAAAGGAGAGGTCACAGGGATTCAGATCCCACAGGGGCAGGAACAGCAGCAGGAACAAGGAACAAAGGTACTGGGGAGGAGCAGCCATGGGCTGGCACAAACCGTGCCCGTGGTGTTCCTGCAGGACTCCCGTGCGAGCAGAGGGAGCAGCAGGGCTGGAGGTGCTGCTGCTCCCCCTTCCCTGTCACGTTTCCCAGGAGCAGCAGAGCGTGCCTGGGCTCTGCTCTGCCCTCCTCCCCCTGCTCCAAAGGACAGTGTCCATCTGCTTTGGATCAGGCTGGAAGCAGCTCCAGGCTGGGCTCTGATGAAACCTGCCTTGGAAAGCCCGTCCCTGGGGAAGGGTGGGGTTATCCAGCCCCAGCAGCGTTCTGGAACAGCTCTAGCCCTGCCTGCTGGCCCCTGGCCCCCTCCAAGGCAGTCCCCAGCACTACATGAGCAGGAACACAGCCCTCCCTGCTCCCCAAGGGGGGATTTCTCCCACACTGCACCCTCTCCAGCACGTCCAGGCCTCCCCAGTTTCACCTGGCACAACATCCCACACTCCTTCAGCTCCTCCATGGATTTCTCCATGAAGCACATCTCTCCTTCCCATTGCCCAGGGACAGAGCTTCTTCCAGCCTTGGGAGTCCTCAGGCTGCAGCAGCCTCCTGGCCAGGGAATCCAGGCTCTGTCTTCCCAACATGTGCCAATAAAATCCATTTAATGGGGACCTAATTCTGCACCAGGGAAGCATCAGCTGAGGGTAACTGCAAGGTCAGAGTGCTGAATTCCAACCTCTCATCCCACGCTGCTCCAGGACACTGTGTTCATCCCAAAATTTGGGAAAAACTCTCCTAAGCCTGAAACCAGCACCTGAAAAACCAGGAAGGCTCCTTCCTGCTCAATCTCCATGGAACCTGGCTGCTGGGGCTCAGCCTGGGCATCCTGGCTGCTCCAGGGGCAGGGAGAAGGATCAGGATGGGCCCCACCACCCCTGATCTTCCTCCTCCTGGAAAAGGCCTCTCCTTCCTGCTCCAGGCATGGCACCAGCCCCTGGCTGCTCTGGAAACATCAGCTCCCACCAAAGGTGCCCCCTGGATTCCCTGCCTGGGCTGCCCACAAATCCCCAGCAGGCACACAAGGATGTCCAAAGGACGAGCATATGTTTAATAATCCCAAGATTAGAGCTCCTAAGCCCTCGCTGGCCTGGCCAGAGCCTTTTCTGTATGCTGGTGCCCAAACAACTCAGCTCTTCCTAAAACTGGGACAGACCCAAGCCCTGGGGGGATGGCAGGGACGGGAGGGGCTGTTTTCCTCAGCCTGGGAATCGCAAAACAAAGGGCAGACCCTGGGGATCCTCTCCTTTCCCAGGCTCAGGAGAGGCCGCTCAACACCAGCCCGGGGGCTGATCCTGCTGCTGGGACACCCGCGGGGACATCAACACGGAGATGTCACAGTGGGGACATCACCGCGGGGACATCGCCCCCTGCTCCGACACCTGCTGCCGCCCAGCCGCGGGGGAAGCAGCATCTGCCAGCCTGTTTACTCCCAGCTGGATTTTGCACCCTGCACATGGAAGGTCAGGCAGTGCCCCCGCCTCGAGTTACCAGCGGCTCACGCTCGGCCAGCTCAGCTTCCAACACCATTTTCTGGCGTTTTCAAGGCTGCAGGAGGAAGTTTGCTTCCTTCTCCTGTGTTAAGGAGCCGGAATTTCCCTGAGCTTGCTTTATTTCCTGAGTTTTAAATCATGCAAATCAGTCACAGCTCTGGAGGAGGCAGCGACGGCCCAGGAGAACCGAGTTGCACAACGGGGCTCCTCCATTTCCAGCCTGCCTGCAAAACTGAGCTTCACATCTGAAAAGTCATCCCAAAGTAATCAGCACAAGCTTAGGAGTGAACTAGGAAGCCGGGTGTGCGAGGGGGAGCAGGAATGTGGGTCAGGATATACTTCTTACTGCTGGAATAGCATAGAAACATGGAATTGGGCTGGAAGGGACCTTAAACCCCACCCAGTGCCACCCCTGCCATGGCAGGGACACCTTCCACCATCTCAGGCTGCTCCCAGCCCTGTCCAGCCTGGCCTTGGGCACTGCCAGGGATCCAGGGGCAGCCCCAGCTGCTCTGGGAATTCCATCCCCAGCCCCTGCCCACCCTCCCAGGGAACAATTCCTAATTCCCAATATCCCATCCAGCCCTGCCCTCTGGCAGTGGGAGCCATTCCCTGCGTCCTGTCCCTGCAGGCGCTTGTAAACACAGTTCTTACTTCCTGAATTTACTTGTAAAAGATGCCAGACTGAAAAGCGAGTGGTTTCACGTGCTTTTGGAGGGCTGCTCGTTGTTTTAATTTACTTTCCCTAACATTACTTGGTTTACTTTCCCCAACATTACCGAGCGCCCGCTCCCCGCTCCCACCCGCCAAACCAAGCCCGGTCCTTCCGGAGGGCACACCGAGGATATTCCGAGGTTACACCGAGGCTACATCTGCACACCACGCGTTCCCTGCGCCTTTGACAAGGACACGAACGCGTTCCCGGCTCGGTGCCGGGGGATGGGACGGGCAGGGCAGGGCCGGGGGGCTCCGCAGCCGGATCGGGCCCGGGGCCCACGGCAGCGACCCCGGCCCGGGCCCGGCTCACCCGCTGTGGGACGGGACGGGCCCAACTTGGAGCGGGCTCTGAGGGTACAAAGTGGGAGCAGGGAACAGGGAGCTGTCCCGGCTAACGGGGGCAGCAGAACGGCCGCACCGGGGGTGCCGGGCCCGCTCCGGCCGATGCCGGCCAGGCCGGCCGCGCTGCCCCGGGAAGGCCCCGCCGGCCCGCCCGGCCACCCCCAGCGCTGTCCCGGGCCCCCGGTGCCCCCCGAGGCCCTCCCGGCGGCCCGGGGCTCTCACCTGATACTGCGCGGCGGCCGGGCCCATGGCGCGGTAGCCCGGGGCGGCGGCGGGCGCGGGGCTGGGGCCGCGCAGCAGGCGGTGCCGGGCCCCGGGGCCCGGCGGGGCGGCCGAGGGGGGGCAGCGGGCTGAGCGGGAAGGCGCCGCGCCCGGCCATGGCGGGGCCGCAGCGGACGGGACGGGACGGCGAGGCCCCGGCGGCGGCTCCGAGCGGCGGCGGCGGCGGCGCCGGAACGGGAACGGGAACGGCTCCGCGCCCGCCGCCTCAGGCCCCGCCCCCCGGCATAGCCCCGCCCCCGCAGCATCCCGCCCCCGCATGGCCCCGCCCACCGCGGGAGCCACGCCCATCTCTGCCTCAGGCCCCGCCCCCTCAGTGCCACGCCCGCGGCGCCGCGCGCGCACCCGGGAGCTCCGCCCACCCAGGCAGAGGCTCCACCCCCAGCCCGCCTGTGTGGACGTACATGAGTGACGTCAGCGTGTGTGGCGTGTGTCATGTACACGTGTGTGCACCTGTGTGCACGTGAGTGTGTGCGCGAACACGTGTGAGAATGTGCGTGTGTGAACAGGCGTGTGTGTGTGCATGAACACCTGTGTGTGTGTGTGTGTGTGTGTGTGAACGTGTGTGTGTGTGTGCATGAACACCTGTGTGCGTGTGTGTGTGTGTGTGTGAACGTGTGTGTGCATGAACACCTGTGTGCGTGTGTGTGTGTGTGAACGTGTGTGTGCGTGAACACCTGTGTGTGTGTGTGTGTGCGTGTGAACGTGTGTGTGCGTGAACACCTGTGTGTGTGTGTGTGTGTGCGTGCGTGTGAACATGTGTGTGTGTGCATGAACACCTGTGTGTGTGTGTGTGTGTGTGTGTGTGCATGAACACCTGTGTGTATGTGTATGTATGAACACGTGTGTGTATGTGCATGTATGAACACGTGTGTGTATGTGCATGAACATGTGTGTGTCTGTGTGTGTACGTGCCCAAGAGGTGTGCAGGTGCGCGCACGTGTGGAGGTGTGTGCGTGTGTAACAGGTGTGTGTGAGTGACACGGGTGTGCCTGTGCAGGTGTGTGTGTGTGACACATGTATGTCTGACACAGACGTGTGTGTGACACAGATGTGTGTGTGACCCAGGTGTATGTCTGATCGCAGAAGTCTGTGTGACAGAGATGTTTGTGTGCCACAGGTGTGTGTTGCCTTTGTGTCTGACACAGATGTCTGTGTGGCCCGTGTGTGTGATGCGGGAGTGTTTGCACACCTCGTGTTTGCACACGCGTGTGTTCAGGGCTGGGACACGGGGGCGAGCAGAGCTCGGCTGTGGCCGTGCGGAGCCGGGGGGGGGTTCACAGAACACCTGGGGGCGGCACCTGCGGGAACCTTGGGGGTCTTAGGGGAGTCCTCGGTAATCCTGGGGGTCCCAGGGGTCCCAGGGGTCCCGGGAGTCTCAGTGATCGCGGGGGTCTCGGGCACACGCGGCTGTGGAGGTTGTGGGTGTCTCGGGGGTCGTGGTGGTCCCAGGAGTCAGGAGGTCCTGGTGGCCCCACTGTTCTCTGGGGTCCCGGTGGTCCCGGTGGTCTCAGTGTTCTCAGCGGTCCCAGGGGTCTCGGGGGGTCTCAGGGGTCCTGGCGGTCCCGGTGGTCCCGAGGGTCTCAGTGTTCTCAGCCATCCTGGCAGTCCCGGTGGTCCTGGGGGTCTTGGTGATCCCGGGTGTCTTGGTGTTCTCTGGGGTCCCTGGTGTCCCGGTGTTCTCAGCGGTCACGGTGGTCTCAGTGGTCCCGGTGTCCTGGTGTTCTCTGGGATCCTCGTGGTCCCGTTGTTCTCAGCGATCCCGGTGTTCTCTGGGTCCCGGTGATCCTGGTGGTCCCGTTGTTCTCAGTGGTCCCGGCGGTCCCGATGTTCTCAGAGGTCCTGGTGTCCCGTTGTTCTCAGTGTCCTGGTGGTCCCGGTGATCCCGGTGTTCTCGGTGTTCTCAGCGGCCCCGGGGGTCTCTGGGTTCCGGTGTTCTCTGGGATCCCGGTGTCTCGGTGTTCTCAGAGGTCCCGGTGGTCCCGTTGTTCTCGGCGGTCCGGTGGTCTCTGGGTCCCGTTGATCCCGGTGTCTCCGTGTTCTCTGGGATCCCGGTGTCTCGGTGGTCTCTGGGATCCCGGTGTCCCGGTGGTCTCTGGGAACCCGGTGTCTCGGTGTTCTTAGCGGTCCCGGGGGTCCCGGTGTTCCCGTTGTTCTCGGCGGTCCCGGTGGTTTCTGGTCCCGTTGATCCCGGTGTCCCGGTGTTCTCTGGGATCCCGGTGTCTCCGTGTTCTCTGGGATCCCGGTGTCTCGGTGTTCTCTGGGATCCCGGTGTCCCGGTGGTCTCTGGGTCCCGTTGATCCCGGTGTCCCGGTGTTCTCTGGGATCCCGGTGTCCCGGTGTTCTCTGGGATCCCCGGTGTCCCGGTGGTCTCTGGGTTCCGGTGTCTCGGTGTTCTCAGCGGTCCCGGGGGTCGCGGTTGTTCCGCAGCGCGGCCGCCAGGGGGCGCTGCAGGGCTGCACTCCGCCGTGCGGTCGGAGCAAAAGCCCCGAAATGCCCCAAATTCCCGGTAAATGCCCCAAATTCCGTTAAATGCCCCAAATTCCCGGTAAATGCCCCAAATTCCCGTTAAATGCCCCAAGTTCCCGGTAAATGCCTCATCCCGGGCCGGGACCGCTGCGGGCCTGCATGGAACGGGGGTTCAGGGCTGTGTCTCTACACCCTCCTGCTCTGCAGCCGCGCCTGGACGCTCCCACAGCAAGCTTGGACCATCACTAAAACTCTTCGGGAGGGCTGACACCTCCATAAACGCAACCAAACCCTGCCCCGGGGCCATCTGAGCCGCTGGAAACCCTTCCGCGGGGAAATCCCGGGAAAGGCTGGAGTTTCTGAGTGCTGCCACAGGGCACTCAGAGATGCTCAGAGCCCGCTCCACGCTCAGGAATTCCACACTGCTGAGTCCACCCCAGGCTGGCATCACACCCTCACTGCAGGTGTAGTTGCTGTCTCTCATCCCAGCGAGTTTTCCCGTGGTTTTGGGGCGGTTTGCAGGATTTGGGGCAGTCTGTGTCCTGCCTAGTCCCTGTCTGTCCAAGGACAAGGATGGGCAGGAAAAGTGACGGTGAATTTCCCCCTGCAGTGGCTTCACCACAACAGCCCAGCCCAGGGCACTGGTGACAGCTGAGGCTCCTCACATGGTGGGTGTCACTGAAAACCCTTCCCTGAGCAGAACTCCTGTGCATTAAAGGTTGGAAAAGGCTCCTTCCTCCTTTGCAAGGCTCAAACCCTCAGTGGGATTTGTCCCAGTCTCCTTCCTGGTGGCTCTGTGGGACAGCAGTGGGCACAAGGGTTCATTCCCTGGGGGACACCCAGGGCTCTGCTCTTCAGCCACTGAGATGATTTTCCTGCTTCCTTCAGAGAGGGCTCTCTTTCCCTTTCCCATAGAAAACAATTTTCCAGGATCCAGAGCTCATTTTCCACTCGTAGGTAAGGAAAAAAATCTGAACTGGAGAAGCCTCTCCTCGTGGATTTTTTGCTTTTACTGAGATGGAAGCAATGCTTCCAAAGCAAAATAAACTGGAAAACCAGGTGGGCAAGGACAAGGCTTGAGCTGAGCCTGATTTCTCTCTCTGGGATGCAGAAGGGATGGGATTGGAGGGAAATCAGGCAGGGATTGTGAGGATTAGGGCTTTGTTGCTTTTCCAGCTCTGTTGTCATTCCTATTGTCTTACCTGAGCCCATGGAAAGTCCTGGGGCCTGGGGACAGCCCAGGACATCAGTTCCTCCTCCCATCCCTGCCTGGCTGAATGACCTTCAGGAATTTGATTTTTTCCCTTTTTGCCCCCTCTCTCCTCAGTGTTCCTGCCCCTGCTGGAGTGGGAGCTGCTCCATCCCAAAGTGCTGCTCCCAGCAGGAGCTTCCCCTGCCAGGGGCAAAGGCTCTCAAAGAACCACAGCTCTGCTTTCCCAGCAGGAAAACACCTCTGGAAGTATTCCCAGTCCCCAGCAGGTTGTCTTTGCTGTGCTGCCTGCCAGCAATTCCCTGCTCCGCTACAATCCCAGGGCTCATCAGGCACTTTGGAAAAGCCTCATTCCCATTTTCCCCTCCTTGCAGCCCCTGGAGCTCCCAGAAAACACCAGGCTCACCCTCTCCCTCCTCGGGTGCTGGTTTCAGTCTCTTCCTCCTGGGAACGTTTTCCAAGATGTGGAGACCTCAGCAATGAATGGCTTTGCTGGAATTCCTCTGGAAATGAAGAACTTCCCAGCAGGTGCCCAGCTCAGGATAAACCCAGAGGCTGCTGATTAAAATGATCATTTCTGTGGTGGTTAAAGGTGGTTACTCTGCCTTCTTCTCTAGTCATAGGCTGAAACCCAATTGGCCTGACCCTGTTAATCAGCCTAGGTGAGGCTCAGTTGCTTCCCTGAGAAGGTGCCTGTTCCTGGCTGTCTGCAGGGACCAGGGAATTTTCCCCTCTGGATGGAAAACCAAGGGTGTTTTCCATCCTGTGCATATTTTCCATGTAAATCTCCCTTTTTAGGGTTATTCCAAAATCCGTGCCTGTGGCCACTCCATACCCACAGAAACGCTCCTAGGGCTGGAGAACTGCCCCAGGTGGTGGAGGAGGAAAGCCCCTTGCCCAACCCCATGGAATCCATGTCCATCCTGGGTCCCACCCTGGAATTACATCCCCTCAAATGATGGTTGCACGAGCAGAGCTGGGATTGCTGGGACTGGGACCAGAGAAAACCAATCAAACCCTGCAGGATTTGTGGGGTTTGGAGGTCAAACACCTGGAGAGAAAAATCCCCTTCACTCCAACCCTGCCAGGGCTGGAGCCAGTGGGAATTAGGAGCTGGTAGGGATCAGGGACTGGAGCCATTGGAGGTCAGGGGCTGGAGCCATTGGAGTCAGGGGCTGGAGCCATTGGGAATCAGGGGCTGGAGCCATTGGGAATCAGGGGCTGGAGCTGGTGGGAATCAGGGGCTGGAGCTGTGGGAATCAGGGGCTGGAGCCATTGGAATCATGGGCTGGAGCCATTGGAATCAGGGGCTGGAGCCATTGGGAATCAGGGGCTGGAGCATTTGGAATCAGGTGCTGGAGCCATTTGGAATCAGGGGCTGGAGCCAGTGGGAATCAGGGGGCTGGAGCTGGTTGGGAATCAGGGGTTGATTCCATTGGGAATCAGGGGCTGGAGCTGGTGGGAATCAGGGGCTGGAGGCCATTGGAATTAGGGGGCTGGAGCCATTTGGAATCAGGGGCTGGAGCCATTGGAATCAGGGGGTTGATTCCATTGGGAATCAGGGGCTGGAACCATTGGAATCAGGGGCTGGAGCCATTGGAATCAGGGGTTGATTCCATTGGGAATCAGGGGCTGGAGCCATTTGGAATCAGGGGTTGATTCCATTTGGAATCAGGGGCTGGAGCTGGTGGGAATCAGGGGCTGGAGCTGGTGGGAATCAGGGGCTGGAGCCATTGGAATCAGGGCTGGAGCCGTTGGAATCAGGGGGGCTGGAGCTGGTGGGAATCAGGGGCTTGAGCTGGTGGGAATCAGGGGCTGGAGCCATTGGGAATCAGGGGCTGGAGCCATTGGAATCAGGGCTGGAGCCTGGTGGGAATCAGGGGCTGGAGCCATTGGAATCAGGCCTCAGCTGCGCTCCACATACCTGGCATCTGTTAATTGATATTAATCCCATCAATGCAAATCATATTAAGCTCCCTGGACCTTCCCAATGGCAGCGCTGAGAATTCCCTATAAATCAAATTTAGCGGCCCATAAACATTGGAACATCCCTCGGCCATTTTCACCCTCCTAAAAACCCATCAATTGCTGCCTGCCTGGATTAGAGGGAATAAATTCCAGAATTTATCTTCCTGCCACGATCATGGACAAAACCACATTAAAGAGACACTTGGAAGCTGCTTTGTGTTGATTGTTACAGAGCTGCTGCTCCTCGGCTCCTTCAATCCACTCAGAATTGGGGATAATTGAGGGATTTGAAATCCTTCAATGCTTAAATGATAAAGTTGTTGCTTTACCGAGCCCTCAAACACCTGTGGGAGCAATTTTCGTGCAGGTGAGGAATAAAAAACAACTTTATAAGGATCAGGGCTTGGGAAGAAGAAGAATAAATCCCTTTATTTTCTATTTTTAGGGATGGGGGGAAAGGAGACAGGATCTGATAGGTGGAAAAAAAAACCAGTTTGAGCTGCTCAGAAAGAAGACTGGGAGGTGTTTTTATTGCAGTGGGTGCATCCCTGGGAGAGCTGAACATCCAGGGAATAAGGGGCAACGGGAAGTGGTGGCTGGGAGGGAATGGGAGGAGGAACGAGGTGATTCCAGCAGGGAGAGGTTCAACACATCTGGAGGAAGAGATGGCATTTCCTGCTGAGCCCAGAGGGTTTGGGAGCTGCTTCATGCCCACAGGATTTATGGGAGTGCTGCTGGGAAGGTCTGGAGGGTGAACATCCCTGGGGATGTGTGTGCCTGCCATGATTGTCCTCACACCAGGACAGGCCTGACCTTCCTCCAGGATGCCCCTGGATCTCAATCCATCCTTCCCTGGACACGCTGCTGGGCTGGTGGGGTTTGCTCTGCAGGAGAGGAGCGTGGGGACATCACCTCCTCAGGGGACAGCCACTTCTCTCTTTCCCAGCCATGAATTCACACAGGAGCTGCAGGTGGCCCCTCTGTCCCTCCCAGCAGAGCTCTCCTCCCTCTTCCATCTCCTCTGCTTCCTCTCTTCCCTGTTTTCCTCCCTCCTCCTCCTGCCTGGCCAAGATTGGAGCATCTCCCCTGTTCTCCTGCCCCTCTCTGCTCCCTCCAGGGCTGCTCAGGTACCGAGCTCCTGTTTCCATGGCAATGCCTCACCAGCTCCAGACTCATCCCTGGAATGTCCCTGCACAGGAGCACTGCTGTCCCCTCCTCCTCAGGACAGAAACCCCGAGTGAAGGGGCCACCAGAACCCCCTGACAGCCCCAAGCCTTGGTGTGGGGACAAAAACCCAGGGCAGGGGTGTCCATGGCCGGTGGCTCATCCCTGCTGTGCCCCAGCTGGGTTCCATGGGGATGTCACCATGGATGGTGACACCTCATCCCTCCTCCCTGGCACAGGGTGCCCAGAGCAGCTGTGGCTGCCCCTGGATCATGGGAATTGTTCAAGGGACAGTGGAAGGTGTCCCTGCCCATGGTAGGGGTGGCACTGGGTGGGCCTTGAGGTCCCTTCCCAACCATGCTGGAATTCTGGGATGATTCACTTGGGGACAGGGAGGGATTGAGATGTTCCCAATTTAGATTTATCCTGTGTTTCTGTTCCAAGAGCACAGAGGTGGCTCCAGAGGGATTATGGCTCAGGAGAAATTCCCAGGGATGCTTCCCTAGGCACATCCCTGGGTGGGACAATGTCCAAGGGCAGCACATGGCCCCGGGGGGACACCAGGATGGGCTCCATGTGGAAACCTCCCAGTGGTTTGCAGGGAATTTGGGATTTTCCTGGGATGTCTCAATGCTGTGTCTGGAAATTGTGGATGGAAAAGGGAGAGGTCCTGCCCTGCCACAGAGCACAGGGAGCGGCTGGAGGGCAGCGCCTCCAGGGGCCTGGGGAGCTCAGAATCCAGCAGGAATCAGCATCCAGCAGGGATCAGCATCTAGCAAGGATCAGGATCCAGCAGGGATCAGGATCCACCAGGGATCAGGATCCACCAGGGATCAGGATCTAGCAGAAGGCAGGATCCAGCAAGGATCAGGATCCAGCAGGGATCAGGACCCAGCAGGGAGCAGGATCTAGGATTGGTAACCAGGGGAGAGCCCTCCACGGGAATGGAGCTGCAGGAATCCACAGTGGGGATCCAGTGGATTCCACAGGATCTGACCTCACTGGCCCCTCCCTGGATCCCTGGAAGGTGTCCCCACCCATGGAACTGGGGGATCTTTAAAGTCCCTTCCAACCAAACCATTCCCTCTGTGATTCCACGAGCGGCCAGCCTGGAGGACAGCGCCTCCAGGGGGGCGGGGAGCTCAGCATCCAGCAGGGGTCAAAATCCAGCAGGGATCAGCATCCAGCAGGGATCAGCATCCGGCAGGGATCAGCATCCAGCAGGGATGAGGATCCAGCAGGGATCAGCATCCAGCAAGGATCAGCATCTAGCAGGGATCAGGATCCGGCAGGGATCAGCATCCAGCAGAAGGCAGGATCCAGCAGGGATCAGCATCCAGCAGGGATGAGGATCCAGCAGGGATCGGGATCTAGCAGAAGGCAGGATCCATCAGGGATCAGGATCCATCAGGGATCAGGAGCCAGCAGGGGTCAGGAGCCAGCAGGGATGAGGATCCAGCAGGGATCGGGATCTAGCAGAAGGCAGGATCCATCAGGGATCAGGAGCCAGCAGGGGTCAGGAGCCAGCAGGGATCCAGGATCCTGCGGCTTTTCCCGCTGCCGAATCCGGCATTTCCCAGCTTTTTCCAGGATAGGATAAACCATCCCGGAGGGCAGAGATGGAGCTGGGATGCTGCTGGATCCTGATCCCTGCTCCAACACTTCCCGGAGCTCTTGGGGCTCTGGCACTGACTGATCACAGGCTCCTCAATCCTTGTGTTTAATCCCACTTTTAAACTGTGAAAACCAGGAATGGCCCCGTGGCGGGGTGTCCCGGCTGTCACCTCCCGCGGGAAGTCTGGCTTTGATGTCCCCTCAGCTCTGACTGATTGATTGATTGATTGCTCTTAATGAGCGCTCCGAGCCGAGCGAGCGCTAATTGTCCCGCTAATGACCCCTCCGGGGGTGCGGCTGCCTTGGCTGTCCCCACAGCCGGGCGGGGAATGCCTGCAGTGGAAAGGTCGGGAACGGGACCATCGTGAGTGTCGGGATCCCTAGCTGGTCAGAGGTGACCTCGAGAAAAGTTGGAAAGTTTCTTTTCCCAGCCCGGCGCTTGAAGAGACAGTCAGAGGCACTCTGCCTGCCCCGGGGCGGTGTTATGTCTTTATACTAAAAACTACATGTACAATATTTACAATTACTTTCCAATGCCTATCACCTATGTTAGACAGGGAGCTTCTACTCTAAACCAATCTAAAAGTGCCGACATAACAGCAGAAGATGGAGGCCAAGAAGAAGAAGGAGGAAGGCTGGACAGGCCCAGTTCCCTCCATCTTGCCTCTTGAACCCACATTCCGGAAACTCTAAAATCTACTTTTCCACCCTGTGATAACTTCACTGTCATTCTACCTAAACTGTTGTGGCTTGCTGATCTTCATACAAGGTTGGTAATTTGCTCCATGGGGCATTGTCAAACCCACAGGTGTTTTGGGCTCTGTGCCAAGGTCCCTGAGACCCCTGGCAGGGGTCTTGGCTGCTCAGGACAGCCAGAGGGATGTCCTGGGTTCTGACACGTGGTGACAGCTCCATCTGCTTGGCCAGAAGTTCTCCAGGGGCTGTTCCTGCATCCCACCAGCTCCTGCTCTATCCCACAGCGCCTCTGTCACTGTGCTCACAGGGGCCTGAGGATGAGGGAAGAGATGAGGATCTGACTCCATGTTTCAGAGGGCTGATTTATTATTTTATGATATATATTATATTAAAACTATACTAAGAAAACAGAAGAAAAGGTTTCATCAGAAGGCTAGCTAAGAATAGAAAAAGAAGAAATGATAACAAAAGCTTGTGGCTCGGACAGAGAGTCTGAGCCAGCTGACTGTGATTGGCCATTAATTAGAAACAACCACATGAGACCAATCCCAGATGCACCTGTTGCATTCCACAGCAGCAGATAACCATTGTTTACATTTTGTTCCTGAGGCCTTTCAGCTTCTCAGGAGGAAAAATCCTAAGGAAAGGCTTTTTCATACAAGATGTCTGTGACACACCTCCGGTCTGGATACGGGCTGGGCTCTTCCCGTGGGCTTGGAATTCCAGCGAGTCCTGGCACATGGGAGCTCCTTGGAGCAGCACGTGGAGGGAATGATTCTGTTCCTGCTGTGTGATCATTGCAAGGATGGGGGAGGAAACGAGAGGGAATTGGATCTCTGTGGATTTAAAATTTTTCAGAAAGGGGCAATGTTCAACATGGAACAGTTTGGGTTGGAAGGGAATTTAAAGCCCACCCAGTGCCACCCACTGGGACACCTGACATTATCCCAGGCTGCCCCAAGCCCCATCCAGCCTAGCCTTAGGCACTGCCAGGGACGGGACAGGTAAATATTCCTCAGAAAATTCCAAAGAGCCTTTAATTGGACACACCCACGTTTTCTGTGTGTTGGTGGCCGCTTCAGCTCCTCACCAGGAGCCCACCTGGACCCGTTGGAGCTGCTCCTCCCAGGCCAGCTCAGAGCCAAAGCATTTCCTGGCTGATCCCAGAGCTTTGGGGACTTGGACTTGTCACCTCCCAGCATGAATTCCCTCTCAGAGCTGAGCAGGGGTATGTGATAAATGAGGCAGAACTTGGCCATGGCAGATTAAAACATCACCTGGGATCTTGGGATCCCCTGGGATATGGGATACAAGGACAGCAGGGCCTGGTCCCTGTCTATGGCTGGTGGAGATCCTACAGGTCCTGATGGGCTCATGGAGATCCTGCAGACCCCAATGGGCTGCTGGAGATCCTACAGACCCCAATGGGCTGCTGGAGATCCTGCAGATCCTGATGGGCTCATGGAGATCCTGCAGATCCTGATCCATGGCTGGTGGAGATCCTGTAGACCCCAATGGGTTGCTGGAGATCCTCCAGCTTTGTGGATATTCTTGGCTGGATAAAGAGAGCCCCAAACTCCTGCCTTGTCCAAGACTTTGGTAGTGGCTTGAAAGAGTTTGGAGAGAGCTGGGGGTTTCCTCTCCCTTTGGGGGACACCAGGAGGAGCTGGAATTCCTGTGGGATATTTTAAGGGCACAGCAGTGCATGGAAAACCAGGCTGTTCCACTCCTCACAGAATATCTCGGTTTTCTTTTCCCCTCTTTTCTATAAATATGGATTTTCCCATTATCCCCATAAAAGGGAGATCCCTCCTCAGACCCTGCCAGGAGACAGATGATGGCAATGACTCCCAGAGCTCTGTCCTGCTGTTAGGAATCTCTCCAGTGGATTTTATTTTCCTGTTCCCATCCCTGCTGCTTCCTTCAGCAGAGCATTCCTCCCACGGGCTGGGAAGAAAGGCAGGGATGGGGCTGGATCAGGGAGTTGCACTCCAGGTGGTCCTGAGCCTTCCTTCATCCCCTGACACATCCCCAGCTCCCTCCAGCCTTTAAACCTCCATAATTAAAGCCTCTCCTAAAGATAAACAGTGCCTGGGAAGATTTATCATTTCTGCTGCTGTAATTACCTGTCAGGATGAAAAGAATGGCCCTTTCCAGGGAACGCTGGGCTTGTTCTTTAATTAATTAATATGCAGCTTGTCATGCAAAATCAAGGTCATCAAGATGGAGATGGAGATGATGTCCCAGCACTGCTGCTCTTCTACAGCCTGGCAGAGCCCTGGGGGGAGAGACTGGAGGAGAGTGGGGAGGGTTTATTTGGGAATCTTGCTCCTCATGGGCCCTATTGAGCCAAAAATGTCTTTTTAATATAAATGATATCCTTCAAATTGAGACACTGAGGGTTTGGATGGGAAATTGGGAGAGAATTCCTGGCTGTGAGGGTGGGCAGGCCCTGGCACAGGGTGCCCAGAGCAGCTGGGGCTGTCCCTGGATCCTGGGATTGCTCCGGGTTGGGCAGAGTTTGGAGCACCCTGGGGCATGTCACAGTGGGAGATGTCCCTGCTGTGGCAGGGGTGGCACTGGGTGGGCTTTGAGGTCCCTTCCAAACTATCCTGGAATTCTGGGATGATTCACTGTCCCTTCAAGCTGGGAATGCTCAGAGGAATTGCCAATGCTCAGAGGAGTTGCCATGGATTGGTTTGTGCAGGGACACATCAGGACAAGGTTTCTACTCCCAAAATGTTCCTGAGATCTGCTGCCTTGGGAATTCCTGTGTGCTGGTGGCTCTGCAGGAGGAGCTGGGACACCTGGGCTTATTCAGCCTGGAAAAGGCACCTGAGAGATCTGAATTTTGGGTGTCCTAAAGGCAACCAGGCCCCATGTCATAGTCCCTGATGGGCTGGTTCCTCTTGGAGTAACAGCCTAGAGAAGACTGGGCTGGCACAGGGGCATGAACTCATCCCCAAATTCAGATATTCCAAGATGAAGGGAAGGGATTTTCCAAGAGAATGGATTTTCAAGAAGAGGGATTTTCCCCATTCTCCTGGTGGGATATGGGTGTCCCTGCTCCTCCTCCCACTCTAGCTCTGGTGTATCCCAAAAGTTTTTGCAGCCTGTTGCTTCTGCTCCAGCCCCCTGGATCCCTGGGGATGCTGCTGTCCCTGGGTTTTCTACTTGCAACATTGGCGACAGGCTCGTTTGCCTGTTCTATCTTTCTGCTTGGTAAAAACATCTTCTTGTTTGGGGTGGGTTTATCCTTTGCTCTAAGCTATAAAAACCCCTTCTAACTAACACACTCTTTGCCTTCTTGGTTATCCAGTAAGACTGGCTCAGCAATTCTTTTCTTCTATATCAAAACTTGTTTTCATTTCTATTCCTTCTTCAGATTCTACATTCAAAAATCTTTCTGCTAAGCACAGATATCTGTGAGACTTGTCAAACTTTCATCCTTCCCAACACCTGGGCAGGATTATTTCCCTGGGATCACAGGCTCTATTAGCATGAGGAATCACTGCTGGGGCTCTGGAGACAAATGTTCCTGTTCCTGCTGAGAGGGATCCCTGGGGCTGGGATTGCACTGCCCATAAATTCTGGAGACAGGCTCCATTGCTGCCTCAGCCCATAATTGGAACTCCATTAGAAACTGTAAACATGGACTTTGGGATATAAATGCTCCTTTAAATTCATTGGAGTGGGGAGGGATGGGAGGGAGAGAGCTGGGAGCAGGGAAAACTGGCAGGGAATGGGGACAGGGAAGAGGGAATAGGGACAGGGATCGAGGAAGAGGGACAGGGAACAGGGAATGGGGACAGGGATTGAGGAAGACGGACAAGGAACAGGGATTAGGGATCAGGGACAGGGAATAGGGAACAGGGACAGGGGACAGGGAATAGAGGACAGGGAAGAGGGAACAGGGAATAGGGAATAGGGACAGGGAAAATGGACAGGGAATAGGGAATAGGGAATAGGGAATAGGGAATAGGGAATAGGGAATAGGGACAGGGAAAATGGACAGGGAATAGGGAATAGGGACAGGGAAAATGGACAGGGAACAGGGAACGGGGAATGGGGAACAGGGACAGGGAAAATGGACAAGGAACAGGGACAGGGAATAGGAACAGGGAATGGGGAACAGAGAATAGGGAATAGGGAACAGGGACAGGGAATAGGAACAGGGAATAGGAATAGGGAACAGGGAAAAGGAAACAGGGAATAGGGAACAGGGACAGGGAATAGGGACAGAGAACATGGAATAGGGAACAGGGGACAGGGAACAGGGAAAACGGACAAGGAACACGGACAGGGAATAGGGAACAGGAAACAAGGATCAGATCCTCCAGCACCAGCTCCAGGAGATGAGGAAGGGGATGTGGAGCAGCTGTGGGAGAATTTTGGGGCAGATCCCCAAAATATGTGACTTTTGCTCCATTTCTGGAGCAGCTCACAGGATCCCAGGGTCACTGAGGTTGGAAAATGCCTCCACGATCACTGAGTCCCAGCTGTGCCTGATCCCCACCCTGTCCCCAGCCCAGAGCCCTGAGTGCCACGGCCAGGAATTCCTGGGACACCTCCAGGGCTGGGCACTCCAACCCTCCCTGGGCAGTTCCAGGGCAG
Organism: Calcarius lapponicus; assembly: GCA_039654755.1. Classification (NCBI taxonomy): domain Eukaryota; kingdom Metazoa; phylum Chordata; class Aves; order Passeriformes; family Fringillidae; genus Calcarius; species Calcarius lapponicus. The sequence goes on along the minus strand of JBBFKN010000011.1, from coordinate 1,185,950 downwards.
TTCCTGACCCCCCTTTCCATGGGGAAATTCCTGCTGTGCCCCCCCTGAGCCTGCCCTGGCCCAGCCTGAGGCCGTTCCCTCTGCTCCTGTCCCTGTTCCCTGGGGCACAGCCCGACCCCCCCAGTGTCCCCTCCTGGCAGGAGCTGTGCAGAGCCACAAGGGCCCCCTGAGCCTCCTTTGCTCCAGGCTGAGCCCCTTCCCAGCTCTGTTCCCTTCTCTGGTCATGCTCCAGCCCCTCAGTGTCCACAATGGATCCTCCTGGTCCCTCACTGGGATAATCTCACTCCTGGAGCTGCTCATCCATGGAACCAATCCCTAAATTCAGATATTCCATGGACACACAGGAAGGGGAAGGATTTTCCCCATTCTCCTGGTGGGACATGGGTGTCCCTGCTTGATCTCCCTCTTCAATCCTGGTGTATCTCAGAAGTTTTTGCAGCCTGTTGCCTTCTGCTCCAGCCCTCTGGATCCCTTGGGATGCCAGACTGGCTCTGGGGCTGTCCCTTGTTCCCTCCATCTGGATCCACCTCTGATCCCAGGCATCTCCAGCATCTCCTTCCCATCCCAGGCTGGAATGTCTGGAGCCTCTGGGCAGCACCAGGCTGGAGCTGGAGGGTTTCTCCAGGAAATGTGGGTTTTGATCTGGAAAAAGAAATGAAATAACTTCCAAAAAAAACCCATGACCTTCTCTTGGATTTGTTATTGGATTCTTATTCTTATTCTAATTATTCTTATTCTTATTCTTATTCTTATTCTTATTCTTATTCTTATTCTTATTCTTATTCTTATTCTTACTCTCTTATTCTTACTCTCTTATTCTTATTCTTATTCTTATTCTTATTCTTATTCTTATTCTTATTCTTATTCTTATTCTTCACTGTTTCTGTGCATGTTTTCCTCCTGCTGAAATGCCAAATTCCCATCAAAAACATAATTTGTAGCCCTCCCTTGCCTTGATTTCTATTTCCAGCCATCCCTGTCTGTGTTTCCCTGGAGATTCTCCAAGGTGTGATCAGAGCTGTGCAGAGGTGATGGGGGCAGCTGGCTCGTGTGCCCTGCTCTCCCAGCACGCCGTGACCCGGGTGACATTTATTTAATCTGCTATTGAGCCGTGGTTTGCATGGACAAATGAGCCATCCATGGGGCTGAATTCCTGGGAAATCCATCTCCAAAGGAGCCAGGAACCTTCTGTATTGGTATTACCAATATTGGGAACGGGATGTGCCTTGGCTTATCTCACCCTGTGCCTGAACCAAATAGCAGCACTGTGGTGTTTCACCCCAGGGACACTTTTGGCTGGCTGGGTGTGTGGTGTTTCACCCCAGAGACACTTTTGGCTGGTGGGTGTGTGGTGTTTCACCCCAGAGACACTTTTGGCTGGTGGGTGTGTGGTGTTTTTGAGACACTTTTGGCTGGTGGGTGTGTGGTGTTTTTGAGACACTTTTGGCTGGCTGGGTGCTGCAGCTAGGTGCATGGAGACAAGTCCAGGCCTGCAGGAGCTCTGGTGGTGCTGGGATGGAGCTTCCCCCCATAACAGGGGCTGCTCCTCAGGTTTCCCTCTGTGGAGAAGCTTTCAGGCGATGGTGAAGGAAAGGAGTCGGTTCTGATGGAGGGTTTGGATCCAGAGCTTTATTCTGGCCCCCAGGGCTCTGAATGCAGCACCAGCTCCAACAGAACTCCCTGAGCCCGTGGCTGCTGCTCCTTTAACCCCGGGGAGAGGGGCAGGGAAGGGGCAGGGAGCCACCAAGCAGGGACAGGAGGGGAGGGACAGAGGGACAAAGGACACCTGGATGGCCCAGTGCCCCCAGGGGTAGAGGGCATCCTGTGAATCTGCCAATCACTGGAAGCCCTTCTGGAATGCCAGGACTGACAGACAGCGCTGGGAGGGGAAAGGAGAGGGGACTGACACACCTGGGAGGGAATCTTCAGGGGAGGGACCCGAGGTTCTGGGGTAAACCATGAAACCACAGTGCAGCACTTCTGCTGCTGCAGGAGGGGCTCGAGGAGAATCCTGTGTGGGGGAGGAGATGGAGGGACCTGGGTGTTCTGGGTGGGACCTGGAAGTTCTGGATGTGCAGGAGAAAGCTTGGAAATGTGGGAGATGGGATCAAGGTCCAGAGTAGGATAGGGGTAGAAAACACACAAATCCACAGGACATTTGGGTTCCTGTAGCTCTCCCAAAGAGCACTCAGGGCTGTTTGGTGCCCCCAGGTGTTTTATTATCCCATGGGGGTGTTAATTCCCTTCCAGGGAAGCACAGGGAGGAGGAGGGGCTGGAACTCAGCAGGGAGAGGAGCAGGAATGCTCCTGGTCCAGGCAGGAGATGGGACCTGGGAGCAGGACAAGGTGGGAGGGGGCTCGGGATGTCCCCAAAGCACCAAGAGCCCCAGGGGACAGCTGGAGATGGGAGGGGACAGCTGGGGACATCTCCATCTGCTCCTCTTCCCCAGGCAACCATGGACCATGGGGACATGGGGACATGGGGATATGGGGACATGGGGATATGGGGACATGGGGACGTGGGAATATATGGCCATGGGGACACGGGGACCTGGGGACGGGGATATGGGGATATGGGGATGGGGTACATGGGGACATGAGGACATGGGGACAGAGGGACAGAAGGATGTGGAGACATGGGGACAGGGGATGTGGGTACATGGGGACATGAGGACATGGGGACAGAGGGACAGAAGGATGTGGAGACATGGGGACAGGGGATGTGGGTACATGGGGACATGAGGACATGGGGACAGAGGGACAGAAGGATGTGGAGACATGGGGACAGGGGATGTGGGTACATGGGGACATGAGGACAGGGGCACACGGGGATATGGGGATATTGGGATACAGGAACATGGGGGCATGGGGGACAAGGGGACATGGGGACAGAGGGATGTGGGGACATGGGGACATGGGATTGTGGGATTATGGGGTCATGAGGACATGGGAACACAGGGACATGGGGACATGGGGATGTGGGGATATGGGGACACAGGGACATGGAGACAGAGTGACACAGGGATATGGGGACACGGGGACAGGGGGGACAAAGTGACACAGGGATTTGGCGACATAGGGACATAGGGACAAGGGAACATGGCCACAGAGGGACATGGGGACAGAGGGGCACAGGGACATGGGGACACAGGGATATGGGACATGGGGATGTGGGGACAGAATGACACAGGGATATGGGGACACGGGGACATGGGGAATGGGCACATGGGGACACAGGGATATAGGTACGTGGGGACAGAGGGGCACAGGGATATGGGGACAGGGGACATGGGGATATGGGGACACAAGGACATGGGGACACAGAGACTCAGGGACAGGGGGACACAGGGACGCAAGTACATTGGCCTGGGGTGTCTCTGGTGTGAGGATCCCAGGGAATGTTCCCAGCCCAAGCCAGGAGTATTTGGGCAGTGCTGCTGCTGGGATTGCTGGCGTGTCTGTGCAGGGCCAGGAGTGGCACTGGAGGATCACTGTGGGTCACTTCCACCTCAGGATATCCCATTTTCCCACGATTTTCCATCCCTTCTTGGCTCATGGAGCAAGCCCAAACCTCCCTGCCAGCATTCCCATGGAACTGGAGGGAGAGGCAGGGATTGAAATTATTCCCTGCAAACACCAGGCACTGCTCACTGACTGCTCTCCTGGATTAGTGCTGTTTGTTAATTGGATAATGGATAAGACTTCCTGGGAGTCTTTGTTCAAATCCCAGCAAATTTGCTGGGCTAATATTGATGGCTCTGAGCACCAGGAGCAGAACAGAGCTTGGGTTTATTAGGGATAAATCAGGCTGGACAAAGTTAATTACATTTCTGATGGAATTGCTAAATTAGGGGCTGGAGGTGTTCATAGATCCTGATTTTAGTCAAGTGCTCGTCTGGGCTAGGTGCAAATCCCTGGGAAATGTCACAGCAGGGCAGGTTCTGCTCTTCCTGCTCCAACTCTGAGTCAAAGGAAATCCCTCCTTCCATCATCTTAATATTCCTTTGGTCTGGAAAAATGTATCCCAGGCAGCTGCTGGCAGGATTTTGCCTCTTGGGGTGAACCTGCCTGAAGGAAAAACTGATCCAAGAGCAAAAACTGTGGGTTTGGTTTGATAATAAACAAATTAAACAACTCAGTGTGGATTTAATTCCTGCCACGTCAATAGAAAGAAGGAGAAGAAAGGGGTGGTAATGTTGTGGAATGAGCTTTCCCAGAGCTCTTAGAGGAAAAATAAAAATATTTAATGTTATGATTTTATTATAGGGTGTTTGCAGGCATGGTTGGAACAACCTCCCGTGGGGAGCTGAAGGTGGTGGTTGTGGGGTTGCAGGTTTGGAACACAGAGGCAATGTTCTCAAAAGGCAGAATTTGTCTGGGAATGGGGATTCAGAGAATTCCAGAATTGTTTGGGTTGGGAGGGACCTTAAACCCACCCAGTGCCACCCCTGCCATGGCAGGGACACCTTCCACTATCCCAGGCTGCTCCAAGCCCCGTCCCACCTGGCCTTGGACACTGCCAGGGATCCAGGGGCAGCCCCAGCTGCTCTGGGCACCCTGTGCCAGGGCCTGCCCACCCTCCAAGGGAACAATTCCTGCCCAATATCCCACTGAACCCAAACCCTTCCTTTGAGCTCTCCTGTCACTGTGATATTTTATGAAAAATCCCTTTGCCAAGATTTCTTCTCCTGGGAAGCTTCAGCTTCTCCATGTTTTGCTCCTCTGGAATGTGATTTAGAGAATTGTGAATTGTTTTTAATTACAGCATGTGAATTGTTTTTAATTAATGACCAATCACATGCAGCTGTGTCAGACTCCCTGAGTCTGTCATAGGTTTTTATTATTTAATCTTGTCTAGCTTTCTGATGTGTCCTCTCTCTTTCTTTAGTATAGTTTTAGTATAGCATTTTCTTTAATAATATATAACATAACATAACATAACATAACATAACATAACATAACATAACATAATATAATATAATATAATATAATATAATATAATATAATATAATATAATATAATATATCAGCCTTCTGAGAACTTGGAGTCAGAGTCTCATCTCTCACCTCGTCCTGGGACCCTCACAACACCACAACACTCTCCCACTTCCCTTTTATGGCCACTTCCACCACTCCAGGCTGTCCCCTCCTTCTGTGGGATCATTTCCCTCCCATCCCATCCTGGAGGGTGCTGAGGCCCTGCACAGATCCCAGAGCAGCTCTGGCTGCCCCCAGACCCCTGGCAGTGCCCAAGGAATGACCCAGGACCATCCATTCCCATGGATCCCAGGATCTCTGCTGGGCCCTTCCCAAACCCCAGAAAAAAAGATGTTCCTTTATTGCATACTTATTCCTTTATTGCATCCTTCAGGGTTTCCTGAGAGCTGTAAGAATCACAAGGGAATTATCCCAAATTTTGGGGTGATCCTTAAAGCCCTTCCAAACCCAAACCCCTTCTAATCTGGAAGTTTCCATGAAGGAAAAGCTGGAATTGTGGCTCCTGGGACTGTTTGTGTGCCATCCTCTGCTTGCTGCAGCCCAGCCCATCCATGGCCGGATTAAATTCCATTTGGAGGGAGTCTGGGATGAAAACAATCCCTGGTGGGATTCCAACGGAGCTGAGGGCAGGGGAGCTCCTGCAGCTCCTGCTGGATTCATCCCAGCCATTCTCAGCACAGGAAATTATCCCTGAGGGTGCTTCTCCAGTAGTTTTAGTGGTAAAAAGGAAAGCGAAGGAAATGTTTAAGGCAGTAAAAAATAGGTGGGAAAGGGTTTTTAGGGAGCTGTGAGCTGAGGATGAGGCCTCATTTCAGCAGGAGCACAGGAGAAATGGAACTGAAGCTGCATTTTATGGGAAAAACAGCAGAGGATGAGCTGTGAATCACCAGTTACTGCCTCCCTGGAAATAGTGCCGGGGGTTGGGAGGAAATGGGAGCTGCAGGCGTTTGTATTTCCAGGAGAAGGCTTTGAGTGGGTTTTAACTTCGGGAAGAGCATCCCTTCCTTTCTTTGGGAATTCTCCTGATTCCCCTCCGCTCTTGGAAGTGAGTCCCCAGCAAAGACTCCCCCATCAGAGCCTCATTAACACCCTGAGCTAATTGTATGCATTAGCAAAGCCCCTGAGCTGCTGTCACCAGAGGGGACAGCACAGAGGGAGGGGACACGGGTGGGGACAAACCTGGCCGCGCTTCCTGTGGAATTCCTGCATATCCCGGGATAAAAACTGCCCCAGGTTTACAGGAGCTCCCTCGGTGATGTCCCAGCAGGAATTCTCCAGGCCTGGCTGCCCTTGCTTGCAGGGAATTCTGATCTGGAAGAGGCTCCCGCTGGGATTGGGGTGGGACCAGCAGTTCCAGGTGGAGCAGAGGGGGTTTGGGGTGCCCTGGGAGGGGAACAGGGGGATTTATGCCCTGCTGGGTCTTGTAGGGTCTCCCCAAGCCAAGGGGCTGCTCTGGGCTGAGGAAGAGGAGGAGGAGCTGAGGCTGCTGGTGCTGGGCTTGGCAGAGCTGTTGTCACCAGTGGCACTGCTGACATCTGGATCAGGTGGCCTGAGATGGCCTGGGCTGTTTGCAGGAATGTTTGGAGCCTCCCTGGCCATGGGAGCAGGGCTGGGATCCCAAACCTGGCCCAGGATTTCCCTCTGTGCCCCAGATGTGCCTCTGCTCTGGGAACCTGGGAAAGCTCAGGGGGTTTCCTGTCCCCAGATAGTTCCAGAAGTCACCTCCACCAGGAGATGGAATCTGGTTGTCCTCAGGGAGCCTCTTTCTCCTTCCCTGCACTCCCAAGCCCTCATTTTGCTCTGCAGCCCTTTCCTGCCTTCATGGATAATGGATAAAATCCTTTCCCTCCTCCTGTGCCCTGGACCATCCATGGAGAGCCCTTTCTCCCAAAATCCCAAATCCCTCCCAAAATCCCAAATCCCTCCCAAAACACGTGGGAACCTTTGTGGACCCTCAGCATGTCTGGCTGGTGTCAAACTGACCACAGAAAACTCGGACATGGATCTGTGCTTTTCACCAAAGCTCAGGGATGAGCTCCACTGAGCGGGGCTGGAAGAGGATCAGGGAATATCCTGGGCTGGGAGGGACCCACAGGGATCAACCATTCCCAACCTGGCCCTGCCCAGACACCCCAACAATCCCCCCCTGGCCTGGGAGTGTTGTCCAAGTCTTGAGGCCATGGCCATTCCCAGGAATGATGATTCCTGAGGCCTGAATTAGGGTTTGGGTTCCCTGGTGAGACTTTCCATGTGGGAGATGAGTTTTGGGAGCCGGGGATGAACAAGGCAGCCCTTGCTCAGGTGTTTGAGCTCTTTGGAATTTTCTCCTTTGTGCCCCAGTTGGGTTTGCTCTAATTTGCAAATTTCTTGTCTCTTTAGAGGCTTCAATAATTCACATTCCATATGGGGAGAACTCTCGGATGGTTCTGCTCCTGGTAAATAAGGCAGATAAAGTTGGGATTCAGCCATGTGAAAAACAGATGGATGGATTTAGGTGGGATTTTGGGAAGGGATTGTTCCCTGGCAGGGTGGGGAGGGGCTGGGATGGAATTCCCAAAGCAGCTGTGGCTGCTCCTGGATCCCTGGCAATGCCCAAGGCCAGGCTGGACGGGGCTTGGAGCAGCCTGGGACAGGGGGAGGTGACCCTGACATGGCAGGGGTGGCACTGGGTGGGTTTAAGGTCCCTCCTAACCTAAATAATTCCAGGATTTTAATTCAAACTATTCCAGAATTTTAATTCAAACCATTTCAGAATTTTAATTCAAACCATTCCAGTATTTTAACTCAAACAATTCCGGGACTGGAACCTCTGCAATAACAAAATAGAAGCCCCATGTTGGTCCTTGGCTCTCCCTGTCCTGGTGATTCCCCTCCCCAGGGAGGCACTGCAGGAACTCCTGGAGCCCAATCCTGCTTCAGCATCTCAGTAAATCTCCAGGATTTGCTCCCCTGGAGCAGGCAGAGGAGTGAGGGGTGCCCAGTGCTCCCCAGCTCCTGCTGCCCCAGGTGAGGTCCAGCTGCTGTTTGGCCATTCCAGATGGAGGCACCACAGGAACATTCCCTGGTTCCATCTCTATTTCCACATGGATTCCTGGGAGCTGCCAATTTCACTCCTGATTTTGGTTCCCTCAGTGAGCAGTAATGGGAAAAATGGATTTTTCTTTAATGAGGCTTTTTGTTATTTGTTAAATTCCCAATAAAACAAACAGCTGGGAGCTCTGCCAGGCTGGAATTGGTTTTCCAGCGGATCTCCAGCTTTGCTTGGGCTCCTGGAGGTCATGCAAAAGTGGGAGCTGCAATTCTGTGTCCTGGATGTCTTTATTGTGTGAATAAAAGGAGGATTTATGGTGAAGGACATTTTGGCCTCCAGGTGAGGGTGGGGGAACATCTCCCACATTCCAAGCTCTGACCCAGAGCACACAAACCAAAACCACCCTGGATTTTTCCACTCCAGCAGATCCTTCCTGGAGTGAATGTGGATCCTCCAAGACTCCAATAAACCTTTAAGAGCCTTTAATTAAAACTCCATCAAGCCTGGGAGGGTCAATCCTGTTTATAATCCCCAGTGGTGCGTGTGGGGCTTGTTCCTATTGACCTGTGAGGGGCCAAGGGACAAGTCCTGGTGAGCCCCAGGTCAGCCTCTCCAGGGCTGTCCCAACCTGAGGGAGAAATGGGAGCTTCCTGCTCTTATTTGCATTCAGAAATTTGATTGAAATTAATATTTTACATAAATAATGCCGAGTTTGGAGGCCACAAGAGCTGTGGGGCTGGCAGCAAATTCCCTCTGGCCTCTATCCCCCTGGAATGAGGCTTTTTTTGTGTGGAAAATTTGGAAAACTGGAGGCCGTGTGTGAAAAAATGCTCCTTTTACTTCGCAGAAATCAACTTTGTGCACAAAGGCACAACCCCAAAGTTTGAAGGCAGGGAGGATCCTTTGATTCCTCAAAAAAGTTGGATGCAAGAAAAACAAAGGGAAGCAGTTCAAAAACTGGGATGGGGATGGGCTGGGGAGGGAGATGGAAGCTGTCACCAAATGTCCCCAAATCAGCTCTGACGCCACTCCCTGAGGAATGGCTTTGGAAAGACAAGGAAGGGGAAGAAACAGCTCCTTTTATTCCATCCAAACCCCTCCTTTGGTCCTGAATGAAGGGAAAACATTTTAAGTGTCCAGAGAGATGTAAGGAATGTTTGTGTCAGAAAAATCCTTCATCCTCCAGCAGGAGAGTGCAGGGAATTTGGGTTAAACTGGGCCTGGAAAGGGAATTGGGGTTAAACTGGGCCTGGAGAGGGAATAGGTGCTGAACTGGTCCTGGAAAGGGAATTCAGATTAAACTGAGCCTGGAGAGGGAATAGGTGCTGAATTGGGCCTGGAAAGGGAATTGTGGTTAAACTGAGCCTGGAAAAGGGAATTGGTGTTAAACTGAGCCTGGAAAGGTGCACAACCAGGCCTGGAAAAGGAATTGGTTCTAAACTGGGCCTAGAGAGGGAATTGGTGCTAAACTGGGCTGGAAAAGGAATTGGTGCTAAACTGGGCCTAGAGAGGGAATTGGTGCTAAACTGGGCTGGAAAAGGAATTGGTGCTAAACCAGGCCTGAAAGGGACCGAGATGAGGGCAAAGCTCCCACTTTAGACCCAATCCTTTGGCAAAATGAAGGGAAGAACATTTCAAAGCCAGAGTACAGAAAAATCGGAATCTTGTGCTCAGAGTGAGGGATCCAGGGAAAAGCAGCTGTTTTGGGAGACATTTGATGCAACCAAACCCTCAGGTTTGTAGTGGCAACAATTGGCAGGGGCACAATTACAGCCAAACCCTTGGAATCCAAAGGAAAACAGAGGGAAGGAAATAAAAGGAAATGTGGAGACCCCTGGAAACGCCTCCCCACCACAACCTGCTCAGGGAACCTGGACTTCTCCAAGGTTTTGGGGGAATTTACACACTGGGAACATCCCCTCCTCAGAGCACTGGGTGGTTGTGGTCCCTCAAGACTTTGGTGGCTTTGCCAGGCCACACTACCCCAGCAAGGCTCAGAGATGAGTCCTTGGGATGTGTCCCTGGAATGTGTCCCTGGGATGTGTCACTGGGATGTGGGGAGCCAATGTGGGACCCTGAACATGGATTTTAAGGATGCTCTTTGTGTTATCCCTCATTTGTGTTGTTGCTCATTGAGGTGGGGCTGGACCAGGTGCCCTTTAATGTCCCCTCCAAGCCAAAGCACCCTGGGATTCCGTGGTTCTGGGATCTTTGGGGATGGGATTCTCCATGTTCCTGACCCTCCCATCCCACCCTGATCCCCCCCAGGAATGGGGCTGTGCCCGGGCTGGACTGGGGGCATGGGGGGTTTGGCACATGTTGGGGTGACCTTGGCTGGATGCCACCAAAGCCTCTCAGTCCCCTCAGGAAATCAAAAGAAAGATTCAGAAGCTGAGAGGAAGAGAGGGAGAGATCCCTCCCTGATCCCATCATGGACACAACAGACAGAATTTGGGGATATTATCTGAATTTATGCCCAACAAAATCAGAGCAGGGAAAAGGGAAGCTGAATTAATCTCCCCACCAGCCCTCCCTCCTTCTTGGGCTCTGCCTCACCTCTCTGGCAGCACAGGGAGATGGGAATGGGGCTCACAGTCAGCTCATCCCACAGTCAGCTCATCCCACACTGCTCCTGCTGCTGCTGCTCAAGGACAGTGCTCAGAGTCCTCCTCTCCTCCCTGCCCAGCTCCCTCTTTCCCTCTCCCCTTGTCTGTCTTCCCATTCCCTGGGTCCCTCTCCCCCCACTCTGTGCCCCTTTCCCGTGTCCCTCTTCCTTCTCCCCTGTCCCTCTCTCCCTCTTCCCATGTCTCGTTTCCACAAACTCCTAACTGGGACTGAGACTGGGATTAGGATTGGAATTGGGATTGGGACTGGAATTTGGACTGGGACTGGCACTGAGACTGAAATTGAGACTGGGATTGGGATTGGGATTGGGATTGGGACTGGGACTGGGACTGAGACTGGGATTAGGACTGGGATTGGGACTGCAGCATCCAGCACTGGGACCCCCAATCTTCTTCCCAGTTTTTTCCACAACCCTTCCTGAATTTTTCACCCTGAAGTTTGAAGGGATTTTGCACATTCACAGCTCTCATTCCCTCTGAAATTATAGATGGGGATCTACAACCTCTGTTCCAGCCTAACAATTCCTGGTTTATTACCAGGATCAATCAAATCAAACCCTGATGGCTTCCAAATGTTCTCTCTCTTCGCTCCTGTTGTTATTTCCTTGTTTTTTATTAGGAGAGACAAGTTCTGGCTCCGGGAGATTTCCCTGCCAGTAAACAATGCCATTAAAAACAAATCAGGGGCCTCATTGTCCGTGGATCTGGCAAATTCCTGCACTCAACTCTGTGCCTGCCGCCTCAGGGTGGGGACAGGGCTGAGGGTGGCACATCCAGGTGGTGTCCAGCTGCTGCTCCTGCTGCCTTTGGGGCTTTTCCCTGCACTTGTATCCCTGAACCCCCGGCCTTGCTGCTCCAAGGCAGGTATTCTGGCCAGGATGTGCAGGATCAGGAGGTGGCTCAGGATTTGGGGATGTCACTGTCACCCAGGGGGGTTGGACCCATCCTTGTCCTAACCCATCCTTGTCCTGACCTCCCCACATTTTGGGGATCCAGGCTTTTCCCTTGGGATTCATTTCCCCCTTTTCCACAGGGCTGTTTTCCTCATGTTCTGCGGATCCAGGCTCTTCCCTTAGGATTCATTCCCCCTTTCCATGCAGATGATCTCCTCACATTTTGGGGATCCAGGATTTTCTGAGGGGATTCATCCCCTCCCTTTGATGGGGATGATCTTCTCACGTTTTTGGGATCCAGGCTCTTCCCTTGGGGTTAATTCCCTCCTTTCATAGGTCTGATCTCACGCTTTGGGGATCCAGGCCAGATTCCTCTGCTCCAAAGTGCTGCTGATCCCCGTTTAGGGATCTTAAAACTCCTTCCAGCTGGGAGGGATGAGGAGCCCAGGATGCTCTTCCCACTCTGTGTTTGGAGTGTCAGGCGCTGAAGGGGGGGGACTGGGACACTGGGAAAGGATCCTTGTCCTCTTCCCAGTCTCTGCTTTTGTGCCTCTCTGCTTCTCCAGCAGACAGTGTCTGATCCCTGTCCTGTTCCCAGTATCTGATTTCTGTCCCCTTTCCCAGTTTCTGATCCTCATCCCCTTTCCCAGTATCTGATCATTGTCCTTTTCCCAGTGACTGATCCTTGTTCCCTTTCCCAGTGTCTGATCCTTGCTCCCTTTCCCAGTGTCTGATCTCTGTCCCTTTCCCTGTGTTTAATCCCTGTCCCTTTTCCCAGTGTCTGATCCTTGCTCCCTTTCCCTGTGTCTGATCCCTGTCCCCATTCCCAAGGTCTGATCCCTGTCCCATTCCCAGTGTCTGATCCCTGTTCCTTTCCCAGTGTCTGATCCCTGTCCCCTTCCCCTCTGGATCCCTGCACACAATTCCCTCCTCCCAGGCCCCATTCCCATCCCCATGTGGGAGTTCTCTCCCACAAGGAACCAGGCACAAATTTGGAATATTTCATGTACAGTTTATCTACAAACTGGGAGCCTCTCAGGAATGTTGTTTCCAGGTCCTGGCAGAGCATTTTCCAGCCTGGCTGTGAGGGGAGGGCTGGGAATTCTGTGCAGGGAAAAAAGCACTTCCCGAGCTCCTGAATTTTTCATGGGTGCCCTACATGACAAAGTGCTGCTTGTAAATCCATCCATTATCCCTTATTTTCTCATCCATAATTAAACAGCCAAATCCTGTTCTCAGCCAACAAACAGGGATTTTACAGGGATGCTTCCTCCCAGCCCCTGGAGCAGCTCTTTCCTCCTCAGGCTGCTGCTGGGTGGTGACAGGGCCCCTTTGGGGATGGTTTTCTGTGGCTGCAGCTGGAGAAATCCCTGCTGGAAGTGGCTGAAGGTGTTCCCGAGGCTCTGCCCTTCTCCCAGATCCTGTTCCCACTGTTCCCGGTTTCTGCCTGCAATCCTGGCCTAGGGCTGCTCTTGGAATTTGTTTTTTGTGGATTTTTCCTGCTCCAGGAGCAGCCCTGGATCAGCTCTGTCCACCCAGGGTGCTGCCACATTCCTGTCACTGCTGTGAATTGGAAATTGGGCACTCCTGGTGTCCCCAAGGTTGGAGTTTGGGTGGGAATTCATGAATGGGCTGGAAGGGGACAAATTCCAGTGCTCCCATTCCTTATCTAGAGAATCCTGATGGAAAAAAGCTCCAGGGGGCTTGGGAAGCCCCTTGGCAAGAAGGGGGATGGAAAATGGAATTCAAGCTGGTTCAGTGAAAGTTTCAGTTGGAATGGCACTTCTGGGATATCCAAATTAAAGCAGCTTCCCAGAATTTCAGCCAAGGGTTTAACTGGGAAAATCCAACTGAAATCCCAGTGCCCTGGAGGGGCCTGGAGCTGTTCCTGGGGGTTCAGGGATTTGGCAGAGGTGGGATCCAGTCAGGGTCAGTCCAGAGGGGGTGAGGAGCAGAGCAATGCCATGAGGTGTTCCCTGGGGGGCTCCTCTCCAGATCCTTCATCTCACATTTATTTTGGGATCAGGTTGCTGGGATTTTCCTGGTGTCTGCTTCCCTTCTTCTGGACATTCCTGTGCCAGCCCCAAACCCTGCCAGGGTTATTCCTGCAGATCCTGCTCGTGGAAACAGCCCACGGTGGTGCTCCTGCTCCAGAGCAATGATTTGTGGTTGGAGGCGAAATTCCCAGCTGGGAATTCAGGAATTCCAGTCATTAATTACCCTAAGGAGCAAAATCCTCTCAGGGAGCCTCTGGATCACCAATGTACTCCATGGAATGTGGGAAACCAGGACAAACCTGCACCCCTGGAGTTGGGAAAAATCTTTGGGATATTTCTGGGAAGAGCCGAAGGTGGGATCTCCCCACCTGGTCCTGCTCCACTTTGCTTCTCTCCTGTCACATTTTCCTGCAGGAGATTGGTGGAAAAAAGGGATCTGTGCCTGCAAACTTCCCTGGGTGTGCGCTCAGAAAGAGCAGGAATCCTGCAGAGTGTGGAGATGATTCCTTAAGGAGGCTGGGGGATGTTCCTGCCTGGAATAACAATGGAGACACAGGGAGGAGGGGAGGGAAAAGCTTCTGAGGGCTTAAAACTGGAGTCAGACATGAAGCACATTAACATGGATGTGTTCAGACCCAGCCAAGGGAACAGCAACTGTGGATCCCAGAAATTCCATGAGCTCATGGATCATGGATCATCACTGAGGTCTGGCAGGGGAGAAGGCAACAAAACCTCCAGAAACCACCATGGGGTGGGAGAGGAACCATCACAAGGATTCCCATCAGGATGGGGTTGGGACTGGGGTTGGTATTGGGGTTAGGATTGGGGTTTGGGTTGGGGTTTGGGGTTTGGAAGGGATTGGGGTTGGGATTTTAGTTGGGGTTGAGGTTGGGATTGGGGTTGGGACTGGGACTGATGTTGGGACTGGGCTGGAATTGGGGTTGGGGTTTAGATTGGGAGTGGGACTGGTGTTAGGCTCTTCCCACCCAAACTAACACAAAACAAGGACAATTTTCCTGCTAAAAATTCCCATTAATTGTCTCTAATTGCTGTCCTTGCTGCAGGCTCAGGGGAGGAGCAGGGAGAATGGACCATGGAATGTCCTTCACAGTTGGTGATTCCCAGGATTGATGAAGTGCTGGTCCTTGGAGCATCCTGTGGGATGGAGGAGCCTCTGAATGCTGGGAATGAAGGAGGAACAGGGAGACATGCTTGGGTGACCTTGAGCAAATGGAGGAGACTCCAAGAGCATTTCCTGGGTGTTTTCCTGCTCCTTGTGGGAACACAGCTGTGGGAGCTGGTCAGGGATGTGGTGGCTGGGCCACAAATCCCAGGAATGTACTCTGGCCTCCCTATGCCAAGCTGAGCTCTCCCATTCCCCAAAAATGCAGCTGCACTTCAGAAATCCCATCTCAGGGCTGGTTCTGCTCCTTCTTTTCCTCCTGAAGCATTCCCATGGGATTTTCCTCATTGTCCAGCCCTGGGGCCCTGCTGCCCAGCAGGGATGACCCAGTGCTCCATCTCTGTGGAGCTCCAAGGGAGATTATCCCTTGGGATGGCAATTCCAGCTTTGTTTGATGGATTTGTGGTTGAGGTTGAATTTCCTGAGCTGCAGCTCAGCCAACCCCCCCGGTCAATCCCACTCTGGATTTTCCCACCTTGTCCATGGGATTTTCATCTCCCATGGGGATTCTTTTCTTCATTTTTTCCATCAGGATTTTGGGGTTTTTGGGAGCTGATGGTTGGCTCCCATCCCTGCTCCCTGCTCCATCCCTGGGCAGATCCATCCAACACTAAACAGGGGTGGGATGGACCTACCTGTGCCTTTTCCACTCCTTTCTCTTTGCCTTGGAATGTGCTCCAAGCCAGCATGGGAATAATTACTGCAAGTAATGGAGCTTCCCTTTTCCCTGGAAAATCCTGGGGCACTCAGCAGAGCTGGGGCTGTGCTGGGAGTTTGAACTTTGGTTGTTTCTTCTCCTGAACCCCCAAATAATCCACACAGTTTTTCCTGATCTTTTTTCTGGAAAAGGAAACCTTAATCCTGATGAGGTTTGGAATCAGACATGAAATCTCCTCCCATCCCTCTCCATCAGGGCTCAGGGCCCTTTTCCAGGCACCTCAAACCCTCATCTCTCCCTGAGGGTGTTTCTTAAAATCCCCAGGTCTCTCCCAGTGCTGGAGATGCAGCAGAGAAGCCCCTCAGTGCCTGGATCCAGGGGTGAAGCCACTGCTGACACATTTTGGGATGCACTTGGATGGAAATGGATTTTCTTGTTACACTTTGGAGCCAGTTGAAGTGGATCAGTAAAGGAAAAGTTGGAATCCCAGAATCCTGGACTGGTTTGGGTGGAAGTAGCCTAAGGATCATTGAATTCCCACCCCTGCCATGGGCAGGGACACCTCCCACTGTCCCAGTCTGCTCCAAGCCCCGTCCCACCTGGCCTTGGACACTGCCAGGGATCCAGGGGCAGCCCCAGCTGCTCTGGGCACCCTGTGCCAGGCCCTGCCCACCCTGCCAGGGAACAATTCCCAATTTCCAATCTCCCATCCAGCCCTGCCCTTGGGCAGTGGGACCCATTCCCTGAGCCCTGTCCCTCCATCCCTTGTCCCCAGTCCCTGTCCATGTTTTTCCAGGCTCCCTTCAGGCACTGGAAGGCCTCAATGAAGTCACCCCAAAGCTCCTCCTCTCCAGGCTGAACAATCCCAAAACATCACAGAGGAGTTTCCAACACCTCTGTCAGCAAAGAGATCCCACAACATCCCAGAGATCCCAGCACATCCTGGAGATCCCCGTCCCAGGGGAGACAGGGATGCAGCTGAGCAGGGCCACGGCACCACTCCCACCCCATCCTGAGCTGTGTGAGGAACTGGTGGGAGAGGAAAAGGAGGGGCAAGGGATGAGGAAGAGCCCTGGGAAGGCTTGTCCTGGGATCTGCTCTCCCACTGGCGATGAGGGCAAGGCAGGAATGACACAGCCTGGCCATTTCCACAAGACCAGCTTTAATATCAGTCAGGAGAACGAGGAGAAAGCACAGAATCCGTGAACGGGAGAAGAAGGAGATTGCAAAAATCCCCCCCAAAAATTAAAGAAATGAATGAACCCAACCCCACTTGCTGCTCCCGGCCTCTGCAGGCACAGCAGGGCTGGGATGATCCATAGGGATCCCTGTGGCTCCTCTCCAGGGATGCTCACCTTGGGCTGAGCTCAGGATTCAGCCCTAACCCAGTAGATGCGGCTGGGGGAAGAATCCGAGAGCGCCGACTTTGGGATCTCTTTATTGTAAAACTCTCAGCCTACGGCGCTGGGAATGGAGAATTCTGGGATGCTCCTTCTGGCACTGAAACCCAGGGACTGCAAAGAGGAACAGAGCTGAGAGAGGCAGCTGAGGAATCCCAGGGCCAGGAAAAGCCCTGGCATGCAGTGCTCGGGATATTTGGGATGCTTCCTTTGGGATTTGCTGCTGCTGCTGCTGTTCAGGCTTGGACAATCCCAAAAAGTGTCCTGGCCCTCCATCCCGTGAGCCAAGTCCCTCTCCAGCTCTCCTGGAGCCCCTTTAGGCATTGGAAGGGGCTCTGAGGTTTCTCTTCTCTGAGCTTCCCTTTTCCAGGTGAACATTCCCAGCTCTCCCAGCCTGGGAGCTGCTTCCCAGGTTGGAGCCAAACCCCCAGGAGGAAAGGACAACAGGAGTCAGGTCCAAGGCGCCTCTCACTTTGGGCAGAGTATATTTAGAATTTATATTTTTATATTCTTTTTATATTCTTTTAATGCATAGCGAGTTTTTCTTCTTCTTTTTTTTTTATTTTTAATAGATTTTTTTAATAATTTTTTTCCAGTTTATTTTTTTCCAGTATTTTTTCCCAGTTTATTTTTTTTCCATCTTTTTTTTTTTTTTCCCCCCCAGTGCAAACCTGAGCTGGGTCCCTGTTTTTCCTGTGCAGTTTTCCTTCCTCGGGATGGGCACTGTGGTGGGGAGGGGTCAGCAGGCGATTTCCTCCAGCGTCCCCAGCGGGGCCTGCAGGGGCACGGTCACAGTGTGGCTCAGGCTCTCCGAGTGGTTTGGCACTGGATCACAGGTGCTCTGCCATGGAAAAGCAGGGAATGCGTTATCCCACTGATAGGACAGGGATAAAAGGTTTCTAAAATCATGGGATATTCAGGGGAGTTGGAAAAAGGTTGGGCCTGGTAGGTGTCGTCATCACATTTTCTGGAAAAATCCTCTTGCCCAGGATTTTTCTCCTGGGAAGCTGAGAAGTGTCAGAGAAAAGGAAAACAATTCTTATCTCATTTGCTTCTCCTGTGTTTTGCTGCTTTGGAATGTGTTTGGGGATTGTTACCCCCAAGTGATTTTTTTCATTGGGTTTCTGTGAATTGTTTTCATTCTTTGGTCAGTCACGGCCCCACTCTGCTGGGACTCTGGAAAGTCATGAGTTTTCATTATCTTTTTAACATTCTGTAAGTTTCCTTTCTGTATTCTTTAGTATTGTATAGTTTAGTATTCTTTTATATAATATAGTTTCATAAAATAATAAATTAGCCTTCAAGAACATGGAGTCAGATTCATCATTCCTCCCTTCATCTGGGAACCCTGCAAATACAAGAGGCAGACGCTGGGAAAATGTTAGGCTTTACTGGATCATGCAAAACTGCACCTGTATAATCATTTAATGACCATGATAAATGATATGATTGTTAAATGCCTTGATTGTTTGGTAATTGTGTTGCCCTGTTCTTCTAAAGTTCTTCTAAACCCCAGACTATTGTCACTATTGCATCTGGTCCCATTTGCAGCTTGACTGGGGCAGAGGCATCTCTAATTATAATTTTAATAACCTGACACACGTGGGAAGAGCTCCAGCGTCCCCAGGGCATTTCCCCTTTGTAGGAATGTGTCCCTGTTGACAGTGACCAAATTATCCTTTGTCTGCTTAAAAAGGAAAAAAGCCCTGAAGTTTTTCTCCTCAATTAGGTAAAAAGACACCTCATAGGACCTTGGGGACTTCACCTCAAACTTAAGGACAGCCGATTGGACAGAGGCCAAAAGGTCCCACCTGAGCAATTCACTAGAAAAATAAGAGAACAAAGGAACTAATGGCTTTTGTGAGGTGTTTTACCAGGAGCAAGAACCTCTTGCCCTGGCTCGGTTTTTCTCTGTAAAGAGCTTTGTTATTTTGCCTTTTATGAAAACCTTTTTGTTTCCAACACTGCCACAGAAGCCATCCTGCTGATTTGATTCCATCTGAGGTGGCTGAGCTATCTCAGGTGTGATACAGATCTCCAGGAGCTCAAAGGACCTGGCTGGAGGAGACCCCTGTGTGAGCCCTTCTCTCCTTACCACATTCTCCTCATGGCTCCCGTCCTCTTCCTCTTTTCCAAGAAGGTCCAATAACTTCTCCTTGATCAGCTGCAAGAGGAGGGAGCAGGGTTAGGGTGGGAAGAGGCTGCAGGGGGATGAGGAGCACTGGGTTTGGGGCTGCATTCCAAAGGGCTGGAGCCAGGCTGGGAGAGCTGGGGGTGCTCACCTGGAGAGGAAAAGCTCCAGGGAGAGCTCAGAGCCCCTGCCAGGGCCCAAAGGGGCTCCAGGAGAGCTGCAGAGGGACTGGGGACAAGGGATGGAGGGACAGGACCCAGGGAATGGCTCCCACTGCCAGAGGGCAGGGATGGATGGGATATTGGGAATTGTTCCCTGGGAGGGTGGGTCTTGTGTTTTGTGTTGCTGGAATGGCTCCTGAGGTACTAAAGAGTCTTTTTCCCAGCCCTGTGACCGAAGAAGTTGAGATCCCTCAGCTCTGGTTCCCAAGGTTGTTTATTCTCTGTTATCTATTCCATTCTTTCTCTGACCTGCTGAGATCTGTCCAGCCCGTCAGTTCATGGCACACTGACTGCCCTTGGGGTGGTGTTATCTTTTTATACTAAAAACTACGTGTACTTTATTTACAATGATTTTCCAATACCTATCACCTATGTTAGACAGTCTGTCTCTATCCTAAACCAATCCAGAAGTGCCACCATCACAGCAGAAGTTGGAGGACAAGGAGAAGACGGAACACACCCAGATTCCTCCATCTTGCCTCCTGAACCCCCATTCTAAAACCACCAAAATTCTACATTTTCACCCAGTGATAAATTAACTATCATTCTATTTAAACTCTTGTGGCTTGTAACTCCTCACACAAAGCTGGTGATTGTTTCCATGGGTTAAATCGAAGGCACAGGTGTCTGTGACTCTGTGCCAAGGTCTCTGAGCCCCTGCCAAGGTGTGGAGTCCTCCAGGGCAGCCAGAGGGATGTCCTGGGTTCTGACAGGTGGGCAGGCCCTGGCACAGGGTGCCCAGAGCAGCTGGGGCTGCCCCTGGATCCCTGGCAGTGCCCAAGGCCAGGCTGGACAGGGCTGGGAGCAGCCTGGGATAGTGGAAGGTGTCCTTGCCATGGCAGGGGTGGGAATTCAATGATCCTTAAGGTCCCTTCCATTCAAACCTTTCCAAGATTCTCTTACAAGGAATAAAACCCACAAAAATTCCACTTTTGGGGTTCAGGGAAAGCTCCCAGCTCTGTGAGCTCCATTCCCCTTCCCAGCCCTCTCATCTTCCTGCTGCTGTAGGATTTGGATTCCAGGGAAATCCCATAAAACTTGGGAAGTGTTTTACTGGAAAGCTCCCAGTGGCAGAAAAGAGAAATAAAACCAACAAGAACAAAGCTGAAATCCCCCAAAATTGGGTCAGTTCCTAAGGAATGTGGATCCTGGCTGGTGCAGGGAAGTGTGGTGGGAATTTGGGACAGGAGGACAGAGCTCAGCAGAAGATCACAGAAAAGCCTCTTTAGGGTCAATATTTTCCCCAAATTTGTCCAATCCATGGAAAAAAATTGTATGTGGTTGCTGTCATTCCCAGAATGTCTAAATATTTTGGCTGAAAACTCAAATTTTCGAGGTGCTGATCCCCCCTTTGTGAAACTCTGAGCAGAGGGGAAAAAGTGTATGGATTTTTTTTTTAATTTTAAGGTATTTTATTCCTTTTTTCCTGGCTGGTGGGGGTTAAGTATCTGGGATTGTGACGATTCCCCTGCTGGGGAATCCCCAGGGAGGTTCTCTGAGGGGACAAAAATGAATTTTAAGCCCAAATAATAAGAAAAAAAAAAGAAATGCAGCAACCCCCTCCACATTTGACAAATTTTATCAGCAAATGTCAAAGAAAGAAGGAAAACAGAGAGGGAAACCCCAAATTTGTGAGTTTTCTTATGGCCTACTTCAGAAAAATCCCCAAGAAATCCAGGAAAAGACAAATGTAATGAAATATTTGGGTACCCAGGCCAAGCTTTAAATTCAGGCTCAG
Organism: Calcarius lapponicus; assembly: GCA_039654755.1. Taxonomy (NCBI): domain Eukaryota; kingdom Metazoa; phylum Chordata; class Aves; order Passeriformes; family Fringillidae; genus Calcarius; species Calcarius lapponicus. The sequence goes on along the minus strand of JBBFKN010000011.1, from coordinate 1,165,077 downwards.
CTTTTGTTGATCTCTGAGCTTTAGGCCTGAAATTTTTCCATATTTTTTATTCCTGGTTAATGGCACCAATGCTGGAGCTGCCCAGGAGGGATTGGGATGGGGCCAATTGTCTGAAAATATAAAAAATATTTAAAAAAAGGAAAATGAGAGGATTTGAAGTGAGTTCAGGGCTGGGATTGTGGGGTTCTCTTCCATGGAATGGGATGTGTCCCCAGCCTGGATTGGGACACATTAAATCAAATGGACAACAATGAATAAAACTGAAAACTCTCCCACCCCACGGCAATAAAACTCCCTGTTCCCACCCTGAGCTGGATGAGGCAGGTTGGAAATACAGGATTTTGGGGGGGGGGTCTCTGGGATCCCCAGGGAACAGAAAATCCAAGGATGAGGAGCACCAGGAGTAGCAAATCTGGAGATGAGAGAATCAGAAATCCAGGGATGAGGGGCACCAGGAGTGGCAAATCTTGGGATGAGGAGCACCAGGATGGGAAATCCAGGGCTGAGGAGTACCAGGAATGGCAAATCAGGGGATGAAGGACAAATCCAGGGATGAGGGGAATCAGGAGTGGCAAATCTGGGGATGAGAGACATCAGAAATCCTGGGATGAGCAGCACCAGGAGGGGCAAATCTGGGGTTGAAGGGCATCAGGAATGGCAAAAACAGGGATGAGGAACTCCAGGATTGGAAATCTTGGGCTGAGGGGCTCCAGGAGGGGCAAATCTGGGGATGAAGGGCACCAGGAATGGCAAAAACAGGGATGAGGAGCTCCAGGGTGGGATATCCTGGGCTGGGAAGGCCTTACCTCATACAGGTAATCGAAGAGCTCGAGGATGGTGAGGATGCTGGCCCCGATGAACAGCCCCATCTGGCCACCAATGTCACCTGCAGGGGACAGCACTGTGAGGGCTCCCAGGCACTGCTGGGCCCTGCCTGGGAGCTGCCATCCTCCAAAGCTGGGAACAATTTCCCCCGGAGCAGCAGGGTCTGCAGTGGCATCGGTGGTGTCCTGGGAATGGGCCTGACCCCAAAATGGACAGCCCCAAAATGGTTTTCCTGCTGATGGAGCCAGGCTGCATCCCAGGAATCCCAATTCCCACTCTGGGCAAGGTGCTGGGAAGAATGAATGTCCCTGGAGCCAAAGAGAAACCCCAGCCTGGCAAAAAGTGGGAAGGGATTCCCACATCCCCTGGAACGGGACGTGTCCCCAGCCTGGGTTGGTGTCACAGACATCTTTTATGAAAAAATCTTTTCTTTAAGATTTTTCCTTCTGAGAAGCTGAGAGGCTTCAAGAACAAAATGTAACCAATGGTTATCTGCTGCTGTGGAATGCAACAGGTGGATCTGTGATTGGTCTCATGTGGTTGTTTCTAATTCATGGCCAGTCATAGGTCCAGCTTTGTCAGGGCTCTGGTCAGTCACAAGATTTTATAATTCATTCCTTTCTAGCCTTCTGATGTCTCCTTTCCTCTATTCTTTTAGTATAGTTTTAGCATAGCATTTTCTTTTAATATAATATATATAATAAAATAATAAATCAGCCTTCTGAAACATGGAGTCAAGATTCTCATCTCTTCCCTCATCCTGGGGACCCTCAAACACCACCACACTGCCCTCCCACCCTGGCGGTGACAGAGATGTCCCCAGGCTCTGGCCAGGCTGGAGGGTGCCCCAGTTTGACCAGTAACCCCGGGGTTACGTCCACCAGGGCTGTTGCAATGCCCATTGCTTCACCCTCCCATTCCTCTCATTATTCTCATATTAAAGCAAAGATTGGGTCACATCCCGAGCCCACCCTTCCTGCCCAGCCCATTCCAGGTGACTCCTCACTCCTCCTCCCCCTTTTGTGTCCATGGGGAGCCTTTGGGCACCATCTGCTCTCCCACCCATCCCAGCTCTGCTTTTGGATGCTTCCTTCAGTCCCTCCCTGTCACAGACATCTTGTATGAAAAATCCTTTCTTTAGTTTTCCTCCTGAGAAGCTGAGAGGCCTCAGGAACAAAATGTAACCAATGGTTATCTGCTGCTGTGGAATGCAACAGGTGCATCTGGGATTGGTCTCATGTGGTTGTTTCTAATTAATGGCCAATCACAGTCAGCTGGCTCAGTCAGAGAGTCCAAGCCACAAACCTTTGTTATCATTCTTTCTTTTTCTATTCTTAGCCAGCCTTCTGATGAACCCTTTTCTTCTATTCTTTTAATATAATTTTAGTATAATATATATCATAAAATAATAAATCAGCCTTCTGAAACATAAAGTCAAATCCTTCATCTCTTCCCTAATCCAAGAGCCCCTGTGAACACGGTCACAGAAGGTGACTGGGGTGTGGTGCTCAGGGAAGGCAAATCCCATGGATTTTGCTGGAAAACAGCCCTGGATTGACCCCCAGAGCAAAGGCACCCATGGGTGGGGGGAAAGGGGCCTTTTCCAGGGGTGTCCATGAGACACGGAGAGAGGAAAGTGGAGAAATGTTTGGGATCAAGGTGAGAGCCCTGAATGATCCCAGGTGTTCTGGGTTTACACCAGGGGGATTCACCTGGAGGCTTTGAGCCTGGGGAAAAAGATTCTGGGATGAGGCTGTTCCTGAAGTTCCAGAGCCTGGGAATGAGGGTGCCATGAGGTGCAAACGGGGTTGGGGTCAGAGAGGCTCCAGCAGCCTCTTCTTCCTGCCTGGAATTCCTGGAAAAGCCCCAGGAGGTGCAGGAGGGCTCCTGAGGGGGCATTTGGCAGGGCCACCCATGTGGGGTGACATGGGGACACCTCTGTGCCCCAGCTCCAGCTTCCCAAGGGGCTGAGCACCCCCAGCACAACCCCCAGAGGGATCCAGGGAGGCCGCAGGGCTGGGGGAGGGCTCAGCTCCCACCCCAAACCCCAAATCTGCAGCTGGGACCCCACAGCTGGAGCTGATTTGGGGCTGAGCAGCTCAGGGTCTCCTGCAGCTCCTCCATGAGGCATTCAAAGGCTGGAAAAGGTGGATTTGGAGCAGGGAAGAGGTGATGGGGAAATGGTTTTGGGATGCCCTCCACATCCTGCACCACAGAGAGCACCCAGCACCCACCTAACCCCAAATCTCCAAAATTGGGGAGCTGGAAGCAAGCAGGGTTGGAGCAGCTCCAGAACCTTCCATGGGTCTCCTCCACCTCCTGCTGGAGCAGGGAAGAGGTGATGGAGGTGTGATTTTGGGATGTCCTCCACACACTACCCAGGAGGCAGCACAGAGAGCACCCAGCCCCAAAATCTCCCAAAAATGGGAGGAGGGGAAGGGACAGAGCAGAACCTGCCATGGGTCCCCTTCAGCTCCTTCATGATGCATCCAAAGGCCAAGAGCTCAGGCCCAGCTGGAAAGGATGGACTGGAGCAGGGAAGAGGTGATGTGAGATGATTTTGGGACATCCTCCCCACACACTGCCCAGAGGAGCAGAATCCCCAAAAACGGGTGCTGGGAGCAGGCAGGGACGGAGCAGAACCTTCATGGGTCTCCTCCTACTCCTCCTTCTGAAGGCCAAGAGCTCAAGCCTGGCTTGAAAACTTGGATTTGGAACAGGGAAGAGGTGATGGGGAGATGGTTTTGGGATGCCCTCCACGTCCTGCACCACAGAGAGCACCCAGCACCCACCCAACCCCAAATCTCCAAAAATGGGGAGCTGGAAGCAAGCAGGGATGGAGCAGCTCCAGAACCTTCCATGGGTCTCCTCCTCCTCCTCCTGCTGGAAAGGATGGATTTGGAGCAGGGAAGAGGTGATGGGAGATGATCAGTACAGAGAGCACCCAGCCCCAAAATTTCCCAAAAATGGGAGCAGGCAGGGATGGAGCAGAACCTTCCATGGGTCTCCTCCACCTCCTCCTCCTTCTGAAGGCCAAGAGCTCAAGCCTGGCTTGAAAACTTGGATTTGGAGCAGGGAAGAGGTGATGGGGAGATGGTTTTGGGATGCCCTCCACACCCTGCACAACAGAGGGCACCCAGCCCCAAAATACCCAAAATAGGGATCAGGCAGGGATGGAGCAGCTCCAAAACCTTCCATGAGCACACAGAGTATCCACGGGGACATCCCTGGGATGCCCTGGTGGGGTGAGGAGAGCAGACACGGGGCCTTGCTGGGGGTTTCAAGGCTGTGGACCCCTCCCAGCCTCTCTCTGTCCCTCCCAGACCAGTAGGGACCCCAAACTGGTCCCAGTACCCCCCTTACCAAGTAAGGCTGCCACTTCATAGGCTTTCTTCTGCTCAATGGTCTCATAGTTGAGTGCTTCAAAAAAAATGTCCAGCACGAGAATGTTCTCTCTGTGTGAACAGGAAAAACATCAGCCCAGGAGCCACTGGTGGCTCAGTCCTCTGGGATAAGGGAAAAATGGGATTTTGGGGGCTTTTTTCCGCTTTGTATATGGATTGTTACTCTCTCTGGGGTCCTCAGAGCCCACAGAACCTGGAGCTGGTGCAGACCAGGAGCTCTGGGAACCTTTGGAGCAGTTGGGAAAGGTTTCCCCAGAATTCCTCAGGATTCTGCATCTCACTTTGCCGGGAACTCTTCTCTTGGACGGTAATTCCTGGCTGTGAGGGTGGGCAGGGCCTGGCACAGGGTGCCCAGAGCAGCTGGGGCTGCCCCTGGATCCCTGGCAGTGCCCAAGGCCAGGCTGGACACTGGGGCTTGGAGCAGCCTGGGATAGTGGAAGGTGTCCCTGCTGTGGCAGGGGTGGCACTGGGTGGCTTTAAGGCCCCTTCCCACCCAAACCATTCCATGATTCCTTGATTCTGGGAAGAGAAGCCAAGGGATCTGGAAGAACTCTCATTTCCCACACACAGCAATAACATGCCCAGGGCTGGGAGAGCTCCATGGCCTGAGGAGCTCAGCCCAGAGATACAAATCTCCAACAGGACCAGCAAAGTTGGACATTTTGGACTTTTTTTTTGGTGGGACTGGAGGATTCCCATGAGGAGAATCCTTGGGGAGGAACTCAGAGAAGAAATCTACTGAGAAGAAATCAACCTCATCTCTCCCAGGTTTTCACTCTGCTCTTCCCTGGAGGCCATCCCTGTGCTGGGGATTGATTGGCCAGGACTGGGCATTTCCCAGACATTTCCCTCCCAAAACCCAAAGGAATCCAGGCCCTCCCCGACTCACGAGATGTATTTTTCCGACTTGTTGAACTTCTTCTCCAGGTACTTGGCCGAGGTCTTGCTGGGGATCTTGACCATGGAGAGCTCCTTGTTGTACCTGGTGAGGTTACAGGGGGTCCTGCAGATGCAGTAATTGCTGTCCTTCTCTGCCAGGAGACCTGCAGGGGGGCAGGCATGGAGCACACGGGGTCCCATGGAGCAGGGAGGGACCCCATGGAGAAGGACATGGAGCAGGGACATAGAGCAGGGACCCCATGGAGCAGGGACGCGGAGCAGGGCGAGAGCAGAGACCATCCCTCCCACAAAGGGGCCAAGATTCTGGGATGAGGCTGTTCCTGAAGTTCCAGATGTTTCTCTGGAGCTTTTGGACTCTGGACATTTCTCTCCCAGTTTATCCCAGTTCTCACCCCCTTGGAAGGGCCTCTTGCTGGAGGTGACAGAGTCATCAACAACAGCTTGGAGAACTTGTGGCTGAGTCCCTAAATCCAGGCTTGGAATGGGTCCCTCCACCCCAAACCCTCTCCCCTGATCCCGAGGGTTTCTGTGCTCATGGAGCCCTTTGCCCCATGGAGAACCAGGAGAAACTCCATCCCAGCGTGCCTCCAGCACCTCCCAGCAACCTGGGGCTAACCCCAGCCCCTCTCCAGGCTGCAGATCCCCTGTTCCTGCCAGCCAGCAGCATCCAGGCTGCTGGAATTCCATGAATTTTCCATCCCTGGATCCAGGGCTCCCCGGTACTCACTGAGCGCGGGCTCCGCGCATTCCTTGTACTGCTCCGGGGTGCAGAAGGGAGCATCCCCTGCAGGGACAGGACAAAGCCATCTCAGGGGGACACCCAGGGACCCCCTGCAGCCAGGTGACCCCAGCTCTGCCCACCACAGGGGCCTTGTCCTGCAGGAGCTGCTGGGAACAGCACCCAGGGGGGATCTGATCATCCCAGAAGCCTTTTCCAATCTTCACCACACCTGGGTCTCTCTTCCATGGCTTGGCCCTGTTTCACAGGTAATCCTGGAATATCCTGAGCTGGAAGGGATCCCCAGCATCATCCAATCTCACCCTGGCCCTGCCCAGACCCCCCAACACTCCCACCCTGGGCATCCCTGGCAGCGCTGTCCAAACCCTCCTGGAGCTCTGGGACCATTCCCTGGGGAGCCTGGGCAGTGCCAGCACCTCTGGGGAAGAACCTTTCCCTGAGCTCCATCCCAGATCCCCCTGGCCCAGCTCCAGCCATTCCCGGGTCCTGTCCCTGTCCCAGAGCAGAGATGGGAGCTGCCCCTTCTGTGCCCCTCCTGAGGACACTGAACTCACTGAGCTCAGCCCTCAGCCCCCTCTGCTCCACCTGAACATTCCAAGCGCCCTCAGCTGCTCCTTGTGTGGCCCCTTCTCCATCCTCATGGACCCTCTTGAGTTCCTTGATGTCTTTTTTATTTTGTGGTGCCCAAAGCTGCCCAAGAACTCTTGGTGAGGCTGCTGCCCTAACCCAGAGCAGGGCTGGACAATCCCTCCCTGCCCCTCTGCTGTCCCTGATCCCCCAGGACAGGGATGGCCCTGCTGGCTCAGATCCAGCCTTTCCCAAAGGCCACGGGCACCTTCTTCCCTCAGGTACCCCCAGTCCCTCCAGCCCAGCCCCAGGTGTCCCCAGGTGTCCCTGTCCCTGACCCGGCATGGGGACTGTTCCTCCAGCCCAGCTTTCAGTGTCCCCCAAAGTGTCCTTGTCACTGATCTGGCACATGGCCTGTCCCTCCAGTCTATGCTCCAGCTGTCCCTGCAGGTGTCCCTGTCCTTGACCTGGCATGTGAACCATTCCTCCAACCCATTGTGAGGTGTCCCAGGTGTCCTTGTCACTTATCTGGCACATGGCCTGTCCCTCCAGTCTATGCTCCAACTGTCCCCCAGTGTCCCTGCCCTTGACCATCCTTCCATCCCCAGTTGTCCCTGCTGTCCCCATTGTCCCCCGTGTCCCTGTCCCTGACCAGGCATGTGAATCGTCCCTCCAGCCCATCCCCAGGTGTCCTTGTCACTGATCTGGCACATGGCCTGTCCCTCCAGTCTATGCCCCAGCTGTCCCTCCAGGTGTCCCTGTCCTTGACTGTCGCTCCAGCCCATCCCCAGCTGTCCCTGACTGGCATGTGAATCATCCATCCAGCCCATCCCCAGGTGTCCCAGGTGTCCCAGCTGTCCCCCACTGTCCCTGCTGTCCCCAGGTGTCCCTGTCCTTGACCATCCCTCCAGCCCATCCCTGCCTGTCCCCCGCTGTCCCCACTGTCCCTGACCTGGCATGTGAATTGTCCCTCCATCCCATCCCCTGCTGCCCCCCCCGTCCCCCGCTGTCCCCATGCCTGACCTGGCATGTGCACCATCCTGCAGTTGCAGTTCTCCACGATGTAGCGCGTCTCACAGTCGATCCTGCAGGCTGTCACGCTGTACACCGGGAAGAACGCCAGGCCCAGCTCCGGGGAGCGGCACTCGCCCCACGGCGGGGGCAGGTACGTCAGCTGGGGACACAGGGGACAGCACAGGGGTCAGCTGGGGACACATGGGGACAGGGACATCAGCTGGGGACACAGGGGACAGCACAGGGGTCAGCTGGGGACACATGGGGACAGGGACAGTAGCTGGGGATGGGGCAGCATAGGGGTCAGCTGGGGACACACAGGGATATCAGATGAAGACAAGGACAGTGGTCAGCTGGGGACAGGGACAGGACTATCAGCTGGGGACACACAGGGATATCAGATGAAGACAAGGACAGTGGTCAGCTGGGGACAGGGACAGCACAGGGACAGGACTATCAGCTGGGGACACACAGGGACATCAGATAGGCACAGGGCAGCACAGGGGTCAGCTGGGGACACAGGGGACAGCACAGGGGTCAGCTGGGGACACATGGGGACAGGGACATCAGCTGGGGACACAGGGGACAGCACAGGGGTCAGCTGGGGACACATGGGGACAGGGACAGTAGCTGGGGATGGGGCAGCATAGGGGTCAGCTGGGGACACACAGGGATATCAGATGAAGACAAGGACAGTGGTCAGCTGGGGACAGGGACAGGACTATCAGCTGGGGACACACAGGGATATCAGATGAAGACAAGGACAGTGGTCAGCTGGGGACAGGGACAGCACAGGGACAGGACTATCAGCTGGGGACACACAGGGACATCAGATAGGCACAGGGCAGCACAGGGGTCAGCTGGGGACACAGGGGACAGCACAGGGGTCAGCTGGGGACACATGGGGACAGGGACATCAGCTGGGGACAGGGCAGCACAGGGGTCAGCTGGGGACAGGGACAGCAGATGGGGACAGGGACAGTACAGGGGTCAGATGGGGACACACAGGGACATCAGATGGAGACAGGGACAGCACAGGGGTCAGCTGGGGACAGGGACAGTGACATCAGCTGGGGACAGGGGCAGCACAGGGGTCAGCTGGGGACACACAGGGATATCAGATGGAGACAAGGACAGTGGTCAGCTGGGGACAGGGACAGCACAGGGACAGGACTATCAGCTGGGGACACACAGGGACATCAGATAGGCACAGGGCAGCACAGGGGTCAGCTGGGGACAGGAACATCAGCTGGGGACAGGGACAGGTACATCAGCTGGGAGACAAGGATGGGGACAGTACATGAGCTGCAGGACAGGGCCAGGGCCAGCAAGAGGAACAGGGACAGGGCAGGACATGTCCCCTGTCACAGGGCAGTCCCCCAGGGCATCCTCCCTCCCAGGAGTTCCCTCACTCCTGGGATAACTCAGTGGGACAAGCTGTCCCAGTGCCACGGAGTGACACTCCCAGGTGACAGTGAATGTCTTGAAGGTGACAAGCCCAGTGTGAGGTGGCAGTAGATGTCCTGGAGGTGACACTCCCAGGTGATGATGAATATCCTGGAGGTGACACTCCATCCTGGAGGTGACACTCCCAGGTGACAATGAGCATCTCTGGAGTGGCAGCAGCTCTGGAGGGATCAGCTAGAATTTCTGCCTGGCAGACTCTGCTTTACAAACTGGAAGAGCTCCACCAAGCTCTCCCAGGCAGGAAGATCTGCACATTCCCTGGAAATGTCTGGAGTTTTCCCCCAGCTGCTGCTCCCAGCCTGGCACAGGAATCCCTGGAGTTAAATCCAGGGGGAATCCATCCCTAAGGGCTCCCCTGAACCCCTTCCTGGCCAAACCAGGGCTGAAACCTTAGGAAAAGCCTTTCCATGCAGAGCCTCGATCCTGTGGAGCTGCTGAACTCCTTTCAGAGCTGGATTCCTGCTCCTGTAGCCCTGGAGCTGCTGGGAAAGGCACCCCAAGGAGCAGGAGCAGGATGGAGAGAGCAATCCCAGCCCTCAGCTCGGGAAGAATTAACAGGTGAGACTTCATTGGGCTTGATCCCTCTCCCTGCAGCCCCTCCAGGTCCTGGTCCTGGTCCTGGTCCTGATCCCAATCCTCCTCCTCCTGAGGGAATCAATCCCTTTCCTTTCTGCCAGATTATCCCAGCTGGGTCTTGGTGGGAGGGATCAGGGCTGGATCAGCCCCAGGATGTGGAGCTGCTCCCTCCACCTATGGAATGAAGGGTGACCCCAACATCTGATTCATGACTGGCATCTGGTCCTTGACTGCCATCTGATCCATGATTCAGAATGCTGAACAATTGCTTCACTAACACTACACTGTATTACATTAATACTATATTATAACTATACTAAAGAGATACTAAAGAATACTAAAGAAAAATCCCTGACTGTCTGAGGCAGCCAGGACACAGCTTTGACCCAACTGGCCAAGGAAACAAAACAATCCTCAGCAGAATCCAATTAACAAATCCCTTTGGGCAAACAATCTCCATAACTCATTCCACATGTGCAAAAACAACAGGAGCAAAGCATAGAGGTAAGAATTGTTTTCTCTTCTTCTCTGAGATTCTCACTGCCTTCCCCAGGAAAAATCCTCAGAGAGAGAATGATGTCTCTCTCTGTTCAGAGAATGTGAATGCCACATCCAGCCTCCCCTGCTGCCCCCAAAGTGGGAACAAACCACAGAAAAGCAGGAAGAGGCAACAGGGACATCCCTGCCCTTGGATCCTGCAGGATTTGTGCTCCCTGGCAGCTTCCCCAGGGCTCTTCCTCCTGCTCCTGTGTAAGGAAATGCAGCTCCAGCCTCTAATTGAGGGTGACAAACTCCCAGCCTGGCCTTTTTGCAGTTATTAATAATTAATTAATGAATTAAACGCTTTTCCTGCCCTCCTGATCCCACCTTTCTCCAGGATTACCAGGATCAGTTCCCAGCTGACAGGTGCTAAAAAGGGAAGGAAAAAATTCATTTGACTCCTTGGAAGCTGGATGGATTCTGCTTGTCCCAAATGCCAGGAAAAGAGGGGATGAGCTTGGAAAACCTGGAGGGGAGAGACTCCAGGGCAGGGGAGGATCAGCTCCTGCCACAGCCCTTCCCTGCCTTTCCACACTGCTCCTGGCACGGAGCCTCTGCTATCCCTGATTTTCCTGCCTGTTTCATTTTCTCAAACACGGGAAACGTGGTGGAGATGATCCCAGCAGAGTTCGGAGCAGTTTGATAAAACACTGGAATATCCCGGGTTGGGAGGGGTCCCACAAGGATTGAGTCCAGCCCCTGTTCCTGCCCAGGATCCCAGCAATCCCCCAGGATCCCAACACTCCCACCCTGGGCATCCCTGGCAGTGCTGTCCAGACGCTCCTGGAGGTCTGGGACCATTCCCTGGGGAGCCTGGGCAGTGCCAGCACCTCTGGGGCAAGAACCTTTCCCTGCCCCATTTCCCTCTGGCTCTGGGATGGATCCAGCACCAATTCCTGCCCAGACCCCCTCAGTGGCTGATGGCACCAAACTCCAGCCATCCCAAGGAAGGATCCAAGCCCTCCCTGAACATCCCCACCCAGGCTGGGTTCCCAATGAAACCAGAACCAGAACCCTCTGTTCCTTAAGGAGACCTCCAGCAGCAGCAGCAGCTTCTTGGAATTTCCATCCCAGGCAGCTCCAGCGCTTGTGGAATGCTGAAAATCCCAGAGCAGCCATGGCTGGCTGATCCCAGCTCCCAGTTAATGGTGCTGGAACTGCTCCCAGTTAATGGTGCTGGAATTGTCTCTTTGCATCTCCAGCTCCTTTCCCATCCTGCCTGTTCCTTCCCATTTGCTCCCTTCCTGGGAAATTGTTTTTCAGGGATGAATTTGACCCTTCCAGCCCCTTGGGGCAGAGCTCAGGGGTGTTACAGGGCTCACGAGTGCCCAGGGAAAATTGGGATTTTGGAGCTCCAGGATTCTTCTTTGCAAATCCAACAGGAACAGCAGCACTGAGACCTCCTGGGGATCCATAAGAAGTCCAGGGCAGCCCCTCTAGAGCCTCATCCCAGGTTTGCTCCCACCCCTGCTCCCCCTGGATGGGCTGAGCCTGTGGCTCAGGTGCAAAATCAGCCTTAAATCCCCAATAAAGTGGAATTATGGAATTCTAAAGGTTGGAAAAGCTCTCTGAGACTGAGTCCAGCTGTTCCCTCTAGGCCACCACTGCCCCATGTCCCCAAGTGTCACATCCACATGGATGAAACCCCTCAGGGATGGGGATTTGCCCTGCCCTGCTCCAGGGAACTCTGCCTCTCCTCCTGCTCATTCCCTGGCACATCCAGAGGCAGCCAGACCATTCCCCCTCATTCTCCCAGAACATTCTGCCTGGATTTGTTGGACTCAATTCCCAAACTCTGGCAGAGGTGTCAGTTTGGGGAGTGGGAGGAATTGGACTCTGAAGTTTTCCTGTCCTCACTTTTCCACCTTTTTATAAAATCCTCTTTTCCACAGGGTGCTGGGGGAGCAGGAAACCCAAACCATTCCTTCATCCTTGGATCTGATGGCTCTTCCTGACCTCCCTTTCCACTCTCTGCCTCTTCCAGGCTCTGCCTCATCTCCATCCATCACCTAAGAGAATCCTAGAATGGTTTGGATGGAAGGGACCTTAAGCATCATTTAATTCCCACCCCTGCCATGGGCAGGGACACCTTCCACTATCCCAGGCTGCTCCAAGCCCCGTCCCACCTGGCCTTGGGCACTGCCAGGGATCCAGGGGCAGCCCCAGCTGCTCTGGGCACCCTGTGCCAGGGCCTGCCCACCCTCCCAGGGAACAATTCCCAATTCCCAAGATCCCATCCAGCCCTGCCCTCTGGCACTGGGAGTTATTCCCTGGGTCCTGTCCCTCTGTCCCTTTTCCCTCTCCAGAAACATTCCCGCTCCATTTTCCCTGAAGCTCCTTCAGGTCCTGGAAGGTCCCAGTTTGGTCACCCCTGGTGGCCCCTCCAGGATGAACAATCCCACATTTTTTAACCAGGGAATGTCTCCCTTGGCCACGTGTCCAGGAGCAGCTTGGGCTCTTTAACCCATCCACCACATTTTATGGCCAAACCTCCTGCTGGAATTGCTTTCTCAGGAGTTTTTGCTGCTGACTCAGCATTTCCACCCTGCCACTACCAGGTCCCTCCCAAGGTCACTCCTGCATTAACTCCAAGGTGGGAAATGCATCCCAGAAGTGTCTCCTCGCAGGAACCACGGGGCTCAGCCACTGCAGGAGGAGGAGCAGAGCTGATTTAATTCCCATTTTTCCAGCCTGAGACCTCATTGTGAGCGGAGATTTTTAATGAGATGCCAACCACGGACCAGAGCTGGCTCTGGACAGGGGGATTTTGGGAAGCTCTGGGGGGAAAGCCAGGATTTATGCCCTGGTCCCAAGATGTGAATCCTCACTGGTGCTGAGCAGCTGCAGCCCTGGGAAGGCAGAAAATCAGGGAGCAAAGCCCAGGGAATGCTCTGATTTCCAGAGTGGGATGGGGAAAGAAGGGAAGGATTTGAGCAGGGCCACAGGGAAGGATTCCAGAGCCAGGAATAAACACCACACACCCCAAATTCTTTCCCACAGAGGACCCACAGCTCCCACCATCCCAAATCTTTCCCACTCCACACTTTTTATCCCTTGAAAAAGAGCTTTTAACTCCCCGAGCATGCTCTGAGCTGAAAGATGGAAAAACAGCTCCACTTTTTCTTTAATCCTGGGGTATTTTTTCCAGCTGCAGGATCATTTATTTCATGGACCGGGGTGTAAAACTCCAGGTTCAGAACCCCAATAACTGCCTGGGCTCAGTCCCTGGGGGATTTACTGGAGCTGTTGCACCTTTGGCTCTGGTTTATTGAAGGAGCAGCACAGGCAGAGAGATTTAGTTGGAAAAACCCAGACTAAATCAGGGATTGGGATAAACGCTGCACATTGGGAAGGTAGGGGAAGCCCAAGGTCCCTGAGGCCCCTAATAATTAATTAGAGGAAGTTATTAATGGCTGTAATTAGGTTAAAAATTACTTTCTAGGAAGAGGGATTAGGGTGGGAGCTGAATGCAGGAGATCCCTCCAGCTCTCCTGAGAAAAGGCTTTGGAGCCCTCAGATGATTTTAAACCAGTCAGGAAATCCCAGGAATGAGCCCTTCCCTCTCCCAAAACTCTGGCACAACCCCTGGAAAAAGGGACACCCCGGGCTGAGAGTCCCTAAATCTGTTCACCTGTCCTCTACATCTCCCACGTGGAAGAGGGGATTTGGGGAGGAATGTTTTCCCCTCTCTCTCATCTGGATGATATTCTGGTTGGAATTCTCATGTTTCAATGGAAATACTGGAATATGCAGTGCTGGCAATGGAGCGGGGAAGGATTCCAGTACCTGCAGCAAAGCCCTGGAATTTGCACCAATTTAACCCAAAGCCCTTGAGATCCTCTCTGCAGGCTCCAGCTCCCAGCCCTGCTCCCAAATCTTGTCCAGGATGGGATTTTAAAGGAAGGCAAACCTTTCAATAACTGCTGGAGATGCCAGGTGGGTCTGACTTGAGGAGCTGTTCCCAAAATCTTTGAGCATCAGGAACCACATGATGCCCTGTCCAGCCCTTTCCATCCATGCCCATCTCCATTCATCCATGCCCATCTCCATCCATCCATCCATCCATCCATCCATCCATCCATCCATCCATCCATCCATCCATCCATCCATCCATCCATAATCCATCCATCCATCCATCCATCCATCATCCATCCATCCATCCATCATCCATCCATCCATCATCCATCCATCCATCCATCCATATCCATCCATCCATCCATCCATCCATCCATCCATCCATCCATCCATCCATCCATAATCCATCCATCCATCCATCCATCCATCCATCCATCCATCCATCCAGATGTGTCACTGCTGGGATTCACAGAAGATGATGATTCCCAGGTATCCCAGGAGAGTTTGCCATCAATCATGTGGATATTTTGGTGTCACCTGAAGGATTCCTGCTGTTCTCCATTAGGAAACTCTGTCCTCCTGCCTCTTTTTATATCCCTGGAATGTGTTATTTTCTGGGAAAACCCCAGTGGGTTGGACAGGACCCAACACTTGGAGCTGCCACAGCTCAGGTCCAACCATGGAAGAGCAAGGGATGAAATCCATCCTGGAGATGGAATTACTGAGGGAATTTAAGGAACTGTGGGAATGCAGGACTGTGGGAATAACCATGGGAGATAACCTGGAAAAGCTGCCCTCATCTCAAGAAATGTGAAACAAGGCATCAAAAACCTGTTGATGATGGAGCTGCATCTCAAGGGGCATCAATTACGGAGAAGGAACCTCTCCCAGGAAGCCCCAGAGGGATCCTAGGGTGGAAGGGGAATTTGGGACTTACCCTTTGCTCCTGGGTGGCCACAAAGGTCTGGAATCCGGGGGCCACCCCAAATCCCAGCTCCTGCACAAAGGGAGGCTCGGACTGGCTGTGGATCTGCACCTTGACTCCGGCCTCGAACGTCGTCTCCTCTGGAAGGGAAGGGGGAGGTTAAGGAGCTCAGGAACTGCTGGAATGTTCCCACCTGGATGACTGGATCCCCCCTGAGGGGGGAGATCCAGCAGCAGGGTTTGCCAGGGGCAGGCCATTCCTGGGCCTCATCCCAAATCACCTCCCGCTGGCACCAGGAGCATCCCCAGCTCCTAATCCCAGCTCCCCCTCCCTGGAACAGCCGCTCCAGCCTGCTCTGGACTTCCAAGGAAGAGAAACCAGGAGAGAACCTCCCCTTTCCAGCTGGAATTTGGTTCCAGGACACTTTGGTGACATTCCCACATCACCAAACCAAACCAGCTCCTCCCTCCCCAACCTGAGCTGTTCCCACTCTCCAGGAGGGCTCCAGTACTGAGGATTCATGAATTCATGGATGTCTCTCTGCTGCCCCATCCCTGGCACAGCCTGAGGCCACTTGGGAATGCTGGTCATGAAATGACATTAAAAATGTCCTAAATTTCAAGGAATTTTGGGTTTGGCAGCTGCTCCAAGCTGGAAAAGCCTTTTGGGCTGGGACACGTCAGAGCTTGGGGTGATGGGAGGTTCCCACATCCCAAATCCATGTGGAGTAACTCGAGGTCAGTCCCTCTGTTCCACTAAAATGAGCGGACAAAAGTCACAGAGTGGCTTTGGAAGCAGAACTGATGAGCTCAGATCAGCCCCGTGTGCTCCTGTCCCCACACACCCGCAGTGTCACCTCCTCTCCTGGGGATTCCTGCTGCTCCCACACCCCAGCAAACCCCGGATTCCATCTGGGAAGAAGGACTGGCAGAGGAAATTGTTAAAGAGGCCCAATTTGACCTAAACCTGGAATATTCCTGGCTCTGGATCCATGCTGGTGGCCAGGAGTGCCACCTCCACATCTGAGGAGTTTCTCTGGAGGATGAATCATTCCTCAGCCTCCCACTATCCCGTAGCATTTTCCTACGACTTCATTGTGCATTTCAATTTCTGACAGCTCTGGGAGAACCTCAGGAGCAGGGAATCCCAGCCATTCCCAGCTCTGGAGCTGTTCTCCAGGGTCTGCACAAAGAGGGGTGGGAGGACACGGGCAGGGGACAAAGGGACAGTGAGGGGACTCTGGACGAGGTTTTGTGGCTCTCAGGAATTCAGGATTTAACTCTGCTGGCAAAGGGATCTGCTGCCTTCTCCCAAGAGGATTTTCCCACAGGATCATGGAATCCTGGAATGGTTTGGGTGGGAAGAGACCTTAAAGCCCGACCAGTGCCACCCCTGCCATGGCAGGGACACCTTCCACTATCCCAGGCTGCTCCAAGCCCCGTCCCACCTGGCCTTGGACACTGCCAGGGATCCAGGGGCAGCCCCAGCTGCTCTGGGCACCCTGTGCCAGGGCCTGCCCACCCTCCCACCCAGGAATTCCTTCCCAAAATCCCACCTAAGCAGACCCTGCTCACTCAGGAGCTGCCAAGGCAAACACACTGAGACCCCACAGGTGGGATGGGTTTAGGTTGGGATTTGCCAGGACAAACAGGAGCATCCCAGTGCTCGGATCTCCTCCCTTCCAGCCCCTCCAAGGTGTCACCTCCCAGCTCAGCAAAGCCATGGCCAAGGGCTGATCCAGGAGTTTGGAATTCTGGAGACCCCAGGCCAGACACTGCTGTCACCTCCTGGGAAAACCCCAGCCCCAAACCACACATTCCCAGAGTTTTTGGGAACAAACCTCTGCCAGCTGTTCCCAAATGCCTCTGGTGATGGAGAACATCTCAACCCCCCTCCCAATCCCATCCCAACCCCATCCCAATCCTATCCCAATCTCAATCCCAGTCCCATCCCATCCCAATCCCATCCCCACCTATCCCATCCCATCCCAATCCCATCCCCATCCTATCCCAATGACATCCCAGTTCCATCCCAATCCCATCCCATTCCCATCTCCACAGCCCCACAGCATCCCAGGCTCTGCCCCAGCTGCCCAAATCCCATTCCAGACCAGGCTCAAGCCCTTCCCAAGCTCCCCCCAGCCCCAATTCCCATCCCATTTTCCCGCTCCTGCCAGTCCCATCCCACCCCCACGGCTCTGCTGGGTGTTGATCCCCTTCCAGCACTCCGGAGGAGATTCCATCTGCTTGCCTCACTAATTCTCTGACACCTCAGATGAAAAAACTCCTATTTAGTTTAATTTGTTGAGCAACAGGAGTTTTCCTGAAATATTTTCCATCCAAAACTCCTCTGCCCATTTCTGCACCTGCCCCAGCTCAAATTCCACGGATTTCCCATGCCCAGGGGTCTGTCCATGGGTAAATCCCTGTCCATCCATACCAAGGTCCATCCTACAGGTATCCAAATTATTCTTAAAACCAGCAGGATTTGGACTTTTAAATGGGAAATCCTGGAATGAAGCCAGTGGTGCCCATGGAAAGGGAGGGAAAGGCCACAGCATGGAAAAAAACTTTGGGATGAAACCCCAAAACTGCAGAATTCCATCAGTCATGATACCCGGGAAAACAAAATAAACAGGATTTTTTTAGAGGAGCTGCCAACCCCAGGCAGCTTTCCTTGTTTCTCCTGAACAAAGATGAAACAGAAAACATGGAACTGGCTTGGAAAAATTGTCCCTTCTCATAAAAAATCGATTCCTTCCAAAATTCCTGTTTGCTGCCAGGAGAGGCGAGTTAAAAGCCCAGCTTGGATGGAAATGCTGGGATCAGAACTCATTAACTGCATCCTAAATATTCCACACCTGTGCTGGGATTCAGGAGCTTTAGCGGGGATTAGATATTTCTTGGAATATCTCTGGGAAAAGGAAGGGCCCAGCAGCACCAAAAATCCGGGTTTGGGGCCACTCATTTCTGAAGGAAATTTCCATGGACACACAACAAATCCCAAAGGGCTCTGTGGCAACCCCTGGCACTGAAGAGGGCTCTGAATGTCCCAGGGAAAAATCTCAGCCATGATTTTATTCATATTTCCAATTTTAGGAGTTTTTGACAACTTGACCTTTTTTTTTCCAATTTGACAATTTTTTTTCCCAATTTTAGCATCATTTAGAATGGGTTTTTCTGGGAATTTCTCCTGGACCTCTGAGGCTGAGCCACTGCTCTTCCCATTTTTTATGAACAATCATCACTGTGGGGAAAAATAATCCTGGAATCCTTGGATTTGCTCAGAGAAACTAAAACCAATCCCAATCCCTTGGGATTTGGGTTGCACCTCCCAGTTTTTAACCTTGTTTGGGATGTTTGGAACACTTCATTTATCCCCAGCCCCACTTCCAGGGCTTGGAAATTCAGTTTATAGCCCATTCCAGGTAGGGAATAATAAAAATTACCTTGGAAACTGAATTTATCCACACACTAAATCCATTCCTGCACCCAGCTGAGTTTCCCAGTGAATCCTGAGCCCATTTTTTTGAATCACCCATCAATGTGGGGGAAAATAACGCTGAAATCTTTGGATTGGGTCAGATAAATTCAAAATCAATCCCAATCCCTTGGGATTTGGCACGTCCCAGTTTTAAGCCTTATTTTGGGATGTGGGGAAGCCCAAACCCTTCCTTCATCTACAGCCCCACTCTCAGAGTCTGGAAATTCAGGTTTTAGAGCATTCCAGGTTGGGAATAATCCAGAATTCCTTGAGAGCTGTATTTTCCCACTCATTAAATCCATTCCTGCTCCCAGGGCGCGGTCTCCCAACAAATCCTGAGCTGTTCTTTCCCCTGCAGGATTAAAGGAGCTTGAACTAAAGCTGGGATTAATTCAGCACCTGCTCCCAGCTGGCTGCAGAGGGAAGCTCAGCTTTTACTCCTGCTGTTGCCTTTCCATGACTTTTTTGGGAAGAGCATTCCTGGAAAACTCTACAGGGATCTTCAGCAGGGCTGGGACCAAGCTCATCCCTGAAAACTCAGGAATTAAAACCCCAAGTGCTGCCAAAAGCCAGGGGCTTCCCTCCCACCCTGCCTGGCCCTGTCCAAAGCACATCCAATTCCCCCTGGGAATGAACAGCTGGAGCTGATCCTGGCACTGATTTATTGGGAAATGAGGATACAGCTGGAGCTGGGAGGTGGAACTGTTATCCCCAGCTCTGGAATTGTGATCCTGAGTCCTGGAATTGTCATTCCCAGCTCTGAAATTGTTATTCCTCACTTCTGGAACTGTTATTCCCCACCTCTGGAATTGTTATCCTCTGGAGTTGTTATCCCACAGCTCTGGAATTGCTGTCCTGAGTCCTGGAATTGTTATCCTCTGGAGCTGCTATTCCACAGCTCTGGAATTGTGATCCTCCAGAGTTGTTATCCCTAGCTCTGGAATTGTTATCCTGAGTCCTAGAGTTGTTGTCCTGTAGTTCTGGAATTGTTATCCCCAGCTCTGAAATTGTTATCCTGAGTCCTGGAATTGTGATCCTGTAGTTCTGGAATTGTTATCCTCTGGAACTGTTATCCCCCAGCTCTGGAATTGTGATCCTGTAGCTCTGGAATTGTTATCCCCCAGTTCTGGAATTGTTATCCCCAGCTCTGGAATTGCTATTCTCCATCTCTGGAATTGTTATCCTGAGTCCTGGAATTGTTATCCTCTGGAGTTATTATCCCACAGCTCAGGAACTGTTATCCTGTAGTTCTGGAATTGTTATCCTCTGGAGCTGTTATTCCCTAGCTCTGGAATTGTCATCCCCAGCTCTGGAGTTGTTATCTTGAGTCCTGGAAAAGTCATCCCCAGCTCTGGAACTGTTATCCCCAGCTCTGGAATAGTCATCCCCAGCTCTGGAACTGCTATCCCCAGCTCTGGAACTGTTATCCCCAGCTCTGGAACTGTTATCCCCAGCTCTGGAATTGTTATCCGCAGCCAGCAGCTCCAGGGGGATGTTCCTGCTTGGAGAAAGCCAAACCAGGTCCCACATGGCTCCATCTGGGAATTCCTCAGTTAATTCCCACAAATCTCCTGCTCTGGACAGAGGGAACAGAGCTGGGAAAGGTTTCACTTTCCTGGGCCTCAGTCTCCCTTCTGTAATATGGGAATGACATCCCAAGGAATTCCAAGGGCTCTTCTCACCCCCAGGCGCCCCCAAACCCCAGGAGGGCCCCAGGGGGAGCCCCAGGAGCCACATCTGGCAGGGAGCCCAGATGTGCATCCCTGGAGGGCACTCTGGGCCCAGGATTCCTGATGCTCCTCAGGAAGGAAGGAACTGGAGCAGGGGCCAGACATGGCCCAGGAATGCTGAGGTCATCCCAAGGTTTTCCAGCATCCTTTGCTTGGTAGTACCATGGAAACGGTGAGCCAGGGCTCCCCCACCTTCCCAGGGATCTCCAACCTTCCTGGAGACTCCCAGCCTTCCAGGGATTCCCAACCTTCCAGGGATTCTCTCTTCCCAGAGCTCCCACAACTTCCAGGGATCCCCAGTCTTCCAGGGATCCCTGCTTCCCAGGAACCTGCCCACCTCCTGTGTGACCCCTGGGAAGGGCAGGAATTCCCAGAACTGTGAAGCTGCTCTGGGTGGGCTCCCTGTTCCCACCAACCCCGAGATTCCCCAAATCCTCCTGTAGGAATGTGTCCCCTGTTGATGGAGTGACTAAATTATTCTTTGTCTGCTTAAAAAGAAAAAAGCCCAGAAGTTTCTCTCCTCAATTTGGTACAAAGACACCTCAGAGGACCTTGGGGACTTCACCTCAGACCTGGGGCTGCCAATTGGACAGAGGCCAAAAGGCCCCACCTAAGTAATTAGCTAGAAAAAGAAGAGAACAAAGACAATAATTGCTTTTGTGGGTGTTTTGGCAGAAGCAAGGACCTCTTGCCCCTGGCTCAGGTTTTTCTCTGTAAAGAACTTTGTTATTTTGCCTTTTATGAAAACCTTTTTGTTTCCAACACTACCTCAGAAGCCATCCTGCTGATTTTATGCATTTAGGGTGGCTGGGCTATCTCAGGTGTGAAAGATTCTCTGAGAGTTCATTGGACCTGAACAGTAACATATCATTATTACACATTCCTCACATTCCTCATTATTCTGGGAAGTGGGACTTGGATTTGTGTCCTCAGGTCACCCCCAGGCCCTGCTGGGCAGGGGATCCCTGGATGCTCCCTGTGCTCCCAGGGAGGCTCCTGCCCCTCCAACCCCTCCTTATCCAGGCAGGAATCCTGACCAAACTCACATTTTTCCCAAACAAAGATTTACACTGTCTTGGGTTGGAAACACAAGATGGGACTGGGCTGTGTGTTCTATCCCCATCTGTCAGAGGTGGGGCAGGTATCTGCTGTTCTTTGGGCAGTTTTTTCTTTATTTCTTCCACAGCCAGTCCTCCCTCCAGGAGATCTCTCCTGTTCATTGGCCATTAATTATTAATTATCTTCTGTCCATGGCCACTGAGTGTCCCTGCAGGGCTGATCCAATTCCAGCATCCCACGGGGAGATGCTGCGCCCAGGGCAGGAGCCAAGCATTCCTACCTGGATCCAATCTGAGCTTTGGGACAGCACAGCAGCCTTTGCCCCCTGCATTGCCAGAGGAGCAGCTTTCTGCTGCCCTGCATTGCCAGAGGGAGCCCAGGCCCATCTGCAGCAGCCCTGGAGCTGCAGAGGAAAACTCCCCCCTTGTGCAGGATCCCTGCTCCAGCAGAGCCACAGCTGGCACTGCAGGAGGGCTGAGCCCCCATGGGATGGGGCTGTGCCACCCCCCGACACACAGGGGCCAGGGCATGGTCTGACTCTGGCAGGTCCCTCCCCAAGGGATGAACTTTAAAGCCCCTCCCAACCCAAAGCATTCCATGGTTCTGGAATTCCTACAGCATCAACTGAGATAAATATCCAGGAAAAACCCCAGCTCCCACCTGCCCTGGGCTGGGACTCAAAGCCTCCCTACAGAAATTCCTGATTTATCTCCCACTTTGGGTTTATTTGGGTGCATTTTAATTTCTATTTAGAACTGTTATTCCTGCTCCCGTATCTTTGCCTCAGAGCCCCTTGATTTCAAATTTATAGCAATTAAGAGGGAGGGGGTTTACATTTTCCATTTCAAGAGAGGCTCCTGCCTTCCTCAGCAGACACCTGGCTTTTCAAACCAAGGCATGTACATTAAAACAAAAAATCCAATTGCCATGGAAACATGGCTCCAAGGAAGCGGGAGCTGCAATCCCACCCTGGGAAAACGTGGAGTTGTGAAGGCACCAGTTTCACCAGTTTGGCCGCCCCGAGAGGGTTCTGATTTCCATGGAATTGGAGTTTCAGTTCCCTGGGAAGGGGGAGGAGAAGCTGGAATCTGAATGTTGATCCCAGCTGAGGCCACACAGCTTTTCCAGGGAAAATCACTCACTCCAGATTTGTCCTGGGGGTGTTTTTGCTGTGGGCTGAGCTCTGGGAGCAATCAGGGACAAGAAATTTCCTCTTGGAATATGGATAAAAGGGATCTGTCTGCCACAGCCACCTGGGAAAAGGGGCTGCTCCCCTGGGATACAGCAGGAGTGAGTCCTGGGGGCTCTGTGGGGTCTGGGGAGCCCAGCCTGGCTGGAATCAAGGGAATAAATCCTGGAGAAAAGGAGGCTTGGGGGAACTGCACAGCTCCCAGACAGGGTGAGGCAGACACGGGGATTGGGATTTCTCCTGGGAAAAGGGACAGGATGAGAAGGAACAGCCCCAGGCTGTGTCAGGGGAGGCTCAGGTCGGGTTCAGGGAAAATTCCCTCATGGAAAGGGTGGTCAGGCCCTGGAAGAGGCTGCCCAGGGTGGTTTGGAGTTATCCCAGATGTCACCACAGAGTGACACCTCTGCTGTCATTTCCCTTTGCTTCAGGGAGAAGGCAATGGCAGGAATGGGAGAGAGGAGGAAAAATGGATTTGCCAGGAAAAGAGGGAGACTCCGAGGGAGCAAAAGCTGGGAAAGAAGCAAAGGGGTCTCTGCAGTCTGACCCCAAGGGATGAGGGCACAGAGCCAGTGCTTCCCTCTGGAATTCCAGCCTGGACATGTCCCAGGCCAGGTTGGACAGGGCTTGGAGCAGCTGGGACAGGGGGAGGTGTCCCTGCCCAGGGGATGCACTTAAAAGCCCCTCCCAACCCAAAGCATTCCATGGTTCTGGAATTCCTACAGCATCAACTGAGATAAATATCCAGGACAATCCCCAGCCCCTACCTGCGCTGGGCTGGGACTCAAAGCCTCCCTGCAGAAATTCCTGATTTTTCTCCCACTTTGGGTTTATTTGGGTGCTTTCCACCCCATCTCTGGGTCATGGAATGGGAAGGGGCAGGAGCTGGGACTCCAGAGCTCCTCCCCAGCCTGGAGAGGAGGTTTGTCCCTGCTCCCAGCTCCCTCCCTTCCCGAGGAGCAGGAGGTGTTGTACAACCCCATGGAGCCGCTGTGCTATTTTTAGGGAACATATTGCATTTGCATCCCAAATCTGGGGCCAGATGGCTCCATGGATATTATTAAAAAGCTCCTTACATAATCCAGGAGCAGGAGAAAGCCTCAGGATTCCAGCCCAGGGCTGGGAAAGGTTTTGCTGGATGAGCAGGAGCCAGGAATTCAATATTCCAGCTCCTCACTCCTATTTAGTCATTGAAAAGAGGGAATAAACTCTGGGAAGCTGCTCTCCTGGGGTCATCCCAGGGCAGGCAGGGATGCTCCTGCCAGGTGATGCTGCTTCCATGAGCAAGGAATACAAATCCCCTTCCCACCTCAGCATCCCTTGGGAATCACGTGTGGCAGTGGAAGGAGGAGGCAGGAGAGCCAGAAGATCCAGAGCTCCATGGATATTATTAAAAAGCTCCTTATATAATCCAGGAGCAGCAGAAAGCACCAGGACTCCAGCCCCAGGCTGGGAAAGGTTTTGCTGGATGAGCAGGATCCAGGAATTCAATATTCCAGCTCCTTGCTCATGTCCTATTAATTAATTAAGTTATTAAGTTTAATTTTTAATCATTAAAAGGAGGGAACAAATGTCTGGGAAGCTGCTCTCCTGGGGGTCATCCCAGGGCAGGCAGGGATACTCCTGGGATGCTGCTTCCATGATTTCTCTGTGCTGGGGAAGGAAAAAAAAATCCCTTCCCACTTCAGCATCCCTTGGGAATCACGTGTGGCAGTGAAGGGTGACCATGGGAGGGACAAGAGCCAGAAGATCCAAAGCACCATGGATATTATTAAAAAGCTCCTTACATAATCCAGGAGCAGGAGAAATCACCAGGATTCCAGCCCCGGGCTGGGAAGGGTTTTGCTGGATGAGCAGGATCCAGGAATTCAATATTCAGCTCCTTGCTCTTCCCTATTAAACTAAATTTTTAATCATGAAAATGAGGGAACAAGTGTCCCATAACCTGCTCTCCTGTGTGGGGCCATCCCAGGGCAGGCAGGGGTGCTCCTGGGATGCTGCTTCTATGACTTCTCTGTGCTGGGGAGGGAATATAAATCCCTTCCCGCCTCAGCATCCCTTGGGAATCAGGTGTGGCAGTGAAGGGGCAGGAGGGAGCAGAGCCGGAATCTCGCAGCACCTCGGGCAGCCTTGGGAGCTGCAGGCAGGAGCAGGGGGTGGGAAGGAGAGAGATTCCCTGCAGGGAGGGAGGGATGCTCCCGGCAATCAGAGCCGGGGGTGTCACCCATCTGCCAGTCTTGCTCAGCTGCTGCCCCCAGGGACTGGGATGATCCCAAAGAAATCAAAATAAGGGAAAACAGCTCGGAAAGGCACAGAAGCAGATCCTGCTCATCCCCCACTCCCTCCAGGAGCTTCCCCTGGAACAGCCTGAAAAATTAAACAGGGAAAAGCTGCTGCTGGTTCAGGCTGCTGGAGGGAAGCAGAGTTCCCAGGGATAAGGAGGGGTCCTGGTAGAGCTGCTGCCCCTTTGGGATGGATGGATGGATGGATGGATGGATGATGGATGGATGATTAATGGATGGATGATGGATGGATGCATGGATGGATGGATGGATGGATGGATGGATGGATGGATGGATGGATGGATGATGGATGGATGGATGGATGATTAATGGATGGATGATGGATGGATGCATGGATGGATGGATGGATGGATGGATGGAGGGAGGGAGGGATGGATGGATGGAAGGATGGATGGGTGGACGGACGGATGGATCGGACTGGAATGTCCAAGGGTCCAGCCAGTTTTTGTTAAGAATGAAAGGGAGTTCACAGGATCCTGGAGTAGTTTGGGTGGGAAGGGGCCTTAAAGCCCGTCCAGTGCCACCCCTGCCATGGCAGGGACACCTTCCACTATCCCAGGCTGCTCCAAGCCCCGTCCCACCTGGCCTTGGGCACTGCCAGGGATCCAGGGGCAGCCCCAGCTGCTCTGGGCACCCTGTGCCAGGGAACAATTCCCAATTCCCAATCTCCCATCCAGCCCTGCCCTCTGGCAGTGGGGGCCATTCCCTGTGTCCTGTCCCTCCATCCCTTGTCCCCAGTCCCTCTGCAGCTCTCCTGGAGCCCCTTTAGGCCCTGGAAGGGGCTCTGAGCTCTCCCTGGATCTTCCCTTCTCCAGAAAAGGATTTTCTCTCTCTGTGTCCCTCAGCATTGCAGCACCTCCCTCCCTCCCCCTATTTGTCCCTCAGTGCCCCCAGGTGTCCCCCCCAGCCCTGTCCCCTCCTGCCACCCCCACTAGGGAGGATTTTATGGATAAACAAATGGAAATAAGGAAAATTTGCAGTGAGTTTTGGTGGCACCCACAGGGCATTCCCAGCTCTGGGGGCAGCAGGAGGGTCAGGATTTCCCAACCAACCAGGGAAAACTCCAGGCAGCTCAGGCTTCTGGAACTGGGCTGGAGGGAGGGAAAATAAACCAAAATATCCATCAGTGCTAGGCTGGTGGGAATTCAGGTAGGAAATGGTGGGGCTGGCACTGGCAGGCTTTCAAGGAATGGGGAGAAAACAGCAGGAGGTGAAATCCAGCAAAGGATAAGAATGAGGCAGAGCTGAATCCTGATGGATTTTCCAAGGGAGACAAAAAGGGAATTCCTCATCTTGTGGCCACCTCAGAGCTGACCATCAATCCCTGCCATCACCATGGTGATGATCCATCCACCCATCCCTTACTGAGATGGAAAATCCCTTTTTAAGGAGTTTTGGAGGGCGAGGTGGCCCCAGTCTGGATTTCATCCCATTCCTCTCCCAAATCCACCTTCCCTGGTGCCCACACCCCACAGTGGGCAGTGGAAATGCCACCCCAGCTCTGGTCACAGGGGATGGGGGATGGATGGGCACTGGGAAAGGAGCACTCCAGAAGGGCTGGGATGGGAAGAGGAGCAGGAAAGGAGGGATTTGGGTGGAGTCCAGCACAGCTTGGGTTGTGTCTGGCGAGGGGAAAGCTCCGGATCCTCTCTATAAATATTCCCAGGCAAACACCAGACGGGAGTAGAACATTTCCACTGGCAGGAAAAACAGTGGGGAAAACAAAGGATGCAGATTGGAACAGGTTATCCCAGGATATCAACCCCAGCCCCTCCATCTGGGGATGCTCCAGGCAGCCAGCCCCAGCTGAGGATGCAAATAAAGAGGAGCTCAGAGATTTTCCCCTCAGAATCAGCTCTGACATCCCTTGGGATGTGCACTGTGAGCTGCTCCAGCCTGGAATTCCAGGGAGTCTGCAGGACTTGGAGGAAAAGGTTGGAAAAATGATGGGGGAAGTGTTGGGGAAGATGAAACAGGAAAGCTTTATAAATATGGTTGTCTGGCAAAAGATTTTGAGAATATAGAAACTATAAGCGAGATTGAAATGAAAGCAAGCTGTGAGATCCCTCAGTTACTGAACAACTGGAAAACAATGGTGTGGCCAGCTGAAGGTGATCCCCTTTGGATGGAACAACACCCTCTGCTTGCAGACAGCTCCAAGGGTCAGAGCAGACCCTACAGCTTGGCAGAAGGGCCCAAAGAGGAGTTTTTAGGGTTTAAAATGTAACACAGTATGGTCATGTGATGATTCTTATAGGCTGTATGGAAATGCTATAGGATTTGTATCTTGTACTGGATTGGTCAGTGAGAATTAGAATATTCAACACAGAAGAAAATTTATTATATTGGAATGGGAACTTCACTCTCTTAGCTCTTACTCTGTTTATTCTCTTACCCCTTTTACTCTCTCACCCTCTCACCCTCTCTCCCCCTCTCTTCTCTCAGTCCTGCTCCAGCTGTGCCTGGCAGCTCCCAGCAGGTCCCTGCTCCCAGGCCCTTTGCAATGAACCCCAAGTTCCTGACCTGGCTGCAGAGATCTCTCGTTTCCATCCATCCTGACAGTGCTACCCCCGATGCTCCTGCAGGGAAGCCCTCAGGGGAACACTCTGGGGGCTGGAGGAGCAAACTGGGGGATCCCCACCGGGACCAGGCTGGGGCTGGCTCCAGACTGGGTCTGGGGAGAAGCTGGATGTGGGCAGAACAGGGAAGATGGGATCCTTCCCTGGAAGTGACAATTCCAAGAGAGCTGCAGGTGCCCTGGTGGGTCAGAGGTGAGCAGAGTCCCAGGGAAGGCAGAGCTGGCTCAGAGCCCTTTGCTCCGGGCATGGATTCCATGCAAGGGGAAACTGCCTCGGGCTGATATTGGGGAATTCCACTGGGGGAGTCCCTGACCTCGCAGGGATTTAAATCCAGGTGCATGTGGCACTTGGGGACAGGAGCCTTGGCAGTGCTGGGGGACGCTGGACTCATCTCAGAGACTTTCCCAACCTGACCAATTCCATAACCCTGCATTCCAAACCATCTTTCCTCACAAAGACAGGAATTCTGCCCCCCCTGCCTGGCACATTTTGGGATGGTTAACATCAAATCCCTCTCTCCCATCCCCTCTCTGGCCAGCCCCATTTTCCTTCCCTCACCCTGAGGTTGCATGGACAGAAAAGAGACTTTTCCACCCACAAAGCCCTTCCCTTCCTGCTGCTCCCACTCCAGCCTGTCCCCAGTCCCAGTTCAGGACTGTCCCCATCCCTGTCCCACACCAGGACTGTCCCCAGCCCAGTTCAGGACTGTCCCCAGCCTGTCCCATCTCAGGACTGTCCCCTGTCCCAGCCCAGGGCTGTCCCCTGTTCCATCTCAGGACTGTCCCCAGCCCAGCCCATGATTGTCCCCATCCCTGTCCCAGCCCAGGACTGTCCCCAGCCCAGCCAGGACAGGAGGGAGGTCGGGCAATGTGGCCTGGGGGTGGCACAGGGAGGGGCCCAGGTCAGCACAGGCCACCTGTGCTCCTGTCACTGTCCCCAGGGTGCCAGGCCAGCTGTGCCCACAGCCCTGAGGGGTCCCTCTGAGGGGCTGTCCCCGGCTGTCCCCAAAGGGAGGATGAGCTTCCCTCTCTCCATGGCGGAACAGCAGCAGGAAAAGGCTGAACCCCTGGATTTGGTGCCTTTCCCACACCAGACCCATCCCTGCCCCTGCCTTGTCCCCCTCTGTCCCCAGCTGGGTCCCCACACACCCACAGACCCATTTTCCCCCCTCAAGCCAATCGAGCCCTTCCCGGCCCTGCCTCCTCCAGGGAGCCCAGCAGGAGCCCTGGAGCAGCTCAGAGCTTCCCTCAGAGCAGATAATTCAATATTCCAGAGCTGCTGATTCGTCTCTCCAGAGCAGATTATTTGTCCCTTCAGAGAAAATTATTTCATATTCCAGAGCAGATTATTTGTTCATTCAGAGCAGATTCTCTCCTCCTCCAGAGCAGATTATTTATTCCTTCAGAGAAGATAATTTCATATTCCAGAGCAGACTATGTATTCCTTCAGAGCAGATTTTTGAATATTCCAGAGCAGATTACTTATTCCTTCAGAGCAGATTCTTTCCTCCTCCACAGCAGATTATTTGTTCCTTCAGAACACATTATTTCATATTCCAGAGCAGATCATTTGTTCCTTCAGAGCAGATCCTTTATGCCTGTGGAGCTGTTTATTTGCTCCTCCAAAGCTGATTTTTTTACTCCTTCAAAGCAAATGATTTACTCCTCCAGATCAGATTATTTAATACTCCAGACCAGATTATTTTTTCCTCCACACCAGATCTTTTTGGCCCTTCAGAGCAAATTCTTTGCTCCCCCAGCATATCTTATTTAGCATCCCAGAGCAGATTATTGCTTCAGAGAAAATGATTTACTCCTTCAGAGCAGATGCTTTATCCTTCCAGAGCAGTGTGTTTGTCCTTCAGAGCAGATTCTTTGCTCTTTCCAAGCTGTTTATTTATTCCTCCAGAGCAGATTGTTTAATATTCCAGAACAGATTCTTTGCTCCTCCAGGGCAAATTATTTGTTCCTCCAGAGCAGATTCTTGGCTCCTCCTGAGGTGATTATTTAATATTCCAGAGCAGAGTTTTTGTCCTTTCAGAGCAGGGTTTTTTTTTCCCTTTTCAGAGCAGATTCTCTGCTCCTCCAGAACAGATTATTTC
This sequence comes from Calcarius lapponicus, assembly GCA_039654755.1. Taxonomy (NCBI): domain Eukaryota; kingdom Metazoa; phylum Chordata; class Aves; order Passeriformes; family Fringillidae; genus Calcarius; species Calcarius lapponicus. The sequence goes on along the minus strand of JBBFKN010000011.1, from coordinate 1,135,824 downwards.
ATATTCCAGATCAGATTATTCTGCTCCTCCAGAGCTGCCCCAAGCAATGCTGGTGTAAGAGAGCACTGCCAGGTCCTGCTGCTGCTCAGCACAAGGAAAACTCCACCAGAGCCTCTCCAGCAGGGAAAACCCATTCCCAGCATGGAAAACCCTTCCCAGGAGTGGAAAACTCATTCCCAAAAAGGAAAACTCATTCCCAGGAGTGACAAACCCATTCCCAGGAAAGGAAACCCCATTCCCAGAAAGGAAAACCTATTCCCAGCAGAGAAAACCCATTTCCATCAGGGAAAACCCATCCTAGGAGAGAAAACCCTTCCCAAGAGTGGCAAACCCATTCCCAGGAGTGGAAACCCCATTCCCAGCAGGAAAACCCATTCCCAGGAAAGGAAAAACCATTCCTAGGAGAGGGAAACCCATTCCCAGGAAGGAAAACCCATTATCAGCAGGGTAAACCCTTCCCAGGAGTGGAAAACCTATTCCCAGGAGGGAAAACTCATTTCCAGAAGGGAAACCCCATTCCCAGGAGTGTAAAACCCATTCCCAGCAGAGAAAACCCATCCCAGGAGTGGAAAATCCATTCCCAGCAGAGATAAGCCATCTCCATCAGGGAAAAATGCATTCCCAAGAGAGAAAATCCATTCCCAGGATGGGAAAACCCATTCCCAGGAATGGAAAACCTATTCCCAGGAGGGGAAACCCATTCCCCCACCCTCCTAAGCACTAGGAATTCAGGAACTGCCCTCAGGAAGCACCTGGGAGGTCTCAAGCACCAACTGACAAAATGGGAGCAAAAGATTATCCCTGAGCTAAAGGGATTAATCCAATTAAATTTAATGAGCCTTTGGAAGAGACTTTAATCTCCAAAGCTTTTTCCAGCCCTGAGATCTCCTGGGGGCTCCCTGGGATTGATTAAAATGCTCCAAGTTTCCTCCAGGAAGGAAATTGAGCCCCCCATGGAAGGGTTGGGATCGGGGAATGACCTGGGTGATTCCCAAGGGAAACCAGAGCACCCCCAAACCTCACCTGAGGCTCTGAGACCTCATTCCCAGGGCTTGGAAAAAGCAGGAATAAAAACCCAAAGTTTGCAAACACCTTTAGAGCTCCAGAGACAGGGAAGAGCCCCAGACTTTGCCACCTTGCTGGCCACCACCCCAAATCCCAAGGTTTTTCCCATATTTTCCCATGTCTTCCCATATTTTCCTGTTTTCTCACATTTCCCCTCGTTTTCCTATGTTTTCCCCATGTTTTCACGTTTCCCCACATTTTCCCACATTTCCCGACATTTTCCCAATTTCCCCATGTTTTCCCATGTTTCACCATGTTTATCCATATTTTCCCATGTTTCCCCACATTTTCCCATATGTTCCCATGTTTTCCCACGCCTCCCCATGTTTTCCCATGTTTTCCCACATTTTCCTGCTATTTTGAGGGCTCCTATTTCAGCTGAGGGCATTTGAGAACAACAAAGCTCCAAGGAAAGCTGGAAATGCAGATTTCCTTTTAATGCTTCATCCCTTGATTTTCAGGGCCTTATCTCGGCTTTCCCAGATTCCCAAAGCCAGAGGGTTTGGATTCCTTCAGGTTTGCCCTCAATGAACATTTCCTTGAATTTGGGGATTTTTTCTCTTCTTTTTCTTTCTTTTTTGAAGAAGGCTTTTGAAGCATCCACAGCCCTGGAAGGATTTTCCTGTGTTTGATTTGTGCTCATAGCCTTTGGTTTAACAAAATTCTGGGACAATTCCAGAGAGGAGAAATTCCAGAGAAACTTCCAGGGCCTAAAGGGGATCCAGGAGAGCTGGAGAGGGACTGGGGACAAGGCCTGGAGGGACAGGACACAGGGAATGGCTCCCAGTGCCAGAGGGCAGGGATGGATGGGATATTGGGAATTGGGAATTGTTCCCTGGGAGGGCAGGGAGGGCTGGAATTCCCAGAGAATTCGTTTTTGTTTAAAATCAGTTGGGAAAAGCCATCCCAGATGGGGCTGCTCAGGGACAATCCTGCCTCCTGGAGAGCCTGGGCATTCCCAGGCAGCAAAAACCGGGAAAATCCCCCAAACCCATGGGCTCAGTGTTGTTCATCCTCCTGAAAATGGGAATAAATAGGGCCTGGGGCAGGAATAACCCAGAGGGGCCCAGGCCAGGAGAAGTCGTTGGTTTTTATGGAATAGGAAAATCTGCTCTTGGATCAGCCCAAGCAAGGCAGGGGGACCTTTAGGGGCTGCTTGGGGCCACCTAAAATGTCCTGGCCCTTTTCCTGAGGAGAGCCAGAATTCCCTGAGTTAACCAGAATTCCTGAATTAGCTAGGATTGCCTGAATCAGCCAGGATTCTTGAATTAATTAACCAAGATTCCTGAATTACCCAGACTTCCTGAATTAACCAGAATTCCCTGAGTTAGCCAGGATTCCCCAAATTAACCAGAATTCCTGAATTAGCCAAGATTTCATGAATTATCCAGAAATCCCTGAGTTAGCTAAGTTTCCTGAGTTAGCCAGGATTCCTGAATTAGCCAAGATTCCTGAATTAATTAGTCCAGATTCCTGCATTAGCCAGGATCCCTGAATTAGCCAGAATTCCTGGATTAGCCAGGATTTCTGAATTAATTAGCCAAGATTCCTTGAATTAGGCAGAATTCCCCAAATTAGCCAGGGTTCTCTGAGTTAGCCAGGATGCCTGAATTAGCCAGGATCCCTAAATTAGCCAGAATTCCCAGAATTAACGAGGATTCCTGAATTAGCCAGGATTTCTGAACCAGACAGAATTCCTGAATTAGTCATAATTTCCTTATTAACCAAGATTCCTGAATTAACCCAGATTCCTGAATTAAGCAGAATTCCCTGAATTAGCCAGGATTCCTGAACCAGCCAGAAGTTCCTGAGTTAGTCAGAATTCCCTAAATTACCCAGAATTCCTGAATTAACCAGGATACCTGATCCTCCCTCCAGAGGATCTCTTCTGTCCATGGCCAATGAGTGTCCCTGCAGGGCTGATAAATTCCATCATCCCACGGGGAGATCTGAGCCCAGAGGGAGGAGCCAAGCATTCCTACCTGGATATAATCTGAGATCCTGGGACACCAGAACCACCTTTCCACTGGATCTCCAGAGGAACAGCAGCTGCCTCTTCCCCTGGATCTTCAGAGGCAGACTGCACTTTCTCCAGGATCCCTGCTCCAGCAGAGCCACCCCTGACACTGCAGGAGGCTGAGCCACAATTCCAATGGGGCTGTGCCAGCACCCTGACCCACAGGGTGTCAGGCTGGGTTCTGACTCTGGCAGTGTTGGTTTGATTTACTGCATTGTAAGAATGTGTCCCCTGTTGACAGTGACCAAATTATCCTTTGTCCCCTAAAAAAGGAAAACAGCCCAGAAGTTTCTCTCCTCAATTAGGTAAAAACCACCTCATAGGACCTTGGGGACTTCACCTCAAACTTAAAGATACCCAATTGGACAGAGGCCAAAAGGTCTCACCTGAGCAATTCACTAGAAAAAGAAGAGAACAAAGGAACTAATGGCTTTTGTGGAGTGTTCTACCAGGAGCAAGAACCTCTTGCCCTTGCTCACTTTTTCTCTGTAAAAAGCTTTGTTGTTTTTTCTTTTATTAAAACCTTTTTGTTTCCAACACTGCCACAGAAGCCATCCTGCTGATTTGATGCCATCTGAGGTAGCTGAGCTATCCTGGGTATGATACAGATCTCCAGGAGCTTATAAGACCTGGCTGGGGGAGACCCCTATATAACTGCATTGTTTATTTTATTTTATTTTCTTCCCTAATAAAGAACTGTAATTCCTGCTCCCATATCTTTGCCTGAGAGCCCCTTAATTTCAAATTTATAACAATTCAGAGGAAGGGGGTTTACATTTTCCATTTCAGGGGAGGCTCCTGCCTTCCTTAGCAGACACCTGTCTGTCCAAGCCAGACATTCACAGCCTCTGAGACTGATGTTTATCTGAGCAATAAATCCTTCCTAGCCCAAAGGCAGTCCCGTCCCTTCATTAGAAAGTGTGACAATAATACAGCCTGGCCTTGAACACTGCCAGGGATCCAGGGATCCACAATTCCCTGTGCCACCCTCCCAGTGACAGAGCTCAGTGGGAAGGGAAAACCCAACTCCTCCCATCCCATGGAACTCCCTCTGCCCACATCCCCTGAACACCAGGGACTGTTGGATAATACTTTTATTTTGATTTAGAGATAGGGTAACTGAGAGGTGTTTTAAAAATTTTTATTCTATTTTATTTATTTTAATTCTATTTTTATTTTATTTTTATAAAATAAACATTTATTCTATTTTTAGTCTCATGAGAAAGGTGAGGTAATATAGGTGTTATAATTTACACTATTATAATGAAAAGCTAATTATTTCTTAATTATCATATATATAATATAATATGGTATATTATAGTATATATTATATATATAGTATCTATAATATACTATATGTACTATCCTACATTATAATATAATATACTATATGTATTTTTGGTCTGTTTTTTGTTATATTATGTTGTAGATGTTTTAATCATCTAAAATTAATTTTTGTGGGTCTTATTATAATGCATCTTTCATAATTCTATTTTTTTAAGTGTTTAGTCTTATTTGTAAGGCAATTTTTTGAAACTTTTTTTTTAGTTTTATTTTTCTCTTAGTAACATTTGTCTTATTTTATGGTATTTTTAAGTCAGTGTTTCTTATTTCAAAGCTTGCATACTGATGCACACTGTGTGGGCCTTCTGTCAGGCCCTGAGAACTTTCTAGAAATCCATCTCCCACCCCGTGTCCCCCTCCAGGGCTGGAATTCCCTTGGAGCTCCTTCCCTTGCAGAGCCCAGCCTGGAGGCAGCACCGAGGGGATTGAATTCCAAGCACGCTGAAATTATTATGCAAATATTTGGAAATAATCAACTCCCTCCCTCACAGCAGAGCTGAGGCGTTGCCATAGCAACAGCCACTCTCAACCACCAGCGCTCCCATTGGGATTCTGAGGGTGCCCAGGGAGCCCCAGAGCATCCAGGCCACCTGTCCCAGCTGCTGGGGGAGAGGAGAAGGCTCCTGAGCAAAGGCCAAGATCCAAGTTCCACAGAGTTCTCAGCTCTGAGGCCAAGCAGCTCTACCTGAGCCTGTGGGAACACGGCCAAGGCTCCTGGGAATGAGCCCAGGAGATTCTCCTTCAGCGCTTCAGCAAATCAAAGCCCTGTTCATGGAGTTTCTCCTTGAATCCTGTAAGATTCCAGGTTTAAAGAGACCTCGGTAACTCCCAGTGCAATCCAAGCCCAGAATGTCAGCCCAGGTCCAGAGACAGGAGAATCCAAAATCAACCCAGGAATATGAGAATCCAAAATCAACCCAGGGATGGGAAAATCCAAAATCATCTCAGAAACAAGAGAATCCAAAATCAACCCAGTGACAGCAGGATCCAACACAACCTCGGTCCAGGGATATGAGAATCTAAAATCAGCCCAGGGACAGGAGAATCCAAAATCAAGCTGGGTCCAGGAGAATCCAGAATCAACCCAGGGGCAGGAGAATCCAACTCAACCCAGGTCCAGGAGAACCCAGAAACAACCAGGGACAGCAGAATCCAAAATCAAGCCAGGTCCAGGGATATGAGAATCCAAAATCAATCCTGTGCCACCCTCCCAGTGACAACAGAGACAGGAGCTCAGTGGGAAGGGAAAACCCTCTGAATTGTTATAAATTTGAAATTAAGGTCTAGGAGAATCCAAAATCAACACAGAGACAGCGGAATCCAAAATCAACCTAGGTACAGGGATATGAGAACCCAAAATTCACCCAGGGACAGGAGAATCCAGAATCAACCCAGGGACAGGGATGTGAGAATCCAAAATCAGCCCAAGGACAGCAGAATCCAACACAACCCAGGGACAGGAGAATCCAAAATCAACCCAGGGACAGGGATATGAGAATCCAGAATCAATCCAGGGATATGAGAATCCAAAATCAGCCCAGGGACAGCAGAATCCAACATAACATTGGAGACTCCAATACCAGCTCAGATTTTGGGACATGAGAATCCAACTGTAAACCAGGTCCAGGGACATGAGACTTCCTCCTTGAGCCTCTGATCTTGAGCTGAGTCTTAGTTTCAGCTCAGTCTGGTGGGATGAGCAGTGATGGGGCAGGACAGCACCAAAGGGTGTTGAATTTCACAGGATCCTCCCAAAAGTCAGCTCTGAACCCCGAAGACACCCCAAGCCCCAGGATTTTTGACCAAAATGAACACTTGGGGCTGTTTTTTCTCCCTCAGGCTCAAGGCCCACGGCCAGGACACGTTTCCAGTGCCTGTGGCACACCCAGGGCTCAGGAGCTGTCTGAAGGAGGGAGCAGAGCAGCAGCTGCCATCCCCAGTCCCCTCTGGATGGAGCCGATGCCAACAGGTGTGGAGGCACCTCCTCCCTCCCTCCCTCAGCTTTTTCCCTCCCAGTTTTTATCCTCACTTATTTATTATTCCTTTTTTTTTTTGCCTCCTGTGCAATGTGAGGCTTTATCTCCTTTAGACTGATCCACCTTCCCCAGAATCACAGGGATGGAAAAGCCCAGCACATTCCCAGTACAGGTTCTTCACAGGGCAGCACCAAAAAGGCACCAAAGTGGGAATGGTGGGACACCAGGGCTGGGTCTCCTTGGAGAAACTCACAGGGGTCCTGCACTGTGAGAAAAGGTTGGGAAAGCTGGGGCTGCCTCTGGATCCCTGGCAGGGTCCAAGGCCAGGCTGGACATTGGGGCTTGGAGCAGCCTGGGACAGTGGAAGGTGTCCCTGCTGTGGCAGGGGTGGCACTGGATAATTTTTAAGGTCCCTTCCAGTCCAAACCATCCTGAGTTTCCATGATATGAGACCCCATCTGGGTTGAACACAAAGCTCCAGGTGTTCACCAGCTCTGGGATGTCCCCAAGCCATCCCTGGTGTGGTCCCTGTCCCCACAGGTCCCTTAGGGCAGCTCTGTCTCCCTTGGGGGATCTCTCCCTGTGGGAAGCCCTGAAGTGGAGATTGCTCCTTGTGTTCCCACCCCCATGGTGACCCTGTTTTACCTTTAAAAGGACAAGAGCTCAAACCAATCCTCCAGTGAGGAATGATTATCCCAAATCCCTGTGTTGCCAGCCCAGCTGATCTGGGGCAGGAGCTGAAATCTGGGAGCAAAGCTCCTCTGTGCAGCCTGGCATGGCTGGTGGGCCCACAGCTCCGTGTGTGGGAGAGTCAAACACCCCACAGGGAAAAGGGAATTGGGAGCCAGCGGAGCCAAATCCCCTCTCTGCTCCAGCAGGGCTGTGACAGAGCCACGGCGACACCGACCTGCAGTGCAGGGATTTCCTCCTTTCCCTTCCCTGATCCCCAAAATCACCACAGCTCCTCCTGCAGGAGTGTCCCCACGGGGCCCTGCCACACAAACACAGCTCCTGGCAAGTTCTCCAGCAGCTTTTTGGGATGATTGGTTTAAAATGCCACTGTGGGTTCACGAAAGCTGCAGCCCCCACTGCTGGGCACTGCTGTGCCTGGGTGGCCCTGGTGGCACTGTCACCATCGTGTCCCCCACGCTCCTGCCCATCGTTTCTGCAGCAGCACTGAAGGATCCATGATCCATTGAAGGATCCATGATCCATTAAAGGAACCATGATCCATTAAAGGAACCATGATCCATTAAAGGAACCACGATCCACTGAAGGATCCAGCGTTCTCCTCAACTCCACATCCACTCCAGGAGCTGCATCCCCACCCACAGGCCCTGGGGACATCCCACAGCCCAGCTCTCCTGGTCAGCTCCAGGACCAAGGGGTTCCAGCTCCTCTGGAGATGCTCAGCCCAGACAGGTTCATTCCTACACAGATTCCATCCACCCCAAATGCCCCAAAGCCAAGGAACCCAGTCCCTGTTCCACCCACACAGCATCCACCCAGCAAACACAACTCAGGGCAGCAAATATTCCCAAATTCCAAGGAGAAGGAAAACCCAGAGAGTCCACCTTAAACACAGCCTCCCCAGAAAGCCTTTCCAGGGGAGAGGGATGTGCTGGAGCCTCTGAAGGTGTCCCCACACTCCTGTCACCCACAAATGCCAGCCTTGCCCAGGACAGGCAGTGCCATTCCTGCCTGGCATCCCAAACCTTGGGGCTGGGACACCCAAGCCCAGCACTCCCCAGAATGCTGCTCCCAAGGGGCCACCACAAACCCCAGGGAGAAAAGTGACACATCCTGGACTGAGCAGGATCCTGCTCCCAGAGCTGGTTTAGGGATGGGATGGGATCCATGGGATGGGATGGGATGGGATGGGATGGGATGGGATGGGATGGGATGGGATGGGATGGGATGGCACAGGACAGGGTGAGATGGACAGGAGAGGCTGATGGGGTGGGACATGAATGACACAGTGTGACCGTGCAGATGGGACAAGATGGGACAAGTAGGACTGGACAGGAGGGGGTGGAGCAGACTGGACTAAATGGGACAGAGTGGGCAGGAGAGGATGGGACAGGGTGGGCAGGGACAAGATGATGCAGATGGGATGAGGTGGAACAAACAAGTTGGGATGGGGTTGGATGGGATGGGACCAATAGGATGGGACCAATGGGATGGGATGGGATCCATGGGATGGGACCAATGGGATGGGATGGGATCCATGGGATGGGATGGGATGGTTTTTCCAAGGAAATCACCCGAGGAAGAGGAAGCTCTTACCTGTTTCTCCCCAGATGGGCAGATACTCGTCCTGCTGGATGTCCAGCATGATTTCTAGGCCATTCCCTGTCCCCCCCTTCACCGTGGTGAGGAGAGGCCGCCCCTCCTCTCCTGAGTTAAACATGTAGCATTTCCCATATTTTGTAAACACCTGTGGGGAAAAAAGAGAGGAATTAGGGAATATTTCCCACTGAATTAACCCCCATTCCCAACTGGCAGAGAGGAGGGAAAAAGCCACAAGCTGCATGTCAGGGGGAAATATCCACATAAATATCCCCATAAACATGCACATAAATATCCATAGAAATATCCTCAGAAATAGCCTCACAAATATCCCCAGAAATCCGTCCAGGTTTAATCATTTGTTCAATCACTGTGCTTTCCTTATGGAAAGTAAAAGAGGGAAGGGAGGGAGGAAAAGCTGTTTGGAGGGAAAGCTCAAAAGCCCCTGGAGTCGTTCCAGTCAGTCCCAGCTCTGAAAAACACACACTGGCCTTGAGCTCCTGCTAAAAATTCACACAATTCCCTGGTTTTGGGTGGAGTCTCAGCCCATTTAGGCCATGGCAATACTGTCCTGGCATTAAAAATCCAATATCCCCTTCATTCGTCCCTCTGCCACTGCTTGGAAAATTGGAAGAATTAAAAACACTTGGGGAAATGAGGAAAGATTTCCTCCATCATTTTGCCCTTCTTCAGTCTTATTTTGGGAGGATTCCTGATAGAAACTCCTGGCAAAGCCCAAGTGGAACTTCCAGGCACCAACAACACTGCAAAGCAGGGGGGACATCAGTGCAAGGTAGACATGGGGCTCCAGGAGGGATGTGTGGAACACAGGTTTTCCAGAGGGATGGACACAGGTTTCCCAGTGGGATAACACAGATTTCCAGGTGGAGTAAAACACAGATTTCCAGGTGGGGTAACACAGATTTCCCAGTGGAGTAAAACACAGAATTCCCAGTGGGCTAACACAGATTTCCAGGTGGGGTAAAACACAGATTTCCCAGTGGGGTAACACAGATTTCCCAGCAGGGTAACACAGATTTCCAGGTGGGATAATGCAGATTTCCCACTGGGATAACACAGATTTCCCTGTGGGGTAACACAGATTTCCCAGTGGGGTAAAATACAGATTTCCCAGTGGGGTAAAACACAGAATTCACAGTGGGATAAAACACAGAATTCCCAGTCAGATAATGCAGATTTCCCAGTAGGATAAAACACAGATTTCCAGGTGGGATAACACAGATTTCCCAGTGGGCTAACACAGATTTCCAGGTGGGATAACACAGAATTCTCAGTGGGAACCCAAAGCTCCTGGTGGCAGCAGAATGTCACCTTTGCTGCTGGTGGCACTCAGGGCCTGGGCTCAGCTCAGGATCCCCCTGGAATGGGAAAACTCCCAGAAATCCCAGATTTAACCCCAACCAATCCCCCTCACCCTGCACTGACAGACTGGGGACATCCAGAACTCTTCCTGGGATAACAGCTCCAGAAAGCCCAGTAACAACCAGTTAAACCAGTATCAACCATTTAAACCAATAACAACCAGTTAAACCAGTAACAACCAGTTAAACCGGTAACAACCAGTTTGAGAACCAGTAAAGCCCAGCACTGAGCACTTGGAGCACGGGAGCCAGAGCAGAGCTGCTCCAGTCCCTCCAAAATCTCTCCCACATTTGCTGAGCTCATTTGACCCCAAGATGAGTCAGAAACCCAAACAGAAGCTGGAGCCAGCAGAGATTTATTCCCTCAAATATTGACATATCCTGACTAATCCAAGTGCCAGGGAAGCAGGTGCGATGGGAGAGAAAGGAAATAATATTTGAATTCAAATAGGAAGTGTTTGTGAGGGGAAATACAATGCATCCTTTAAAAAGGATTTGATATCCAAATAAAAATAATCCCATTTGAATACTTGCCTGACTGATTAAACAGCTCAGGTTGGAAAGAGAAGCTCAGCCTCTGGAAGCAGCCCCATGGATGGGTTTTCCCAGACTGGCTCTGAAGGCAAAAGTCAAAAATTCCTAATGAGGGTAGTTTAAAATACAGCAAAGACAAAAAGCTGCAGTGGAGAAAATCAAGGGGAAACAACAAGGCTGGAATGGGAACAACAGTCCAGGGATTGATTTTGGAGTCTGCAGGCAAATAAATCCAGGCAACTTGATGGGGTGGTTTTATATGACTGTAAAAATTCCCTGTAAAAGCTCCTGTTAGGATGTGTTTATCCAAGGAAAAGATGGAACCTGACAGGGGCAGCAGGGCTGGAATCACAATCCCAGGGAAAGAGACCTCATGGGGACTGGGAAAGGACAACCATGGGACCTCTCAGCCACAAGAATTCCTGTCATTCCCAAAGAAGACACAAAACATTATTCCTAATGGCCTTTAAAGATATTTCTGAGTTCAAAAATCCACATTCATTCATTTCAACTCCCAATAAATGGGACTGTGGTGTTCCATGATCAATGGAGTCATGGAATGGTTTGGGTTTGGACCCTAAGGATCACCCAGTGCCATGGGCAGGGACACCTCCCACTGTCCCAGGCTGCTCCAGCCTGGCCTTGGACACTGCACGGGATCCAGGGTCAGCCACAGCTGCCCTGGGAATTCCATTCCATTCCATTCCATTCCATTCCATTCCATTCCATTCCATTCCTGCTCCTCCCCTCTTGTGTTTGTGGGACCCCTGACCAAGGGAGGAATGATGCACCTGACTCCATGTTCTTGAAGGCTAATTTATTATTTAATGATCTATATTATATTAAAGAATACTAAACTATACTAAAGGATACAGAAAGGATAATTACAGAAGGCTAAAAAGATAATAATTAAAACTCCTGACTCTTTCCAGAGTCCCAACACAGCTTGGCCCTGATTGGCCAAAGAGTGAAAATGCCTCACAGCAGAATCCAATGGAACAATCACCTGTGGGTAAACAATCCCCAAACACATCCCAAAGCAGCAAAACACAAGAGAAGCAAATGAGATAATTATTGTTTTCCTTTTCTCTGAGGCTTCTCAGCTTCCCAGGAGGAAAATCCTGGGCGAAGGGATTTTTCCAGAAAATATGACAGTGACACTCTGTAGCCATGGTATTTTCTGAAAAATCCTTTCCTTAGGATTTTTCCTCCTGAGAAGCTGAGAGGCCTCAGGAACAAAATGTAACCAATGGTTATCTGCTGCTGTGGAATGCAACAGGTGCATCTGGGGTTGGTCTCATGGGGTTGTTTCTAATTAATGGCCAATCACAGTCAGCTGGCTCAGACTGTCTGTCCGAGCCACAAGCTTTTGTTATCATTCTCTCTTTTTCTATTCTTAGCCAGCCTTCTGATGAAATCCTTTCTTCTATTCTTTTAGTATAGTTTTAATATAATATATATAATAAAATTATAGATCAAGCCTTCTGAAACATGGAGTCAGATCCTCATCTCTTCCCTCATTCTGGGACCCCTGTGAACACAGTCACATTACTCCCCAGCCTCCAGGGAGGAATTCCTCCAGGATTCCTCCCCAGTATCCCATCCATCCCTGCCCTCTTGGAATCCATTCCCTGTGTTCTGCCCTCTCCTGTTCCCTCAGCCCCTCCTGAGGGTGTTCCTCCCCCTCTCCCCTTTGCTGGGAGCAATTATCTGGGAAAATCCAACATTGTTTTTCCAGAGTCTTCTCTTGTTTTCAGGCTCCCTGACAACAGGAAAGGACTCATTATCAGATCATCAGGATAAACCCTAGAGCTGTTGGGAAAGGCTGGGATTCACTGGAGGCAGCAAACATGAGCAGAGCAAGATGACTTAAGCTCAATTTGTGTGGCTGAGGGAGAAAAAAACCTCCTGGCTCTTGGAAATGCTTTAACTTCCAATAAAACGGGCCAGAAACAAAATTCCAGACATGTCCCCTGAGAGTAGTCCATAAAAATTCCAATTTGCTCCCTCTGAAAGAGCACGGGGCCTTTCACAGCTCCTTGGAAAATCCCTGCTTGGGAATAAAGGGAAATAATTCTAAATCTATGGAATGGGATTTGATGGAATCGTTTAGGTCAGGAAAAGCCTTTGAGAGGATGGAGCCCAACCCATGAACTGCCTCGGAGTGACTTCCTGAGCCCCTCCTTAGCCAAGGGAAGCCCAAGGAAAATGTTCATTTTGGGAAGTTAACACTCAGAGCAGGGGTATCCCAAACAGATTCCAGCACAAACCCGACACCACCACCACCAAGGGCTCCAAGAAAGCCCTCGATAAACAAATCCTGCTGCCTGTGAATCCATCAGGCCCAGGGCTGGTATTCCAGAGCCCTGCCTGGAGTCATAGAAAATGAGGCATTCCAGCTTCTAGCAGGATGCACAAACATTCCTGCTGAGAAATCTGCCCTTCAATCCAGAAAAAAATGATGGGAAAAGGAACTCATTGGAAGCCTGGGAATGACTTTTCCAAATACAGATGGAGATGAAGGTGAGGGCACGCTGGTAAGGCAGGAAGGAGGTGCCAGATGGAGGTAAAACCAAGGAAAAAGAGGGAATTGGAATCCTGTGCAGTCATTTCTCACAATTGTGGGACACAAAGGCTCAGAGAGACATTTCCCAGCAAGCCACATGCAGGGTATTGATGCAGAGTGGGAAAAGAGAAAAGAAAGCAATTTTCAAGATGGGTCCAGGAGAAGGGGAATGTGGAGCTGAAAAACTGGGATGTGTTTGTGCAAGAATACCCATGAGAGGATGGGGAAAAGAGCCTGTTTAGGAGGAGAAAATACTTTACTCCCCAGGTTTTGCCAGCGGGATCCATTCCTAGGGCTCCCAGCTCTCCCACTGCGCTATGATTTTTAAGGGGAAAACCCCAAGATTTTGAGGGAAAACCCCCAAGATCTGGAGGCGAAAAACCCCAAGACTTGAAAGGGGAAAGCACCAGAATTTGGAGGGGAATACCTCAAGATTTTGAGAGGCGAACCCCAACATTTTTAGGGAAAAACCTCAAGATTTTGAGGGGAAACCCCAAGATTTGAACGGCAAAACCGCCAAAATTTTGAGGTGAAAACTCCAGAATTTGAAAGGGAAACCCCAAGATTTTGAGGAAAACACCCCAAGATTTGGAGGGGGAAAATCCCAAGGTCTTGAGGGAAAACTCCAAGATTTTAAGGGTAAAACCCCAAGATTTTTACGTGAAAACCCCAAAATCAAAATTTTAAGGGTGGCACCAAGCCCTGTCCTGATGGCACTTGGATAGAAGGATGCCTCCATGCCAGTCCATCCCAGTCTCCATCTGAGCCCATCCCAATCCCCATCCCAGTCTCCATCCCAGTCTACATCCCAATCGTCACCCCAGTCCATCCCAGTCTCCATCCCAGTCCATCCCAAGGGTCCCTTTGTCCTCCCAGGCAGGAGGCAGTGGGACATTCTTTAAAATGATGGAATGATGGGAACAAACCCCCAGCAGGCGCCCACAGGGGTCTGAGGGATCCCAAAGGAATCTCCTTCCAGGGGGATGACCCTTGGAAAGGAGGGAGCTCCTAGAATGGGCAGAAAGGATTTAATGTCCTTTGCCAAGAAAGGGCAGAGGGAAGGAATACAAGGCCAATCCCAGCAGAGGGGGTGCAAGCCAAGCCTTTAGGGCACCCTCTTCAGTGTTATCCACACCCCAGTCCTACACAAACACTGGAGAATGCAAAAATCCCAGAGCTATCAATTCCAAAGGGGATTTGGGTCACCCTGACCTGAGCATAAGGCAAAGCTCTTCCAAAAATGAACAAAATCCAGGAGAGGGAACCCCTGGAGAGGAGGAGTTTGGCATCTGCTCCCTGCGCACGGGCAGTCTGTTAAACTCCTGTTTGTTGGTGCTGTCAGGAAGGCGATGTCAGACATGGAAACGCTCATCCCTCCCTCCCTGCAGCTCTGATCTCCCCGTGGAGCCCAGGGAAGCACAGCCAGGGAACTTGTCAGGGCCGTGTTTACAAGCAGAGGCTTTTCCAAGGCTGAAATTCCCGCTGGGATTTGTCAGGCAGCGCTGCCAGGGAAGGCAGCCCAGGCTCCCTCGCAGCAGCTCTGGCTCTGCAGAGCCTTCCCTGCCAGGCTGCTGCCCCAAACCCCACCGAGCCCAGTCCCAGGCATGTCCTGAAGGCAGAACAACCCCATTCCTAGCATTAATGGGAATGTTCTTCCCAAATGAGGAGCCCAGATCCAATAATTCACAGAATTCATAGAATTCACAGAATCACTGGGTTGGAAGAGACCTCCAAGATCATTGAGTCCAACCCAGCCCCAACACCTCAACTAAACCCTGGCACCCAGTGCCAATCCAGGCTTTGTTAAACACACCCAGGGGTGGTGACTCCACCATCTCCCTGGGCAGAACATTCCAGAACTTTTATCACCATTCTGTAAAAACCTTTTCCCTGATATCCAACCTGTATTTCCCTTGGTGCAGCTCGAGGCTGTGTGCTCTGGTTCTGTCAGTTCCTGGAGAAAGAGCCCAGCCCCAGCTGAGCACAGGCCCCTTTCAGGAGCTGTGCAGAGTGATGGGGGCACCCCTGAGTCTCCTTTTCTGCAGGCTGAGCAGCCCCAGCTCCCTCAGGGGTTCCTCTCAGGGTTTGTGTTCCCAGCCCCTCTCCAGCCTCGTTGTCCCCTCTGGATGTGCTCAGTGTCCCAAGGTCCTTCCCAAACTGAGGGGCCAGAGCTGGGCACAGCCCTCCAGGTGTGACCCCACCAGTGCTGAGCACAGGGGCAGAGTGACCTCCCTGTTCCTGCTGGCCACACCATTCCTGCTCCAGGCCAGCAGCCATTGGCTCAGGGCACTCTGCTGTGTAAGAGCCTGAATAAGGGATGCAGGACTCAGGAGCTCTCCGAAATGCAGTTTATTGTATCCAAGAGGTTACAGCAGTCCAGGGTCCTGGGTGACAGAGCTGTGCCTACAGCTGTCAGCTCCAGCTGCAGGCAGGCCTGGAGACCCTGAGTTTAGGTCACAATGCATTATAGACTTTTCTTTGCTGAGCATCTTCATACAGTAGAACCAATCTATACCTTAACTATTATCTCTAGCCTATCATAGCTACTGTAATTACCATATTCATGTTGCTGTTCTCCAATCACTCAAAGTCAGTACATCACAGTTTAAGCTGGGAGTTGTTTTTCAGTTTTCTTGCAGTGGAAAGTTCTGAGACCTTTTTTCTACTTGCAACATTTGCTGACTTGTTTGCCTGTGCTATCTTTCTGCTGGGTAAAAACATCTTCTTGTTTGGGGTGGGTTTATCCTTTGCTCTAAGCCATAAAAACCCCTTCTAACTAACACACCCTTTGGTTCCTTGGTTATCCAGTAAGACTGGCTCAGCAATTCTTTTCTTCATATCAAAACTTGCTTTCATTTCTATTCCTTCTTCAGATTCTACATTCAATAATCTTTCTGCTAAGCACAGATATCTGTGAGACTTTCTTGTCAAACTTTCATCCTTCCCAACACTCCTGGCTCATGTCCAGCCTGCTGTCCAGCAGTGCCCCAGGTCCCTTTGTGCCTGGGCACTGTCCAGCTGGCACTGCCACAGCTGCTCTGAACACACAACATTCCCAACACATCCATCCATCCCAACACCTCCATCCCTCTCAGCACAGCCATCCCAACCCAGCACATCCATCCCAACCCAGCACAGCCATCCCAACCCAGCACATCCATCCCTCCCTCCCTCCCAATCCAGCTTTTGCCACTGCACGTGCCCAACTCTCTCCAATCTGTGTTTTATGGGATGGCATCAAACATTCCCAGTGGCTCACAATTCCCAGCCTCCAACTCCAGTTAAACACGGGCAGAGGAGCCCTTGGCTCCATGTTTAATTCCCTGAGAAATATTCCCATTCTCTCCTGATTTGTGCCATCAACCTCTCCCTGGAATGTCCCATTGGTGCCAGGATTTGTGGGAATGGGGAGGACTCCTCAGAGCTGCCCTAAATCCATAAAATTCCCCCTCCAATTCTAATTCATCTCCCTTGAGTGGGTGTTTAACAGGAAATACAGCCCCTCATGTATTTCAACAAAACCAAAGGATCAACAAAACTTTTCCCTGCTCACCAAAAGGATCAACAGAATTCCACCACCAAATGGATCAACTCCAATGGAGAAGCTCCAAATCTTTGGGAATTCTGTTGGCGCACAAGCCAAGGGAAGTGCTGCCCTCTCCTTGATTCCATCAGTCCCTGGTTCCCTGCACACACAGGAAAGGGATGCAGGACAGGAGCTGGGGCTCCCTGGGATTTATGGGCTGTTGGGAACAACACATCCCATTCCCATCTCCCATGAGACCACAAATGAACCCAGGAACTCCAGTTCTCAAGGCTCTTTTTGGCAGAACATGGAATTATTGAGGTTGGAAAAGCCCTCCAAGATCAGAGAGTCCAACCTGTGACCAGGTGACACCATCAGGGACCACTGAAGAGGACAGGTCCTCTGGTTTTCTGAGATTTGGGATGATTCTGGGGGAAGAGTGGAGTCTTTAACAAAAAAAGTTTATAATCTTCTAAAAACCCATAAAAATCAATTTAAAATGAATAAAAATCCAATAAAATCCACTAAAATAAATTTTAAATTCCACAAGAACCCATAAAAGTCCATTAAAAATCCTTTAAAAATCAATTTAAAATC
This sequence comes from Calcarius lapponicus, assembly GCA_039654755.1. Taxonomy (NCBI): domain Eukaryota; kingdom Metazoa; phylum Chordata; class Aves; order Passeriformes; family Fringillidae; genus Calcarius; species Calcarius lapponicus. The sequence goes on along the minus strand of JBBFKN010000011.1, from coordinate 1,118,528 downwards.
AATTAAAATCCATAGAAATTCGTTAAATTCTATTAAAATCAATTCTAAATCAATTAAAATACATTAAAATACATTAAAAATCCAGGCCCCAGCACAAAGCTGAGGTCACCTGGAATGTGGCCGGCCTGGGACACCTCAGGCTGATGTCCCCACCTGGGGCTGGCTGGGTCACACGAGGCCACAGGCACCTGGAAAAGGCCCTTGGGAAGCAGCAGATGGAGCAGGAAGAGGAGTCAGGGAGGGTCAGGGTGGTTCCAGCCCTGCTCCATCCCAGCCCTGGAGCCCTGGGGCCCGTGCCAGGCACAGCTCCTGGGCTGGGATTAATTTGCATCCTAATTACAATCTGTGCTCCCCCTCCATCCATCCCCACTGATTGCCTTAATTAGCTCCTGTCCATTCCCTCAGCTGAACTCGGTGTCCAGCTCGGGCACTGACAACATTCCAAGATTGCAGTGTCCCAAAACTCCTCCAGCATTCCAACATTGCAGTGTCCCAAATCTCCTCCAACATTCCAGTGTCCCAAAACTCCTCCAACATTCCAACATTGCAGTGTCCCAAATCTCCTCCAACATTCCAACATTGCAGTGTCCCAAAACTCCTCCAACATTCCAGTGTCCCAAAACTCCTCCAACATTCCAGTGTCCCAAATCTCCTCCAACATTCCAACACTGCAGTGTCCCAAAACTCCTCCAACATTCCAACATTGCAGTGTCCCAAATCTCCTCCAACATTCCAACATTGCAGTGTCCCAAAACTCCTCCAACATTGCAGTGTCCCAAAACTCCTCCAACATTCCAACACTGCAGTGTCCCAAATCTCCTCCAACATTCCAACATTCCAACATTGCAGTGTCCCAAATCTCCTCCAGCATTCCAACATTGCAGTGTCCCAAATCTCCTCCAACATTCCAACATTGCAGTGTCCCAAAACTCCTCCAACATTCCAACATCCCAACATTCCAGTGTCCCAAAACTCCTCTGAGTGTCCCAGAGCAGCCCCAGATCCCCTCAGTGCCCATCCCCTGCAGTGCCACGGAACCTGAGGGAAAAGGGGGGACAAAACACCTGGAGCTGGAGTGTCTGTGTCAATCTCAAATCCTTCAGCTGTGCAGGGATATCCTGCACCGTGAGAATCCTCCAGAAAACAGGGATTGAGTGTTGTGGTGTTGTGAGGATCCCCAGGACAAGGTGAGACATGAGAATTGACTCCAAGTTCTCAGAAGGATGATATATTATATTATATTATATTATATTATATTATATTATATTATATTATATTATATTATATTATATTATATTATATTATAATTATATTATATTATAATTATATTATATTATATTATATTATATATTATATTATATTCTAAAACTATACTAAAGAAAGAGAAAGGAGACGTCAGAAGGCTAAACAAGAAGGAATAATAAAAACCTGTGACAGACTCAGAAGAGTCCAACACAGCTGGACTGGGATTGGTCATTAATTAAAAACAATTCACAAGGAACCAATCAAAGATGCACCTATTGGTAAGCAACCTCCAGAGCACATTCCAAGCAATCAGATAATTATTGTTTACATTTCTTTTCTGAGGCTTCTCAGGAGAAAAATCCTGGCAAAGGGATTTTCAGAAAATATCATGGTGACAATTGAGCATCTCCCACACGTCTTAAACTCATCCTTCTCCTCATTTCCCAGTGTGGAGTTCTGGAAGTCTGAAATTCCTTCTCCTCATTCTCCAGTATGGAATGCCAGAATTCCTCCTCCTGATTCCCCAGTGTGGAATTCTGGAATTCCTGCTCCTCATTCCAGCAGGATTCAGCTCCCACCCATCTGTGAGAACCCCCAGAGCGTGGGAGGTGTGACCATGGCAGGGATGTCCCTGATCCTCTCAGCATCCCAGCACTTCCAGGACTCCCCTGGGAGTGCAGGAGTGCCCGCAGCATTCCATGGGGTGGGATCCTGTGGAAGAGGTTTCACAGCGACTTCTGTGAGCCAGAGAGGAGTTGGATCACAGGATCCATGTTTACCCCCAAAAGAATTTCCTACCAAGGTCCTTGACATAGAGACCAAGAAAGAAAGGAGGAGAAATAAGAAAATAGTAAGAATAAAAATAAGAAAAACCCTGCAACTGCCTATTCCAATAAGCACTTTGTTTGTCTTTGCCTGTTCCAATGAGCACTTGGTTTGTCTCTGGTGACCAATGACTAAATTGTAAACTGATGAGCTTTGTAAGAATGTATAAAAAGCATGCATGCCATAATAAAAAACCACTTGAATGAAGCCTTCTGAAAATGGTGTGTTGCTTTGTGTTGTCTCATTCCCAGCTATGACAGGGTCCCTGCTGGGAACCAGGGGCAGGGATGGATGGGGTCTTGGGAAGGGATTCCTGGGCTGCCAGAATTCCAAAGGGAGCATTTTTTATCCCTGGACTCTTTATCCAAGCCAAAACCTTCCTAAGAGATCCAACCAGTGGAATTTCAGGTTGGTTATCCTGACACCCCTGAAACCAAGGAGGTGGAGAGATCCAAGGAGCTGATCCAAGGGCTGGAGCCCCTCTGGAGCCAGGGAATGCTCACTGGGAGGACAGCTGGGGTCTGGGAGAGCTGGGGGTGCTCACCTGGAGAGGAGAAGCTCCAGGAAGAGCTCAGAGCCCCTGCCAGGGCCCAAAGGGGCTCCAGGAGAGCTGGAGAGGGACTGGGGACAAGGGATGGAGGGACAGGACACAGGGAATGGCTCCCAGTGCCAGAGGGCAGGGCTGGATGGGAGCTAGCTGGAGCCTAGCTGGGAGCCTCCAGACTCATAGATTAAAGGTAAAGCTCTTTCCTTTGAAGCTATTCTGTCCCCAGAGTTTGATTTGAGGTTCTAGTTTAATTTCTGGAGTTCTTGGGGCCAGGCAGAGCCTGTGGTGGTGCCACTGTCACCTCTCTGTCACTGCCCCCTCCCTCTGTCCTCCTCTCTGTCCCTCTCACCTTCCCATCACTCCAGGACATTTCCCAGCCCTGAAGATCCCAGGAGCTCCCTGATTCTGCCATTCCTGATCCTGCCATTCCTGATCCTGCCATTCCTGATCCTGCCCTCCCTGATCCTGCTCATCCCAGGGAAAGCCGATTTGGGGTTGAGCACCTGCAGCTTAAAGAAGCCTTATCCTAATCCTCAGATAAACGCAGAGAATCTGCACCCCTGGGATCAAAAAGTTTATTTTTGTATGATCAAGAACCAGCTCTGATCCAGACCCAGCCCTTCCCCCCTGGCCTGGGAGCTCTCTGTGGCTCCTCCTGGCTTTGGTGGGCACAAAAACCAACTCTTTTATCCAAAACGTGGACTAGAGGAAAAGCAAACACAGAAATCCCCCAGAGAAGGTTTCCAGGTGTTTTGTAAATCTCCCAGAGTGATGGGGTTAATCAGCCAGAACAATTAATCTCAATTAATGCAGCCAGGTCCCACAGATGCTGCAAGGACACAAAACCCCTTTTCTCCTGCACCTCGGGATAAGCTGGATTAACCCCAACTCAAGAGCTGCACTGACTCCAAGTTCCCACTCCCAAATTAACCCCAGGGGTCTGAGGCTCTCCCCTAGTTCCAAGGAAATTCCAAGGAAAACCTGTGCCTGAGCTTCCCACCCTGGAATGCCCCAGGAGCAGCACTTGGCTTTGAGCAGATTCTGCAAATTTTATTTTAAAAACCAAGAAAACCCCGCAGAATTCCCTGGGGGATGTTCAGTTCTTCCCTGAGGAATCAGCTGGCATCTGGGATCCAGGATCTGGGGCTGCCTTTGGTGCCCAGGATGCTCCAACCCTGTCCCTGAATCCCTTCCCAGGGATGGGAACCATGGAGCCACAGCTCCCTCAGCTTTTCCTGCTGCCTTCTCCTTGGGGAGCCCTGGGGATGGAACCAAGCCCTGCCAGGAACTGGGAACCACCCAGGGAATTCCCAACCCACCCCTGCATCCCTGGGGCATCCTTGGCTATTTCCTCTGGGAGGGATTTCTGCAAATCCTGCCCATGGAATGACCTCAGCACCAGCACTGAGCACAGAAACCTGCCCAGGATTATTATTATTATTATTATTATTATTATTATTATTATTATTATTATTATTATTGCTTCAGAGCCCAGGGAATGAATTCTGTGCAAGGAATTGCCATTTCTGGGAGGCAGGAAAATCCTGCCTGGAGCCAGTAAAGCCCAGCTCAGAGCTTGTGGTGGTGTTTGAGGGTCCCCCAGGACGAGGGGAGAGGTGAGAATCTTAACTCCATGTTTCAGAATGCTGATTTATTATTTTATGATGTGTATTATATTAAAAATGCTACACTAAAACGATACTAAAGAAAGAGAGAGGAGACATCAGAAGGCCAGCAAAGAAAAGGAATGATAAAATAAAAAAATAAAATAATAAAATATAATAAAATAATAAATAATAAAATCTCATTACAGACTCAGAGAGTCCAACACAGCTGGCTGTGATTGGTTATTAATTAAAAACAATTCACATGCTGGGTAAACAATTCTCCAAATCACATTCCAGAGGAGCAAAACATGGAGAAGCTGAAGCTTCCCAGCTTCTCAGGAGAAAAGACCCTGGGAAAGGGATTTTTCAGAAATATCTCTGTGACAAGAGCTCTGCTAAACTGCTCTTGGAGCTCAGGACAGAGAACTGAGGCAAGAGCTAAAACAGCTCCTGGGGCTACTCCAGGGCCTGTCCCACCTCACCACAAATCCTGGATATCGGGAGAAATTCTCTGTGAGGATGGGATGGAATTCCCAGAGCAGCTGGGGCCGCCCCTGGATCCCTGGAGGTGTCCAAGACAAGGCTGGAGCAGCCTGGGACAACGGGAGGTGTCCCTGCCATGGCAGGGGTGGCTCTGGATGCATTTAAGATCCCAAACAATTCCACAGTTCTGCTTCCCAAAGGGCTCCAGAGCTGATTTCCTCCAGGCCTTGTGAGTAACTCTGAGTTCAAATGCCCAAATTCCCATTCCCAGCTGCTGTCCCAGCGCTGAGCACACAAACCTCTCACCCTGCTCAGCCAAGGGGGCAGTGGATCCTTCTGCTGCTGCTGGGTCAGTGCCTGGGATGAGCACTTTTCCCTATTTTTCCCCCTGCTGCCATAAAGCATTTCCCAAATAGTGCTGAGCCTGGGGACACAGTGGCCTCCTCTGTCCCCTCACACACAGGGGCTTCTCCAGTCCAACCTCTCACATCAGGGATGTTTCCCTGGCCACATTCCAGACACTCATTCCAGTATTTCACAGCCAGACCCCAATTCCATCTTTCCTGCCCAGCAAAAAAATCCCCCCAGTTTGGTTTCTTTTACTTTGTCCCTGTGGGCAGCTGCCCCTGGGGCAGTGGCCAAGAGGAGAATTTCAGTCCCTGAAAGAACAGAATCCTGGAATATCCTGAGCTGGGAAGTGTTGAGTTTGTGAGGGTCCCCAGGATGAGGTGAGAGATGAGGAATCTGACTCCATGTTCTCATAAGGCTGACTTATTATTTTATTATATATATTATATTATGTTATGTTATATTATATTGTATTGTGTTATGTTATATTGTATTATATTATATTGAAATGCTATACTAAAAGTATACTAAAGAAAGAGAAGGATACAGACAGAAGGCTAGAAAAGAATGAATAATAAAAACCCATGACTGACTCAGAGACTCTGACACAGCTGGCTGTGATTGGTCATTAGTTAAAAACCATTCACATGTTTGGATAAACAATCTCCAGACCACATTCCAGAGCAGCAAAACATGGAGAAGCTGAGGCTTCTCATCTTCCCAGGCAAAGAAATCCTGGGCAAAGAGGATTTTTCAGAAAATAGGACAGTGACAAGGAAGGACCCCCAGGATCACCCAGTCCCACTCCTGGCCCTGCCCAGATGCCCCAACAACCCCTGGGAGCAGTGTCCAAATGCTCCTGGAGCTCTGGAATGTGACCATTCCCTGAGAAATTGTTCCAGTGCTGATTCCACCCTCTGGGGAAGGACCTTTCCCTGATGTCCCTCCCAAACCCCCTGGCACAGCTGCAGTTCCCTGGCTCCTGTCCCTGCTCCAGGGAACAGAGGGTGGAGCCGGATGAGTTCCCAAATCTCCCCTGAGCAATTGGATATCACTGACAAAAAATCCCTTTCTGTGTCCCCGTGAAATACCCAGAATTCCTGTTCACCTCCTCCACCCTCTGCCTCCTCCAGGACCTTGGGGATGTCCCTTTGTCCACACAAGAGCAGCAAATCCTGGGATCCCCCAGCTCCTTCCCATTCCAGCACACAAAATTCCAAATCCCTTCTCCATGGATGCTAAAAACATCCCAGCCCTGGCCAGAGTTGTTCCCACACCTGGGGTCTGTGGAATGCTGCTCATCCCCTGCACCCCAGCCAGGACTGGAGCCCAGGCAGTGCCCAGCCCCACTGCCAAGGAAGGGTTGTGGGGAATAAACCCAGCCCTGCCCTCCCTGGAGGAAAAGGCTGGATGGGATGGAAGGACTCAGGATTCGGGTCTGCTCCCAGGTCCTGCTGCAGGGGAGAGAGGGAACGGGGTCAGGGATGGGAAAGGGAATGGGGTCAGGGCTGGGAAAGGGATGGGATCAGGGATGGGAAAGGGATGGGATCAGGGATGGGACAGGGAATGGGGTCAGGGCTGGGACAGGGAATGGGGTCAGGGCTGGGAAAGGGATGGGATCAGGGATGGGAAAGGGAATGGGATCAGGGCTGGGAAAGGGATGGGATCAGGGATGGGAAAGGGAATGGGGTCAGGGCTCAGGAAAGGGATGGGATCAGGGATGGGAAAGGGATGGGAAAGGGAATGGGATCAGGGCTGGGAAAGGGAACGGGATCAGGGCTCAGGAGAGAGCTTGGGAAGGGAACGGGATCAGGACTCAGGACAGGGATGGGAAAGGGAAATGGGATCAGGGCTGGAAAGGGAACAGAATCAGGGCGGGAAAAAGGAACAGGATCAGGGCTCAGGTCAGGGGAGGAAGGGAATGGGATCAGGGCTCAGGACAGGGCTGGATGATGCCAAAGGAACAACAAGGAAAAGCTCCAGCATCCCAAAAGCCTGAGCTGGTAATGACAGGAAAATGAGAAGGGACAGAGCTCATGACATCCCCTGGGATGGGGGAGTTGAGGGCACTGCAGGATGCCTCAGCACAGGCACTGAACTGCCCCAGGGAGCTTCATCCCATTCCAGGATGAACAGCAAGGATTTTCAGCAAAAATCCCACTTTTTCTGCCCTATTTTTTGCCAAAAAAGCTCCCAAAATGTGCATTCTCCCTCAGTCCAGGGGGCCTTTCAGGAACCCTTGTTTTTCCCTGAGCTCCTGCCTGGGTGAACTTGGTGCCTTAGCTGGAAAAAACAGCAGGAATTTCAAGTGATGGATAAAGTCCATTAACCTCAGAGTGAACCTTCCGTTGCAGGGCTGCCTGGCACACTCAGCTCGCAATTCTCACACAATGAGGAGACAGCCTGGGCTCCAGAGAGCCTCTAATGGGCTCTGAGGAGCTCCTGAAAACCCCACAGTGCTTCCCACTCCCAGCCGGAACGAGAACATTGGGACCACAATAAAGGAGGGAGATGGCTGTGGATGGGGAGAGAATCAGAGGTGAAATAGTAATAATAATAATAATAATAATAATAATAATAATAATAATAATAATAATAATAATAATAATAATAATAATAATAGTTATTGTTATTATTATTATTGTTGTTATTATTATTATTATTATTATTATTATTATTATTATTATTATTATTATTATTATTATTTCTGGGGTCCCCTGTGGCAGAAAGGAATATATCTGACTCCATGTTCTTAGAAGGATATTATATTATATTATATTATATTATATTATATTATATTATATTATATTATATTATATTATATTATATTATATTATATTATATTATATTATATTATATTATATTATATTATATTATATATTATGCTATACTAAAACTACATTAAAGAATAGAGAAAGGATACAGACAGAAGGCTACAAAGAATGATGATGAATCATCACAGAGTCTGACACAGCCTGACCATGATTGGTCATTGAGTTAAAACAATTCACATGAAACCAATCAAACAATCACCTGTTGGATAAACAATCTCCAAACCACATTCCAAAGCAGCCAAACACAGGAGAAGCAAATGAGATAATATTGTTTTCCTTTTTCTCTGAGGCCTCTCAGCTTCCCAGGAGAAGAATCCTGGGCAAAGAGGATTTTTCAGAAAATATGATGGTGAATAATAATAATAATAATCATCATCATGTTATTGTCACCAGGCCCTGCAAAGTTCCCATAAGGAATGTGTGTTTCAGGGAAGGGAGTCCTGGCTGGGAGGATGTCCTTGGGCTCCTCCTTTATCCAGGTCAGTGTGGAGCCATCCCTGTGTCTAATCCCAGTTTAAAACCAGGGAAATTATTGGGAAATGCAGCTCCTGAGGCAGGAGCTGGCAGGAGAAGAACATTCCATGGCAGCATTCCCAGCCTCTCCAAGAAGAAGGGCAGGGAAAGCACTCCTGGCTGTTTTGCTGGCTTTTCCAGCAGGAACAGCAGCTGGCTGAAAATCCAGGGATAATCTTTAATCATGTTTAATCCAGCCCAGGCACTGCAGAGTTTTCAGAGAGAAGTTTCCATGGATTTTCCTTTGTGCTCCATGCAGAATCACAGCACAGATGCAGGTAATTCCACACTTTTTTTTTTTTTTCTGATGGTTTGGAAAAAATACAAGGAGCTGGTGACCCAAGAAGAAAGGAGTCGGTATTTTGTTTTTTGTTTTGGAAACTCGGTAAGAATTTGGATTAAAAACTCCTGAGGGTGTGGAGGGGCTGGCACATCTTTCCCAGAAGAAGCCTGGCTGTCCCATTCCTGGAGGAATTCAGAGATCCGGGGGGATTTTCCCACTCAGGGAGGGAGGACTCACAATGTCCCTCCAGCCAGGACAGCCCTGGGGGCTCTGAGGGAGGGAGCAAAGCTGCAATGATCCCGTTGGAAAGGCTGAGCCAAGAGCTCCTGCCTGGTGCCCCCTGTGCCCAGCAGGGCTCGGGCAGAGCTGGCACCGGGGCTGGGATGGAGCAGCTGCTCCAGGTGGGAATTGTGTGACTCACAGAGCCCTGGCTGGGCCATTTTAATGAACCACAGCGAGCTCTGACAGAGCTGGCAGCAGGAAATGCCACTCTGGGCAGCACAGGTGACGCTGCCTTTGTCCCTTCCCTGTCCTCTTCCACAGCCTGGAGATCCAGGAGAGCAGCCTGGCACTGCCAGGGATGCAGGGCAGGGAGAGCAGGCAGCCCCCCATCGATGCACGGCAACCCCATCAATGAGGGAATAATGTGGGGAATGTAGGGAATAATGTGCTCTGACTCCATGATTCAGGAGACTGAACAAATATTAAGCTATACTATATTATACTAAAGAGATATTATAGATATATACTAATATATACTATTAGTATATATTATAGACATACAATATATTATATATATAAAATATACATATATAATATATACTATTAGTATATATTATAGATATATAGTATATATACTATTACACTAAATTACATACTAAAGAGATATTATAGATATATACTAATACATACTATTAGTATATATTATAGATATATAATATATAAGATATAAATATATAATATATACTATTAGTATATATTATAGATATATAGTATATATACTATTACACTAAATTACATACTAAAGAGATATTATAGATATATACTAATTTATCTAGTATCTATAATATCTAGATATTATAAATATATACTAAAGAGATAATAAAGATATATACTAAAGAATACTTAAAAAAGATACTAAAGAAAAACCTCTGACTGTCCCCAGAGTCACAACACACATGGATCCAACTGGCCAAGGAATCCAAACAACCTTCACCAGTGTCCAATTAACAAATGACTTTGGGTAAGCAATCTCAATAACACATTCCATGTGTGCCAAACAACAGGAACAGTGAATTGTAGCATTCACATTCTCTGAAAAAATCTTTCCACCCAGGATTTTTCTCCTGGGAAGCTGAGAGGCTTCAGAGAAAAGGAAAACAATAATTATCTGATTTGCTTCTCCTGTGCTGTGCTCATGTGGAATGTGTTTGGGGATTGTTTACCCACGGGTGATTGTTCCATTGGATTCTGCTGGGAGTTGTTTTCACTCTTTGGCCAATCAGGGCCAAGCTGTGTTGGGACTCTGGAAAGAGTCACGAGTTTTCATTATTATTTTTTAGCATTCAGTAAGTATCCTTCCTGTATTCTTTAGTATAGTTCAGTATTCTTTAATATAATATAGTGTAATAAATAACACATTAGCCTTCTGAGAACATGGAGTCAGATGCATCATTCCTGCCTTTGTTGGGACATTTCCTAGCAAATACAACAGCAAATAGAGATAAGAATTATTTTCTCTTCTTCTCTGAGGTTCTCACTGCCTTTCCCAGGATAAATCCTTGGGACACTCGTGCCTGCTGCTCTCTGTGAAGAGAGCTGTGGCCACCTCCCCCCAGCAGCCCCCAGCCCTGGGGCTGAGCCTGGAGGCGGCACTTGGGGACAAAGGGGGTGGCAGGTCACGGGCTGGCCTCCATGGTCTCACAGGGCTTTTCCCAGCTGGGTAATTCTGGGGTTCTGGGAAGCTTTTGGGAAGGATTTGAGACAGTGCCTGGCTTGTGTCACACTGAACAGCAGCAATTGCCCAGCCCCAACACCTGCCCAGGTGAGCCCTCAGGACACCCAAACCTCCCCAGGCACACCAACCACTCTGGGAACCCACAGCAAAGAAACCCCATCACATCTGGGGCTCAGCACCAGCACATCCCAAAAAATGGGTCAGGAGAAAACCCAAGGAGCCACCAAAACCCAGGAAAACCAAAACCAGGGGTGGGCAGCAGGGCTGGGGGAGGTCAGGGGAGGAACTGATGGCCCTGGGAGGTGAACAGGGTGAAACAGGGACTCACAGCCCCCAGGGACTGCTTGGCTTCCCCTTCCCCCTCACCAGGCACTGGGGGGTTCAGGCATTAAACAGGGCCAGGGGTGGGTTTGGTCACTGTGCAGCACTGCTGGGGCAGCTCCTGCAATCCCACAGCTCAGGAGTTCCTGCAGACCCCACAATTTTGGGGTGTTCCTGCAATCCCACAGCTCAGGATGTTCCTGCAATCCCACAGCTCAGGTTCTCCTGTAGACCTCACAATTTGGGGTGTTCCTGCAACCCCACAGTTTGGGATTTGCAATCCCACAGCTCAGGAGCTCCTGCAGACCCCACAATTTTGGGGTGTTCCTGCAATCCCACAGCCCAGGTTCTCTTGCAGACCCCACACTTTTGGGTGTTCCTGCAATCCCACAGCTCAGGTTCTCGTGGAATCCCACAGCTCAGGAGCTCCTGCAGACCCCACAATTTGGGGTGTTCCTGCAATCCCACAGTTTGGGATTTGCAATCTCACAGCTCAGGTGTTCCTGCAGATCCCACAATTTGGACTGCCCCTGCAATCCCACAACTCAAGGTTCTCCTGCAGTCCCACAGCTCAGGATGTTCCTGCAATCCCACAGCTCAGGTTCTCCTGCAGACCCCACAATTTTGGGTGCTCCTGCAATCCCAGAGTTTGGGATTTGCAATCTCACAGCTCAGGCTCTCCTGCAGACCTCACAATTTGGACTGCCCCTGCAATCCCACAGCTCAGGTTCTGCAATCCCACAACTCAAGGTTCTCCTGCAATCCCACGGCTCAGGATCCACAAACCCACAGCTTAGGGCGTCCCTGCAATCCCACAGCTCAGGTTCTCCTGCAGACCCCACAATTTGGGGTGTTCCTGCAATCCCACAGTTTGGGATTTGCAATCTCACAGCTCAGGTGTTCCTGCAGATCCCACAATTTGGACTGCCCCTGCAATCCCACAGCTCAGGTTCTGCAATCCCACAGCTCAGGAACTGCAATCCCACAGCTCAGTTCCTGCAATCCCATAGCTCAGGTGCTCCTGCAGACCCCACAATTTGGGATCCCTCCTTCAGGCCCCAACCCCCAGGGTCTGGATGGCCTTTAGGGTCCCTTCCAAACCTTTCCAGACTCCCTGGCCCATTCCAGCAGGAAGATCCCAGTATCCCCCAGCTCCCCAGACTGGGAGCAGAGCAGTTGTGTGGGGCTCAGAGCAAACTCCCAGCCCAGAGCACCCCAGATCCTGGGACAGAGCAGGGATTGCAGCGAGGGAAGGGGAGAAGGGGATGGAAAAGCAAATAAGGATCCCAAACTGGGGCAGCTTCCCAGGGATGGCATTTCCTGGGATGTCCCTGGGGGCAAAAGGGGATTCCTGCTGAGAGGCTTCACTTCCAGAGAAATCCTGCCTTGCCCGGGGTAGGAATACACATTCCAGAATAAAAACCCCTCAGGGACTGGAAATGAACCCACCAGGCCTCAGCCTGTCCCTGACAAACAGATTTTGGGCTAAAATCCCAAAGTTTCCACCCAGCACGGCCCAGACAGAGAATGCTGCCCCTCATCTACCCCTGCCTCCAGCTCCAGAAGAGCCCCTGGAAAATACTTCCCTGGAAAACACTTCCCTGTGTGAAAAGTGCACATTATAAGGCTCTACACAGATATTTCCTTTATGTATTCTGTTGTATTGATTAGTAGCGCTGTATTAACATTTTAATCGTATGGTAAATGCAGTTTTGTAGTTAAAATGTAACTTTTGTAGGTAAAATAGAAACTATGTATGTGGGGTATTTTTTTTTTAATAAAGGAATGAGGTACTTGCACCAGATAGCAGCCACAGGACACCTAAATCTTACAGAGAAAGAGAATTTATTGCTCCATTATCAGAAGAAATTAGCTTCTTCCTGCCTCACTCAGTCCTGAAGATGCCGTCAGGATTAAGAGGAAGAAGCTGACAATGACCAGACAGAATCCTGTGTTTGAATGGAATTTATGCATCATGTATGAAGTGTATGAATATGCAACAGGTTATTGCTTTTAAGGGTTAATCCTCTGTTAACGTGGGTCCTTTTTGGGGCTTTTTTTGCCCAGAAAAGGTACCCAGATGTTCGTAACTCTATGTTTCCATAGTCTCATATTGTCTGAATCCCAACTGTCCAAATTTTTATTACTCTAATTATATTGCTATTTTTATAACCATTTTATTACTATTAAACTATTAAAATTTTAAAAACAGGTGATTGGCGTTTTTCACACCTGAAAACACTTTCCCTTGGAAAACACTTCCCTGTCCCAATCCCTGGTTTTGGGGATGTGGCCCCAGCAAACCTTGGGGGTTCCAGGGACTGGAGCTCGCTCTCAGCAAGGGCCCAGCCTCGTTTAATTCTCATTAACAGCCAGGGAGCAGGGAAGGAGCAGCAACGCCTTGCCAAAACCAGGGCTAATTGCCCAGAACTTGGACCCCATGGCAGCATCTGCAGAGCTTTGGTGGCCCCAGGGTCCCCTCAGTGGCCACATCCAAGGGTCAGGGAGGAGAAATTCCAGCAGCTGGCAGAACTCAGCCTCATTTGTTCCTGGATTTATTCTTCCCTCAGAAAATTCCCACAGGACAAATTTTTCAACTGGTTTTTAAACTTTTTGCCTTCCCAAGGATTAACTGGCTTGGAGTGTTCCAGGCATTGCAGCTGGATGGGTTTGGGAAAGGAAGATGGATGAAGCTCAATGGGAGCAGGGAGGGACAGAAACTCTGGGCAAGAGCCATGATCCCATCTCAGCCCCATCTTCCTTTGGGTTTTTAAGGAAGGGGATCTTTTTGGAAAGGCTCTGGTGGAAGAACAGCTCAACTGCTGGAATTCAGGACATCCCTCTGGCTGTCCTGGATTGCCCAAGCCCTGCCAGGGGGCTCAGAGACCTTGGCACAGAGCCCAAGACACACCTGTGACTTTGATTATGACCCATGGAAAAAATTGCCAACCTTATATGAGGATCTGCAAGCCACAAAATCTAAGTAGAATAATAGCTAGTTTGTCACAGGGTGAAAAATAGATTTTTGGGGTTTTAGAATGGGGGTTCAGGAGGCAAGAAGGAGGGATCTGGGAATGTCCTGTCTTTCTTCTTTTTGGCCTCCATCTTCTGCTGTCATGTTGGCACTTTTGGATTGGTTTAGAGTAGAAGCTCACTGTCTAACATAGGTGATAGGTATTGGAAAATAATTGTAAATAAAGTACATGTTTTAATTTTTAGTATAAAAAGATAGCACCACCCTGAGGGCGGCCAGTGTGCCTCTGTCTGACCTGCTGAATGGACCTCGGCAGGCCAGAGAAAGAATTTTATAGATAAGAAACAATAAACAACCTTGAAAATGAGAATAGAACAGTTCTGACTCCTTCTTCAACTACCAGGCTGGGAAAAGAGACTTTCTAACACATCTCAGGGTCACTGTGAGCAGCAGAAGTCCCAAGACTCAACCCCATCCCAAATTTCCCCAGGATTTGGCTGAGCTGGGGTTCAAACCTTGAGGAATCTGCAGCAGGATTTGTGCTCAGGGAGCTGAGGGAAGTGAAGGAAGCTGGACAAGCTCAGCCCAACCCCCAGTGTGAGCCAGGGCAGTGATTCCCCTCTGTCCCTGTCCCCAGAGCCCTGGTAGGGCATCCCACATGGCATGGAATGTGTCACTGTGACATTTTCTGAAAAATCCCTTTCCCAGGATTTTTCTCCTGAGAAGCCTCAGAAAGGAAATGTAAACAATGATTATCTGATTGCTTGGAATGTGCTCTGGAGGTTGCTTACCAACAGGTGCATCTTTGATTGGTTCCATGTGAATTGTTTTTAATTAATGACCAGTCCCAGTCCAGCTGTGTCGGACTCTCTGGTCAGTCACGGGTTTTTATTATTCATTCTTGTTTAGCCTTCTGATCTCTCCTTTTTCTTTAGTATAGTTTTAGTATATCAATATAATATAATAAATATAATAAATATAATATAATATAATATAATATAATATAATATAATATAATATAATATAATATAATATAATATAATATAATATAATATAATAATATATAATAATATATAATATAATATAATAATATATCAGCCTTCTGAGAACTTGGAGTCAATTCTCATCTCTCACCTTGTCCTGGGGACTCACAAGAACACCCCAACAATTGGTGACCCTGAGTGAGTGACACCCAACAATTGGTGACCACAGGAGTGTCCCCAGGAATTTGGGGACTTCCAGGAAAGGGAACAGAGCTGGGAAGGGGCTGGAGCTCCAGGAGGGGCTGAGGGAGCTGGGAAGGGGCTCAGCCTGGAGCAAAGGAGGCTCAGGGGGCCCTTGTGGCTCTGCACAGCTCCTGAAGGAGGGGACTGTGGTATTCACATGCCCTCTGAACAGAGAGAGATTGAACTCTCTCAGGTTCTCCTGAGAGAAGCTGTGAGAGAAGCAGAGAAAAGAATGATCAAAACAATTCTTATCTCTTTTGCTGCTCCTGTGGTTTTGAATGTGTGGAATGTGTTGGAAGATTATTTACCTGAAGGGATTGCTTGGTTGGATTGTGGTGATGGTGTTTTGATTCACTGACCAGTTGGATCCACGTGTGTGTGTTGGGACTGTCAGTGGACAGTCATGAGTTTTGAGTAGCTAGTTAGAAATATGATGTAGCATAGATAATAAATATAATTAATATAATTAATATAATATAATATAATATAATATAATATAATATAATATAATATAATATAATTTTAATAAAGTGTGTGTTCAGCATTCCAAAGCCTTGGAGTCAGGTGCCAATCATTTCCTTCATTGGGGGTCCTGATTTTACAATGGGGACACTGGGGAGATCGGGCTGTGCTCCAGGGAACAGGGACAGGAGCAGAGGGAATGGCCTCAGGCTGGGTCAGGTTGGATATCTGGGAAAATTTCTTCCCTGGAAGTGCTGTGGAGGGTGGAGACCCCATCCCTGCAGGGATTTCAGATCCACACGGATGTGGCACCTGGGGACACCTGGGGTGCCCTGGCAGTGCTGGGGGTGGCTGGATTCTGTGGGCTCAGAGGGCTTTTCCAACCTCAGCAATTCCAGGATTCCAGAGTATTGTTCCATCCTGCCCAGGCTCACGCAGGAGAGCAAATCCCTTGGGAAGGGTTGGGAGCCTTGAGCACCTCCCAGATCTGCTGGAACACTCCCACAACCAAACCTGGGAGAGACAAATCCCTCAAAGCCTCCTCCCATCCAAGTCCTCCAGCTCAGCTTCAGCCATCCAGCCACAAAAACCAGGGCAGAGGCACACCTCTGGAACAGCTCCAGGGGAAAACTGCAGGGAAAAGCTCAGGAATCTTCTCTGCCTGATGCCTTCAAAAACAATAACAACAGAAATGCACTGCAGGTCTTCTCCAGGGTTGAAGGTCAGCACAAACTCCAAGATTCCAGGTCAGCCTTTCCCCTGTTCAGGGCTTTCAAACCTATCCCAGATTTATTTCCACCTGGATAGAACTGGGAAAAATCCAGGCTCTGAACCAATAACTAGGACAAGCAAAACCTTTCCTTTCTGCCTAAAAAATATCCCCAGCTCTGCCAGCCCTGCAGAAATTCCCTGCACGTCCCATTCTCCCAGGGCTGGCTGTGCCATCCACGTTTCCTTAGGTGTGGGTTAGAAAAGACTTCACCGACCTAAAATCTTCAGTGAGCTCCCCTCCTGCCTATAAGAACGGAAAATTCCAGGTGAGAAATGTTGAAAATTTTTACAGATCCCCACAGGATATCCCTACAAATCCCCACAGGATTTCCCTATAAATCCCCACAGGATTTCCCTATAAATCCCCACAGGATATGGGTGTATTATAAACCCAAACTCAGCCACAGAACACCAAGGAATTGCCACCAAGCAGAGCACCGGTGCTTCCTGCCCATCAATCCTGGAACCACCCACATCCCAGCCCTTTTCCCACCCAATCCCATTAAAAATGCAGCTTTTGGGCACTGAGCTGTGGTGTTGTCACTCCCGTGGCCGTTCCAAGAGCTGCTAATTGCTGACAAGCTCATTACAAGATGAAAGCAGCAGGAGTGGAATGCTGGAATGTTTTCCTGCCTGTCTGCAGAGGGAACAGCTGGCCCCAAACCTCCAGCACTAATCCCATTAAACTGGAGCAAAAAATACCTCCAGCAATAAAAACAAGGCCCTTTGCACTCACAGATTGGATATTCCCTCCTCCAAATCCATCAGCACTCAGTGGATTTTTAGCTGTTTCCCTGCTGTGCTCACGGGGAGATGGAGATTCAGGAGCTGAGCCCAGCAGGGAGGGAGGAGGAGGAGGAGGAAAACGGATGTGGGGAAGGTCACCCTGGTGTGGGATTGGGATCACTGGTGCCAGCGGCTGCTTTGGAGCCCTGTAATCCCAGGAAAGCCGTTCCAGAAATCTGGGAGCTGGAGGAAGGCTGGGCTTCACCTTGGGAATCTTTTCCAGCCTCACTGGTTCTGTGGTTTGATTTCTTTTTGTGAATTCTCTCACTCAGTCCCTGCTCTTGGTTTCCTCTGTCACAGGCAGGGGGGTCCAGCCTGTCCCAAAGTCCCCGTGCCAAGGCCAGGGAGGGTCAGGAGACAGAAACCATCCAAGGACCCCATCCAAAGACAAACCTCACCCAAACCATCCAGCTCCATCCAAATGCCACCCAAACGTCACCAAACCCCATCCAAACCCATCAAACCTCACCCAAACTCCATCCAAACCTCACCCAAGCCCATCAAACCCCATCTAAACCCATCAAACTCCATCTCAACCCCTCTAAACACCATCCAAATCCATCAAACCCCATCCAAACCCACCCAAATCCTATCAAACTCCATCTAAACCCATCAAACCCCATCCAAAACCATCCAAATTCCATCCAAACCTCACCAAACCCCATCCAAACCCACCCAAACCGCATCCAAACTTCACCTAAACCCCATCCAAACCCATCAAACTCCATCTCAACCCACCTAAACCCCATCCAAACCTCACCCAAACCCATCCAAGTCCATCAAACCCCGTCCAAACTCATCAAACTCCATCCAAACCCCCCCAAACACCATCCAAGCCCATCAAATCCCATCCAAACCTCACCCAAACCCCACCAAAACTCCACCCAAGCTCAGGCTGCTCCATCCACCCTTGGGAAAGCCCTTGGAGCAGTTTCCCACCCCCTGTGTCCCTGCTGCCCCCCAGTCCCTGGGCAGTGGGACTTCGAGCCAGGCTCACACACAGGAGGGGCCCAAGTCCAGGCTCCTCCATCCCAAGGTCCAGCAGCAAATCCGGGCAGTGATAACAAAAATCCCACCAGCAAATCCCCACCCGGTCACCCCAGGCCAGGGTTGAGGCCTTTGTGGGATCCCTTCCCCTACTCCACCCCAAGAAACTCCCAACTCTGCTGAGCCAGCACTGGAATCTACAAAAACCCTTCTGTCCATCACACCCTGAGCAATTTGGTGTTCCTGGATCCTCCCTGCAGGGCTGGCTGTTGGGGAAGATGGAACAGGAAAGCCTTATAAATATGATTGCCTGGCAAAAGATTTTGAGAATATGGAAACCATAAGCAAGATTGAAATGAAATCAAGCTTTGACATACCTCAGTTACTGAACAACTGGAAAACAATGGTGTGGCCAGCTGAAGGTGATCCCCTTTTGATGGAACAACACCCTCTGCTTGCAGACAGCTCCAAGGGTCAGAGCAGACCCTACAGCTTGGCAGAAGGGGCCCAAAGAGGAGTTTTTAGGGTTTAAAATGTAACACAGGATGGTAATGGAATGATTCTCATAGGCTGTATGGAAATGCTATAGGATTTGTATCTTGTACTAGATTGGTCAGTGAGAATTAGAATATTCAACACAGAAGATTTATGGTGTTGGAATGGGAACCTCCCTGTCTTACCCTTTTACTCTCTCACCCTCTCATCCTCTCTCCCCCTCCCTTCTCTCAGTCCTGCTCTGAGCTGTGCCTGGCAGCTCCCAGCAGGGCCCTGCACCCAGGCCCTTTGCAATAAACCCCAAGTTCCTGACCTGGCTGCAGAGATCTCTCGTCTCTGTCCGTCCCAACCATCCCACCCCCCAATGCTCCTACAGCTGGCTTTGACAGGATCTGTTCTGTGAGCTTTGGGCTGGGTTTGCCCCACTTTGAGCCAGGTCCTGCAGGGCAAGGACAGCCCAGAACCCTCACTCACTGCCTTCCACACTGCTGCTGCTGCAAAAACCACCTGAAAGCACCAAATCTGCACCAATTCCCACAGCAAGGACACCTACAGGAAATCCCAAACAATTCACCCCAGAGGCAGAGCACAAACCACCCCACAGTGTCACAGACATATTTTGTGAAAAATCTTTTCATTAGGATCTTCTCTCTGAGAAGCTGGGAAGTTTCAGCTTCTCCATGTTTTGCTGCTTTGAAATGTGATTTGGAGAATTGTTTACCCAGCATGTGAATTGTTTGTACTTGATGACCAATGACAGCCAGCTGTGTCAAGGCTGTGAGCAGTCACAAGATTTAATCATTCCATTCCCTTCCTTTGCTAGCCTTTTGATGAAATCCTTTCTTCTATTCTTTTAGTGTAGTTTTAGTAGATCACTTTCATTTCATATATAGCATAAAATAATAAATCAGCCTTCTGAAACATGGAGTCAAGATTCTCATCTCTTCTCTCATCCTGGGACCCCTGTGAACACCACCACCCCACAGCTCCTCCCAAAATTCTCCCAAAGCTCCTGCCATCGTTCCTCTGCTGCTTTTTGATTTAAAATAGGAGTTAAAATGAGCCCTGGGGGTACCCCAGCAGGGCTGGATCCCACCCCAGGAGCCTGGACTGGGGATTCTCCCAGCAGAAGGGAATTGCCTTTCCCAGCCCCGAGGAAGCAGGGTGAGAACCAAGTGTGCCCCTCACTAATGAGCACTGATGGCTCCTGAAGCACACCTGGCCAGACACTGAGGATTCCATCAAGGATTTTCCCTGCTGCTCTGAAATAGGGGTCTCCTCAGCTCTTGGAGATCTATTTCACACCCAAGACAGCTCAGCTACCTTAGAAAGCATCAAATCAGCAGGATGGCTTCTGTGGTAGTGTTGGAAACAAAAAGGTTTTCATAAAAGGCAAAATAACAAACCTCTTTACAGAGAAAAACCAAGCCAGGGGCAAGAGGTTCTTGCTCCTGGTAAAACACCTCACAAAAGCCATTAGTTCCTCTGTTCTCTTCTTTTTCTAGTGAATTGCTCAGGTGGGATTTTTTGGCTCCTGTCCAATTGGGTATCCTTAAGTTTGAGGTGAAGTCCCCCAAGTCCTATAAGGTGTCTTTTTTGCTAACTGAGAAGAGAAACTTTCAGGCTTTTTTCTTTTTTAAGGAGACAAAAGAATAGTTTATTACGCTGTCACCAGGGGACACGTTCCTACACTCCCCTGCAGCTGCTGGGAAAGCTCAGCTGGAGGCACTCAGCCCCTGTGGTCAGCCCTGGCTCCCGGAGGAGCCAAAGCTCTGGGCTGAGTCCACCCAGCAGGGAGGGGACGGCAGACCCTGATCCTTCAGACAGACAACTGTCAGAGCCCAGGACATCCCCCTGGCTGCCCTGGAGGACTCCAGACCCTGGCAGGGGGCTCAGAGACCTTGGCACGGAGTCACAGACACCTGTGCCTTTGATTTAACCCATGGAAACAATTACCAACTTTGTGTGAGGAGTTCCAAGCCACAGGAGTTTGAGTAGGATGGTAGTTAGTTTATCACTGGGTGAAAATGTAGAATTTTGGGATTTAGAATGGGGTTCAGGAGGCAAGATGGAGGAATCTGGGTGTGTTCTGTCCTTCTTCTCCTTGTCCTCCATCTTCTGCTGTGATGGTGGCACTTTTGGATTGGTTCAGAGTAGAAGCTCCCTGTCTAACATAGGTGATAGGTATTGGAAAATTATTGTAAATAAAGCACGTGTAATTTTTAGTATGAAAAGCTAACACCACCCCAAGGTGGTCAGTGTGCCATGAACTGACGCGCTGGACAGATCTCAGCAGGTCAGAGAAAGAATGGAACAGATAACAGAGAATAAACAACCTTGAGAACCAGAGCTGAGGCATCTCAACTTCTTTTTTTGGTCTCAGGGCTGGGAAAAAGAGACTTTCCAACACCTCAGGGTCATTTTGAGCACAGAGACCTCATCACAAAACGAGAGGTGAGGACCCAACCACGGCACTGCCACCCCAATCAGCTTTGAAATCCCAAAATGCCCCATCCCAGTCATCACCTGAGTGGGAGGCACGGGGAGGGCTCCCAGGTCAGCACTGCTGTCCCTGCTGTCCAACTCAGCCCCACTGGAGCTGCCCTTTCCCAAGGCAGGGGGGGAATGGAGGCCAAAGGAGCAAAATCACTTCAAAAAGTGGAAGAGAGGAAGCAAAACAAAGTGTGGGATTTTCCATGGGAAGGGGCTCCTGTGCTGCAATAACAAAGGATCAGAGGGGCTGGAGCCAGGCTGGGAGAGCTGGGGGTGCTCACCTGGAGAGGAGAAGCTCCAGGGAGAGCTCAGAGCCCCTGCAGGGCCCCAAGGGGCTCCAGGAGAGCTGGAGAGGGACTGGGGACAAGGGATGGAGGGACAGGACCCAGGGAATGGCTCCCAGTGCCAGAGGGCAGGGATGGATGAGATATTGGGAATTGGGAATTGTTCCCTGGGAGGGTGGGCAGGCCCTGGCACAGGGTGCCCAGAGCAGCTGGGGCTGCCCCTGGATCCCTGGCAGTGCCCAAGCTCTTCGCACCCACACAGCTTCCCTTCCCTACCAGCTCCATTTCCCAACACAGAATCCCAGGATCACTGAGGTTGCAAAAGCCCTGCAAGGTCACCAAGCCCCAGCTGTGCTCAGTCCCCACCCTGTCCCCAGCCCAGAGCCCTGAGTGCCATGGTCAGGAATTCCTGGGACACCTCCAGGGCTGGGCACTCCAACCCTCCCTGGGCAGTTCCAAGGCAGTTCCTGACCCCCCTTTCCATGGGGAAATTCCTGCTGTGCCCCCCTGAGCTGCCCTGGCCCAGCCTGAGGCCGTTCCCTCTGCTCCTGTCCCTGTTCCCTGGAGCACAGCCCGGCCCCCCGGCTGTCCCCATTGTAAAATCAGGACCCCCAATGAAGGAAATGATTGGCACCTGACTCCAAGGCTTTGGAATGCTGAACACACACTTCATAAAACTATAATATAATATAATATAATATAATATAATATAATATAATATAATATAATATAATATAATACTACACCATACTTACTTCTAACTAACTACTCAAAACTCGTGACTGTCCACTGACAGTCCCCAACACACACACGTGGATCCAACTGGTCAGTGAATCAAAACACCATCACCAGAATCCAACCAAGCAATCCCTTCAGGTAAATAATCTTCCAACACATTCCACACATTCAAAACCACAGGAGCAGCAAAAGAGATAAGAATTGTTTTGATCATTCTTTTCTCTGCTTCTCTCACAGCTTCTCTCAGGAGAACCGGAGGAAGTTCAATCTCTCTCTGTTCAGAGGGCATGTGAATACCACAGTCCCTTCCTTCAGGAGCTGTGCAGAGCCACAAGGGCCCCCTGAGCCTCCTTTGCTCCAGGCTGAGCCCCTTCCCAGCTCCCTCAGCCCCTCCTGGGGCTCCAGACCCTTCCCTGGACCCGCTCCAGCCCCTCCAGGTCCTTCTCGTTTAGAAGAGCCCAAAACTGAACAGGATTTGGGGCCATTACAAGATTATCCTGGCACTCCATTCTCCCCTGGGCTTTTGTGGTAGCAAGCCCGCAGCTGGGTAATAATTAGCATTGACTCCATGATCCAGAGGGCACAAAAGACACTTTATTATTACAAATCTACAGTTCTTACAGAAACAGTGGTGGACCTAAGACCTGATTGGTCTCAAAGTGAAAACCTCTCACTCACTATTGGTGAGTATCAATAGCACACTCTAGAGAACTGTATCTATAAACAAATGGTTACAGAAAGAGAGATAATAATTGTTTGAATTCTTTTCCTCCAAGTTTCTCACAGTTTTTACAGAGTTTCCCAGGATTTTCCTGGGAAGGTTTGTGCCTGTTCTCTGTGGCCAGAGAGCTGCTGCCACAGGCTCTGGCATCCCCCAGTGCTGGATGTTTAAAGCCAGCCCTAAGGACGTGAAAATCTCAGCTGCCCTTTTAAACTAAATCCATAATCCTTACACCATCAGGGAAAGCTTGGAAACTTCATCAGAAGCAGTGCCCAGGCCAGAGGCAAAACACAAACAGCTCAAAAACCCTTCAACCATCTTAAAATCCTATTTTTTATCAAACTTCAGCCAACCTTCATGATCTGGGGCTGCTGAATCCCCTGGTGCCACATCCCTCTCTCTGAGGTGTGCAGGTAATCCCACAGGGAGCTGATCCTACAGCAAGTCCCAGCTCTGCAAAGCCCCAAAGCTGCCTCTGGAGGCATCTCCTTCCCACACTGGATCATCCTTTGCAGGACGTGGCAGATCCCAAACCCCGAAGTCATTCCAAATAAAACCTCCCCAGCTCTGGGCAGGGGAGGTGGGGCAGGGAAAAGGAACTTGGAATTTCCCCCATCACCAATTAACTGCTAATGATGCTTTCATGGGGGGGATCAAATTCTGGTGAGCAGAAATTCCCTCCTGTGCCAAGGGAAAGCTGAACACTGACTCCACGAGGGAAAGGCCTTTGGAAAACCAGGAATATTGATGTGAGTACAGAAACACCAGGGTTCCAAACAGCCAGAAACCCCCCAAAACAGGGGAACCCCGGGAACTGAGGGGAATCCTGTCCAAGCAGCTGCCACAGAGAATTCAGGAAACCTCCCTGCCCAGCCAGGAGCTTTATTCCCATCTAACCCAAACCAATGGATTTATTCCCACCTCCCCCAATGCCCCCCCCACCCAAGGGCTTGGAGCCACTGGAATTATTTTAACACAATGAATTTGGCACAAAAAGGCAAAACCAGGTTAATGGGCATGAGCAAGAAGGGATAGGAAGTGTCCAGTGCTCGGAAAAATCCAGGGCAGAGGAGATTCTGAGGAACAGGAAAGGGAAAAGGAATTTCAGATGGAAGGGACCTACAACAACCATGAAACCCCAAGGGGCACACCCAGAGCTGGGAATCCCAGTCCAAGGAAAACCCATCCCATGGGTGCCCTTCCCCTCCTCACTCCTGTGGCACAAAGCCAAGGGAAGCCTCTGTCCTGCAGGGTCAGGAAAACAGGATTGGGGTCAAGAATGTCCCACTTGCACTGCCTGGAACTGGATTTCAGTGTTTCAGGAGAGAGCAGGAGCAGAGAGCACGGCCCTGACACAGCTCCCCAGGCAGGGGAGGGGACAGCTGTGTCCCCAAGCTGTGTCCCCAAATGTGGCAGCAGCTCTGTGGCCACAGAGAGAGGCACAACTTCCCCAGGCCCTTCTGGGAAAGGCTGTTAAGACAATCAGAGAAAAGAATGATAAATAATTCTTATCTTAACTTGCTGCACCTATCATTGGCAGGTGGAATATCACATATTCCACACTGAACATGTGGAATATGTTGTGGAGATTTGTTGACCAAAGGGTGATTTCTTAATTAGCCAACGGTGATTGGTTTGGACTGGAGCACCAATTAAGTCCACCTGTATGATAACTGTGTATAAAAGCAGTGGGTTTCTTACAGAGATGTAGATTATTGATCAGCCTTCTATGAATGAGGGAGTCAATACCAATTATTACCCAGCTGGGGGCCTGCTGCAAAGACACCCAAACCTGGGCAGGGGGAGCAGGGAGGGACCATGGGTGACTCCAACCCCCAGGAGAAGCCTGAGGGGAGGGAAGGGCTGGGCTGAACCCAGGGATAAAGACAAGGGGATGAAGTGAGGGTGAAAGGCAAATGGAGTTTGCAGAGGAAAGCAGGAGGGTCCTCTGGGGAGGATCCCTGGCTGATCCTTACTGCAATGTGCTGCTGAGGGGGGATCAAACACCAGGAACAGGACCCAGCTGGAGCCCCGGGTGCCACAAACCACCCAGCAGGGCAGGAGGCTTCCAGAGGAGGGAGGTGTGGCTGCAGGCACCACCAGAACACAGGGACTGACGGCTCTGACATGCCAGTGTTTGGATAGTGTGGGAGGCTGGGACTGTGGGAACACTGCCAGGATCTGCCACCTCCAGTCGGGATTCTCGGGATTGTTTGCCAGGAGCGACCTTTTTTACTCTAGCATTCCCTGAAGGAAGAAATTTGGGTGTTCAGCTGAGTTTGGAGAGCGGGAGATGCTGATGGAGCAGGGAACGAGCTGGAAAGCTGAACTGGAATGCTGGGAGCAGCTGCTCCAGCACAGGGCGCTGCTCCCAACCTTCCCATCCATCCCTTATCCAGGCATGGCAGGGAGGAATCAGAGGGGGAACATTCCCCCCTCAGAGAATCCATTGCTGTCCTGGATTACCAAGCAAATTGTATCTATTTGCCATCTGTAGGGCAGTTTTCTTCCGTTCATTGGGCATTTTCCTTATCTCTTCAACACCCACTCCTCCCTCTGGGGAGACACCTGCTGATAACAGCTATTGAATGTCCCTGCATGGCTGATAAGAACTACAGCATCCCATTGGGAGATCTGAGCCCAGAGGGAGGAGCCAAGCATTCCTACCCAGATATAATCTGGAGATCCTGGGATACCAGCACGGCTTCTGCACTGGATTTCCCAGAGGAACAGCAGCTGCCTCTTCCCCTGGATCTTCAGAGGCAGATGCACCTTTCTCCAGGATCCCTGCTCCAGCAGAACCAGCCCTGACACTGCAGGAGGGCTGAGCCACAATTCCAATGGGACTGTGCCAGCACCCTGACCCACAGGGTGTCAGGCTGGGTTCTGACTCTGTCAGGGTTGGTTTGATTTACTGCATTGTTTATGTTATCCTTTTATTTTCTTCCCTATTAAAGAACTGTTACTTCCTACTCCCATACCTTTGCCTGAGAGTCTCCCTTTGTAGGGGGACGCAGTATGGGTAATGTAGAATATAATCTTATCCCCCAATGAGTTGCAGCTGGACCCTATTACTAAAGATTAGGAGCAGGCCAGATGATAAGAAGCAACACCTGTAGCCAATAAAAACAAGTGGCATAAAAGAGTGGATTGGTAGGAAGAGAAGTCAGATAGCTGCTGCAAGGTCCAAGAACAGTCAGTACTTAGAGGAGCTGCCTACAGAAAACATCAAGGAGGTATGAAACTCTGGCACTATGGAACCCGTGCGCCATAATGATAAAAGAACTCTTGGTATGTAAGACAACATATAATGATAATAGAACTGTTGTAATATATAAGACAACATCCCTTAATTTAATATTTATAGCAATTCAGAGGGAGGGGGGTTTACATTTTCCATTTCAGGGGAGGCTCCTGCCTTCTTCAGCAGACACCTGGCTTTCCAAACCAAGACAATTGCTCTCCCCCAATATTTGTTATAAAGCTCTATCCAGCTGTGGGAATGCTGTGTTGGTGTATTCTAGGGGCCTGCCAGGCTGTTTCTCTGCTGCACAGCCCATTTCCATTGGAGGCATTTGAGAACTGCTACAAAATTTAGCAAAGCAAGAAGGTCTGAGAGAGATGGAATTCCTGGCTGGGAGGGTGGGCAGGCCCTGGATCCCTGGCAGTGTCCAAGGCCAGGTTGGACATTGGGGCTTGGAGCAGCCTGGGACAGTAGAAGGTGTCCCTGCCATGGCAGGGGTGGCACTGGGTGGGTTCGAGGTCCTTTAAGGTCCTTTCCAACCCAAACCTCTCCATGACCTCATTTCTCCACCTGCCTGCACCTCCCTGCTCCCTCCAAGCTGTGCCAGGTTTGTTTGGAGCTGCAGGAACAGAATTCCATGGACACGTTGCTGATCCTTCTGTCCCTCCCTTCCACCCGAGTGCTGGGAGCACTGAGCCGTGAATTCCAGGAGAAAGATGGGATGAATCCTGGCAGGAACATGTGCTGGGAGCCCAGCAGGCTCTCCATGCCCACAAGGAGCCACTTTGGAGCACTCCATAAATTTATTACCAAACCAGGAGCCAACTCCTCACCGTGGCTTTGCCCTGGTTTCAGCTGCTGAAGGGTTTTTAAAGGGAAAAAGGAAAAAAAAATCCCAAACCTTTTACAATCATTTTATCCAACTTTTCCCCCGCCCTGGAGCCAGGAATTCCTGCCTGGGAATCACAGTTAATTGGATTATAATGGACCATTCCTCCTGATTTAATAAAGCAGAGGAAAATGGGGATGGCAGCAGTGTGCTCCTAGGTTTGGGAACAGCTCCAGTTCCTAATTTACACTCCAACTTTATTATTGAAAAAATGTCAAGCTCCAGGGGTTTGGGGAGGAAGTTTGCCTAGAATTTGCTTTATTCCAGGAAGAAATGATAGAATTGGGAAAAGAAGAGTGGAACAATCCATGAAAAAAATCTAAAATTCCTGTTCCCACTGCTTGAAATTACAGGGGGGAAAAGGAAGAGAAGAAAGAATGAGAAGTGCTGAGAGGGAAGTGATGGAGCTGTGTCATCCCAGGGGTTTGGAGGGAGGGCATTCAGGGTTTCAGCAGGACAGAAATGCAGAGCCCTCACTCCCAAGGACACCAGGATGGAAGGGGGATCTCCCAGAGAGGGGCTGGGAAAAGGGAATCAGGGAAGGGTGGGGGTGCTGGAAAGGGCCAGGAAGGGACATGGAGCAGGAGGAATGCAGGAAAAATGGGAATTCCAATATCAAGCAGCCCTGCTGGAAGCCCTGAGCACACTGGGCTGGGCAAGTTTTGGGGACAATTCCCACCTTGGGAGCTGAGGGTTCATTTTTAAAGCCTGGGATTTGGGCAAGATTTTCCCAACCTGTTCCTGGCCCCACAGGAGTCCCTATAACTGGACAGAGGGGATCCTCATCCCAGAGAACATCCCCCCATCCCTGCATCCAGACCAGTTCCAGCCTGGCCTCCTGCATGGACAAGGAATTGGAGATCACCCCTTGGATGCCATCCAGCTGCAAAACATCTGGACAAGCAGCAGAAGCTCCCAGGCAGGCCAAGCCCTTTCCAGAATAAACAACCCAGAGGAATCCCTGTCCATGCCCTAGAGCCATTTCCAGAATAATTAGCCCAGAGGAATCCCTGTCCCTGCCCTTCTCCAGGACAAATAACCCAGAGGAATCCCTGTCCATGCCCCAGGATGGGAACTGCTGCTCCAGACAAGAATCCAGCAGCTTCCCTCCATCCCAGCTCATGGAAAATCTGCAGCCAGGCTGGGAAAAGCAAACACAGGAGAAAAAGCTCATCCCAGTTCCAATTTCATCCTTCCTGCTGGGAAAAGGGATGGGCTCCAGAGCCAGCCTGGGATGCTGCAAGGCCCTGCTGGCACCATCAGTGCTCCCAGTGGGAACAGCCTCCAGTGGCCCAGGGAATTCAGGATAAATACAGGATGGGGAAAACATGGCCAAAAGGAAGAAAGCTCCAGTGGGAACAAACTCCAGGGATTTCAGGATAAAGGGAATTCCCCTCAACTGCAGCAGAGGGAAGGGCAAACCCCACAGCCTCAGGCTCCCAAGGGAACAAACCCAGGGCAGTGGGAGCCCAAATCCCACTGATCCCCACCCTGCATCCTTGGATTTCCTTCCCCTGCCCACAGCAGTGTCCCAGGGCACCTCCATTCCAGGAATTCCCACTCTTTGTACTGCTGGGAAGTGGTCCCATGCAGATCCCAGAGCAATTTGCAGCCATTAATTAAGCCCTGGCAGCATCCC
This sequence comes from Calcarius lapponicus, assembly GCA_039654755.1. NCBI lineage: Eukaryota > Metazoa > Chordata > Aves > Passeriformes > Fringillidae > Calcarius > Calcarius lapponicus. The sequence goes on along the minus strand of JBBFKN010000011.1, from coordinate 1,089,856 downwards.
AGAGTGGGTGGGGACTGTAACTGTGTCTTTAATTACATTAATTCTGCTCAGGGTGGGCAGTAATTATTGGCAATCTATTCCACAACTCAAACAAACTCATGGTGATGATTGCACCTTCAGCACCTGGAAAGAATCCCATGGATGGATGGATGGATGGATAGAATAAATGGAAAAGGGAAAAAGCATCAGGCAGGGAAAAAAAACACAGGAAAGTCCTAATAAAAATCCTTCCTCTTCCTGCAGTTGGATGCTCCTCTCCCAAAAACCCCTGTCCCTCCTCTCCCAAACACTGCAATCCCTCCTCTCCAGAAAAATCCCTGCTCAAGAAAAGGGGTTTGGTTGGTGCTCCAGCCCAGCCAAAATGGGAGCAGCTCCTGGAGGAAGTGGCCAAACTCAGCTGAATCCTTTCCTCATTGATGTTTTACCTGTCCTGCCAGAAATCACAGCTCCCACATTCAGGGTGAAGTGAGGAATTGGATTCATGGATCCTTGAGGATCCCTTCCAGCCTGGGCCATCTGTGAATCCAGGAGATTTTCACCCCAAAATCCTGCCCAGACCTTGGTAAAACCACCAGGGGTGCAGGATTCCAACAGCTGCCTGCACCTGGAGCTGCTCTTGGATCTACACCTGGAGCTGGAGCTAAAACCTGGATGTGCATCTGGAGCTGCAGCTGGACCCAGAGGCACTGGGACACTGTGGGATGCAAAGCAGCCCAGCCCAGCCCTGCTCTCCCCAAATCCCGTGGGATTTGCACTCCTGACTCTCTGCACAGCCACACGTCCCCAGCAGCTCTGTCCTGCTCCAGCCCAGCCCAGGCTCTGCTCCTGCTGCTGGGACACTCCTGGCACACCTGGACAGAGCCTCCCAGGGAGTCACTCAGGATTCCAAGGACCAGGAGCACGTCCAGAGGAGCCACAGAGCTGCTCCAGGGCTGGAGCCAGGCTGGGAGAGCTGGGGGTGCTCACCTGGAGAGGAGAAGCTCCAGGGAGAGCCCAGAGCCCCTTGCAGGGCCTGAAGGGGCTCCAGGAGAGCTGGAGAGGGACTGGGAACAAGGGACAGAGGGACAGGACCCAGGGAATGGCTCCCACTGCCAGAGGGCAGGGCTGGATGGGATATTGGGAATTAGGAATTGTTCCCTGGGAGGGTGGGCAGGGCCTGGCACAGGGTGCCCAGAGCAGCTGGGGCTGCCCCTGGATCCCTGGCAGTGTCCAAGGCCAGGTGGGACGGGGCTTGGAGCAGCCTGGGATAGTGGAAGGTGTCCCTGCCATGGCAGGGGTGGCACTGGGTGGGTTTAAGCCCCCAGCAGCACAGGCCCTGCTCCTGCCCAGCCTTCCTTGCTCCATGGATTCCTTTGGGCTCCCTGCAGCTCTGGGACCCCTGGGCTTTGTCCTTCTCCTCCCACAGCTCCTGGGCCCTCTCAGGACCCACCAATTCAGTGCCAAACCCCTCCCTGTTTTCATTCCCCAGCCCAAGAGAAGGCCAAATCCCCTTTAGCACCCAACTCTGCAGGAGATCAGGAGCCCCAAACCCCCAGGGAATCACCCCAAACCCTTCAGGCCATCCCTCACAGACAGCATTGCCTGAGGCAGCACCCGGCAGAGCCCACCCCGGATTCCTCCTTGGATTCTGCCAGCAGGAGCCCAAAATCAGCAGAATTCCCCCAGGATGGGAGAACAGGCCTTGGTTTCACCCCAGCCAGCCCCAGGCAGTTCCCTAAAGTGGCACTGGGACAATCTGGGAGCACATTCCAGGCTCCAGCCCCACATTAAACACCACCCACGCCCCTTCCAAAGGCAACACCACCCCCAAGCCACAGCTTTGTTTGGAAGTGAAGCCAAAAATAAAGAATTAAAATAAAAATATGAGAGAAAAAAGGTGGAAAAGGGAATTGCATAAAACAGTTTGTGGGTGGGTGAGGAAAATCCCCAAATAAACAACCCCACATCCTGAAATTCCTCTGCAATTGATTGTGGTGGTGGTAATTAAGGTGCTTACAGCTGTTCCAAGCTGGTGACACAGAATTCCTGTCTGACCCCATCAAACCCAGGGCTGAAATGTCCCATTCATTTGGTGGGATGAGTCTGAGCTTCACCCTGGGATCCACAAGGGATTCTCTGCTGAGGAAAGCACAATTACAGCCCCACCCGAGGGGGATGTCAGTAATATTCATCAGATTTTCACGCAAATACACAGGAACATTTTTAAAAAGCAGCACTGAGGTCTTGCTGCAGCTCCCACCCCATAAAGTCCCTGCTCTGGGGAGAAATTAAATGGTTTAACAAGAAATAACTGAGCAAATCAATCCACGAGCAAGTATTGACTGCAGAGCCTTTGGAACTGCCCAGAAATCCAAGGATTTCATGAAGGATGGGACCAAACCCTGCCACAGCTCCCCAGGCAGAGGCCCAGGTGACAATTTGCTTTGGGGAGTTATTAAATCAGGAGAGCATTAACCCTAAACCCCAGGCCATGAACACACCCCAGGATGTTGGATCCACTCATTAATTTCTCAGGATGAAAAATCCCAGGAAGGAAGAAATCAATGAGCACAGCACAGGGCAACCAAGATAAATATTCCAGAGACAAAGAGCTCAGAGGAATAAATGAGCCCCAAATCTAGGGAATGTAGAGTAACATCCACTTCATCCTGAGCCTCAGCTCCTCCCAGACAGGGCCACTCCAGGGAAAGCAGCTCCTCACTCACCGAGCTGCCCAGTTCTGGCACTTGGATTTGGGATCTGGGACAAGTTTTGAGGGCCAGGAGCTGCTGGATGCTTCCTTCCCTTGGAATCAGCACGTGGGCAGTTGGGAAGGTTGGATTTATCCAGCTCCAAGCATTCCTGGATGGTTTTAAAGCCCATCCCTGGAAGGGTCCAAGGCCAGGCTGGACAGGGCTTGGAGCAGCCTGGGATGGTGGGAGGTGTCCCTGCCATGGCACTGGGCGTTAAAGTCCCTCCCAACCCAAACCATGCCAGGATTCTTGGATAACCACCCCAACAGCCCAGCTTCAGGTCCAGCCTAAGATAAGTAAAGCCACACATTGACTGAGGACAGGAGACTCCACCTGATCCATGCACAAACCCTCATCCTTCTGGAAAACACTGACAGGCACAACAAACCCCTCCTGGAGCAGGCCAGGAAAGAATCCAGACCTGAGCCCTCCTAAATGGAACAAATCCAATGGGATTTATCATCCCAGCCCTGAGCTCCAAAGATCACTGCAATTCCATATTTCCATTTCTTAAGGAATAAAAGCAACACTTCCCACACTGTTGGGATTGCTGGGCTCACTCCACAGTGCCCTCTTCCTTTCCCATGTCACCCACCAAACCCAACACCCTCTGTCCCCACGGTTTGGAGAGGCTGGGAGGAGAGGGAATCTGCTCTGGGAGATGGGCTGGGAGGAGCAGGAGAGGGAATCTGCTCTGGGAGATGGGCTGGGAGGAGCAGGAGAGGGAATCTGCTCTGGGAGATGGGCTGGGAGGAGCAGGAGAGGGAATCTGCTCTGGGAGATGGGCTGGGAGGAGCAGGAGCAGGAATCTGCTGTGGAGGTGAGCTGGGAGGTGCAGGAATGTCCTGGAGGAGCTGCAGGGCAGAGCCAGAAGCACTCACAGGAGAGCAGCTCCCTCCCCCAGCCCCTTTGCTCTGCTCCACATCTCAGCCAGGACTCTTTTGCTCCAAATCCCCTCTGCTTTAGGCTTTTGCACAATTTGGATTGTGCAAATCCCCAGGAAAGCGTCACCTCCCCCTGATCTTTTGGCACAGAAGATGCTCTTGAAGCACCTGAGCAAGTCTAAAACCTGCAAAATTCTATTTACACCCCCATTTATTCCATTTGCATTTATCTTTTCACACCTCCTGCCTCATTCCTGCGCCCAGCTCACACCACACGATTTTCCTGCCTCTCCTTGGGGTTCTCCCTCCAAATCCACGGAGAGAAGCAGAAGCTCCAAGTAGCCCCACAGGAAAGCCCAGCCCCAGGTGTGGCACCTCCATCCCAGACACACCTCTTCCTTCCTTCCAGCTCTTAATGAGCTGGATGCTCCTCTCCAAAAGATCCTGTCCTGTCCCTCCTCTCCCAAACACTCCCAGCCCTCAATTCCCAAACACTGCCATCCCTCCTGTCCTAAAAAATCCCATCCCTCAATTCCCAAACACTCCCATCCCTCCTTTCCAGAAAAATCCAATCCATCAATTCCCAAACACTCCATCTCTCAATCCTCAAACACTCCCATCCCTCCTCTCCAGAAAAATCCCTGCTCAAGAAAAGGGGTTTGGTCTGTGCTCCAGCCCAGGCCAAACAGGGAGCAACTCCTGGAGGAAGTGGCCAAACTCAGCTGGGGGAAAATCATAAATAAAACGGGGTTTTGGGGCAGTGCCCTGTCCTGGGCTCTCGGGACACTCCCAGCCCCGGGAGTTGTTCCCAGCAGCTCCCCAGGGAACAGCTCACTCCACCTGAGGTTCCCAGGTGGAGAAGCTCTTCAGCCTCCCCTCAAGGACAAGGCAGAGGTCACTCCCTCCCCTGGTCTGTCACACAGGAGGAGGAGGGATGTGCCAGGACACGGGGAGGTGGCACCAACCCCCCTCACCTGCAGAGCTGGGGCAGGGAAAGCAGATCCAGGCAGTTCCTGGCAGATCCAGGAGGTTCCTGGCACAGGGATTCCCCTTTCCCTCCACCCTGGAGCCACACAGCCCCTTTGGGATGGGAAGGATATTTCCCCTGTTTCCTCAGCTGAGCAATGCCCTCAGTGCTGTGAGCTCCAGGGATCGCACCCCCAATTCCTGCCCCTCAGCCTCGGGGAGCAGCTTCTGGGACATTTCCAGGATGGCTGGAGGAGACCCCGCTCCTCGGGCAGCCTGGTGGCAGCTGCAGAGCCGGGAGTGCCCAATTCCGTCCCCCAGGAACTCCTGCAGCATCCCCGGAGTAACCCTCAGCCACAGCAGCGCTCCGGGATTTATCCTGGCTGGGCCAGAGGGACCCTGGCCGGGTTTGCCACACCTCGGAGGAGTGAGGGCTCGGTGAAAGCCGCAGTCAGCCCCTCCTGGCACCGGCAGATCCTGCCCTGGCACCCAGGACAGTGAGGGCTCGGTGAAAGCCGCAGTCAGCCCCTCCTGGCACCGGCCAAGCGCCGGCAGATCCTTCCCTGGCTCCCAGGAGGGGGAGGCAGCTTTTCCCCACCGCCCACCGCCTGTCCCCGCTGTAATTCCCGAATTTCCTCGTGCCACAGCACCGGACTGTCCTGCTGGAAAGGGCCTGCCCCAAAATCCCGTTTTATCCTTGATTTCGCCCCAGCTGTGCCGCTCCCGCTCGCAGCAGCAGCTGCTGCCTGCGCAGCCCGGGCAGCTCCTCCATCCCGCGGGGAGTCGCTCCCTCCTCCCCTGCACATTTAGCGGCTGCCGTGACAAGCCCAGAGGGACATTTCCGTCTGATTTCCCGGCTGCATCGCAGGCAGAGCCGGGATCCAGCTCGCAGGCAGAGTTTGCTCTGTCCCCACAGACCCCAGCCCCCCTTTGCAGGATGCTCAGCCCCAGCCGCTGCCCGCAGAGATCAGAGCACCGCAATATTCCAGCACCATCAGCATCCCGCTGCTCCCGGGCATCCTTCACGTGTGTCTGGCTCCAGCCCTCACCCTCCAACACACCAGAGCTCCCAACAGTCCCGCCGGGATCCTCCCAAGCAGGGATCCCGCTCCTAGCGCTTTGTAAAGCCCTGCCCCGAGTTTTGGTGTTGATCCCAAATCCCGCTGGTTAATCGGGGCTCAAACACCTTTGGGATCAGCTCTGCTCAGCAAAGCTCCGCATCCCAAAGCGCTCCAGGGGTCCCAAAGGAGCGGATCCAGGGGATGCACGGGGAGCCGAAGGAGCCCGGACACAGCAAAGCCCGGCGGGATGGGCAGGGCAGGGCAGGGCCGGACCGCGCTGCAGCCACCTGGGGAACCTCGGCTCGGACTGGGGAAAAATCTGGGTGCGACTACGCTGGGAGCCACGCGGAACGTGGGAAGGCAGCGGCGGAGATGGTGCGACATTAATTTAATTATTTCTCATGAAAACCCAAGGCAGCAGCCAGCCCCTCACACGCCAGACAGTCACCCCTAGGCAAGAAAGCATCACTTGGAGCCGGTGGAAAAACCAGCGGGAGGCAAAGCACTCGGTGGGCAGCGACCCGCAGGGAACTCCCGAGGGGATCCCGGGCCGGGGGGACCCTGCCCGGCCATGCAGGACCTGCCGGACACCCCGGGACCTGCCGGACACACCGGGACCGCTGCGACCCCGGAGCGCTCCGGGCACCGCGGGCAAAGGCGCAGCGAGCGGCCGGGCCGGGAGCGGGACACGGAGCGGAACCGGCACCAAGCAGGAGTCCCTTAAACCGACATCAGCCAGGGGTGCCCTTGGACCGACACGAACGGGGAACAGGGACCGGGACCAACACAACCCGGGAATCCCTCAGACCGAGAGGAGCCGCAGACACGAACAGAACCGACACGACCCGGGGCTCTCTTGGACCGACTCGAACCGGGAACAGAACCGACACGACCCAGGGCTCTTGGACCGACAAGAACCGAGGGCACGGACCAGAACCGACACGACCCGGAGGTCTCTCGGACCGACACGAACCAGGAACAGAACCAACACGACCCAGGGCTCTTGGACCGACTCGAACCCGGGGCACGGACCAGGACCGACACTACCCAAGGCTCGGACCGACATGAACCGGGACCAGACCGGACACGACCCAGAGGACCCCGGACAGGAGCCGAGAGCAGGGGGGCTCCCGGCGCGCACTCACCGCGGAGAAGTTGTGCGGGCCGCAGAGCTCGCCGCGGTACTTGCAGGACAGCAGCATGTCCTCCAGCTGGTGGCCCAGGCGGTCCATGAAGTCGGCGCTGATGCCCTCGTAGTGTCGGGGCGGCAGAAAGAGGCGGAAATCGGCCAGTTTGGCGAACCAGCGCAGCCGCGCCTCGTCGGCGCGCAGCAGCTCGGTGAGCAGCGGCCGCGCGGTGCGGTTGGGCAGCAGCAGCCCCAGCCAGTGCCCCGCGTAGTACAGGTCGCCCTTGGAGAGGCGCGGGAAGCGCAGCGGGTTGTTGTTGCACAGCGTGACGGCGGGGAAGGGCAGCTGGCGGCTCCACTCGGTGCGCACGCGGGTGTGCGAGGGGAAGGCGAGCCAGTGCAGCAGGCGGTCGGAGGACCAGGCCAGCAGCAGCCCCAGCGCCGTGCAGAAGGCGAGCACCCAGAGCGCCCGGCGCGCCGGCGCCGCCCGCGCCGAGCACATGAGGCGCAGCCCGTGCAGCCGAGTGCGCAGCGCCGGCGCCCGGCGCCCCCGCGCCATGGGCGCTCCCCTCCTCCTCCTCCTCCTGCCGTTCGTCCTCCTGCGGGCCGGGCTCAGGGCGAGCAGCGCCGCGCCATCCCCGGGCCCCCCGCCGGCTGCGGCCCCGAGCGGCGGGGGCAGCGCCCGCGGGCGGCCCGCGGCCCCGAGCTGCGCGGCGGGCGGCAGTTCCGGCAGCGCGGCATGCCGGGCCCGGGGCCACCGGGGCCACCGGCGCCGCCCGCACCGCCCGCCCCTGTCCCTGTCGCTGCCCCTGTCCCTGCCCGGCCGCGCCGCTCACATCCCGCGGTGCCGCGCCCCGCCCGACACCGGCACCGACCGAGCCCCGCCGCGACCCTGCCGGGCTCCGGGCTCCGAGCCCGCGGACCCCGGCACCCCGGCGGGGAGAGCGCTGCGGGACCCCCGCGCTACCCCCGGCCCGCGCCCGCCCGCCCCGCGCCGCGCCCGCCCCGCGCTGCCATCGCCGAGCGCTCCGCCGGGCGCGCCCCGGCCGCGGGCTGCGAGCGGCGGCGGCAGCAGCAGCAGGAGGAGGCTGAGGAGGAGGAAGAGCGGGACGAAGCTTGCCGAGGTGCCAGTCCCGGCCGCTCGGCGCTCGGGAGGCGGAGGGAGCGATGCTCGGCGCCGATCGCGCTGCTGCTTTCCCGGAGTAGCCCCCCGCTCCTCCTCCTCCTCCTTCTCCTCCTCCTCCTCCTCCGCCCCCCGTTATCCCCCGGCTGCCGCCGGCCCCGGCCCCCCCGCTGCCTCCTCCCTCCTCCGGCAGGAGTTTGTTTTTCTGCTTTTCAGCAGCCCCCGGGGAGAACATAATATCAAGAAAAGCCGGGGGGTAACGGAGGCGAGGCTTGCAGCGGGCTCCGCGCGGCCGCTGCGTTCCGGGGAGGGGGGGATGGCTGTGCAGGGGGCTCCGGGCTCGCTGCTCCCCGCGCCTCGGCTCCATGGAACGAATGGGAAAGGCAGGAGCGCGTTCCGGGAAGCATCGCCCCCGCCCCTCGCTGCCCCTCACCCCGAGCTGCGGAGCCCTTCGGGGTCAGGGGCTCCTCCTGCCCTGATCGGACACCGCAAAAGCCCCTTTCCCTTAACACCCCTTGCGACGGGAATAACTCGGGATGTGGATTGGCATCTCCTCGGGACTGCTGAGCTCCGATCTCTGCAAGCGGCTGCCGTTACCTTCATTTTGCTTTCAAACAGTACAGAGAAACATTCCTCTAATTGTGTCCAATTAAGCCGTAAGTGCCGGTAACTGCTCCGAATCCCCTCTGATATATTTTTTTTTTCCTCGGAATTAATTTTCCCTGTGCATTTGGAGCCGTATATTTTTACCCAATAGATGGAGTCGTTACAGCCTGGTTCTCTCCAGCCTCTCCCGGCGAGTTGCTTTTTTTATTGTGGTAAAGCTGCGAACGTGCAGCAGCCCCGGCTCGGGGGGCAGCCGGCCCAAAATCCCTCTCCTTGTCCGAAAACACGGGGGGAAACGAGACCGAGAGGCTGAGCTTGAGCTCTGCAGGGCGGGGGCGGTGGCAGCCGCACAAACATTGCCCGAGCTCAGCCAGGTGCCCTCAGATAACTCGGGTGCTTTTTCCCGAGCTCCTGTCCGTGCTCGGGAGCATTTTCCCATTTTTTCAGCAGTGCTCGTGAGCAGCAAATCCTTCCCAGCAGCCCAGCACCGGCCGTGACCTTTCAGAACCGAGTGGGAAGAGGCCGACAGTTCCCGTATCCATGCCAGCGGCATCTCTGGCAGCTCCAGGGAGCCTCTCCTGCCGTTTTCCCGGCGGATCCCGGCTCGTTTTTCCCCGCCGCCTGTTGAAAGCACTGGGAGTTTTTCCCCTTGGCTCCCTCTCATGATAATCAGCATCCCAAGTGCTTCCCCACCAGGTGGGCCGGGGCTGTTTTATCCATGATTTATTGCCACAAATCCAAGGAAATAAAAGGTGCCCGACCATGAACATCCTCCCGAGTTCCCTCCCTCTCTCCACGCTCACCCCAGCCCTGTGGCACAGTTTTCCCTGGCCGGGAAAGCCCAGCCCTGCACTGGCCTCACTTTCAGCTCTTTCTCTTCCCCAAAAGGTTTTCCACATTTTTTTTTTTTTTTTTTTTTTTTGGGCAGATGCAGCCTGGCAAAAGGGGCTTGTGAAGGAAAGAGCAGCAGATTTGCATGGGAAGCAGCTTTTCCTGAAATCCACTCCAAATGATCCACTCATATCTCCTTGATTTATTAAAGGGAAGCAATTTTTCTTAATTAGCTGGCAAAGGGCGGTGGGATGGCCAAGGCCAGCTGGAGCTGGAATCCAAAAGATTCCCCATGAAAACATTCCAAAGCCAAACCAAACCTGAGGATGACATTCCAAGGGATCACCTGGTGGGACATGGCCGCAGCCCTTGGAAATTCTCTCCATGTTTGCAGTTGTTTGGGAAAGCAGCTCATTCCCTGCATCCGAGCTCTGGGTAATTCCTCAGGCAGCCACAGCAGCTTAAAGGCTGATTGGGCCTAATTAGGTCCAATAAGAAATAATTGAGCTGATCCAGAAATATTGCTAATTAACCAACAAGTCACTTGAAAATTATCTCTTGAGCTGGGTGAGTTTCCTCCTTCTGGAGGAGAATGGATTTAGGATTCTGTGGTTTGACAAATTCAGTGAATTATTGTGGGGGAATCCCACCATTCCCTCCCCAAAACATCCCCTGGGTGCCCCTGAAAGGAGACAGGAAGACAACTATTGGAAGTTGTTCCAAACAAAACCTTTGTCTTCTTTTGAAACTTCATTTTCACCTCAAACATCGACTCAGGTGAAGACAAAAAGGATTAAAGAAAAGCTTGAAATCACCCCCTGGAAAGGAAACCCTAAAACTTTGTTCTGCTGGGTAGTATCAGTATTAGTATTGATATCAGTATTAGTATTAATATTAATATTTATTAGTATTGGTATTTATCCTGGAAGGGAGCAAAGGGAGGGAGGATCCCCCTCCAAACTCCTCTCCCAGCCTCACAGGGTGGCTGGAGCCCCCTTCCCTGGCCCTGTGTCCATTGGAGCGTCCCAGGGGATTTCTGGGATTTACTCCCTTGCTCTCCTGAGTGGTTCCTGTTGGAACTGAGCTCATGCTGAGGGAGCAGCAGATTTATCCCGGGTTTTATCCCCTGGGGTTGGCCCCAGGCACAGAGGAGCTCTGGGACATCCTCTGCTCCGCTGAGCTTTTAGAGACCAGAATCAGAGGGAGAAATTACAGGGCTGGGATCAAATGGGGTAGGATGGGGCTTGGATTTTGGGAAACAATTCCTCCCTGGGAGGGTAGGGAGGCCCAGGAATAGAATTCCTGCAGAGGCTGGGGCTGCCCCTGGATCCCTGGAATGTCCCAGGCCAGGCTGGATGGGACTGGGAGCAGCCTGGGACAGTGGGAGGAGTGCCAGGGGTTGGAACTGGATGGGCTTTAAGGTCTCTCCCAACCCCAACCATTCCAGGATTCCCTGATCAGCCTTCCTAAGCTGGATTTGGTGCTCCCAGAGCCGCTGGAATACAAAGATGGGGATTTTTAACTCAGGAGAACAAGGGGCAGACACTGCAAGGCCCCTTGTCCCCAGGCAGGGGCTCAGGTCCCCTTGGGCTGGGAATGGGATCGCTTTGCGAGCACAGAACCATCTCCAGGGGCAGGAGCAGAGCCTGGCACCGCTGGGCACAGCTGGCACAGCTGGATGGGAGCTGGACGTGCCCATCCTGCAGAGCCCTGCCTGGGCTGGGCTTTGGGACCAAGGAGCCCCTGGGGATAGGTGTGACCCCACAGCCCCTAGGGATGGGTGTGACCCCCTGGGGATGAGTGTGACCCCAAACCTCCCCAGAGCAGGTGTGACCCCACAGCCCAGGGTGTCAGGGCAAAATGAGCCTCAAACCTGTTCTGCAACACCCAAAGCTTCAGGAAGAACTCCCTGCTGCCCAAGCCCTGCAGAAACAATTCCTGCTGGAGGCAGAAAGGCACAGAACACTTGGAAATTGGGGTTTCCATGGAAGCCACGGCTCGGCCCTAAAGCCAGCCCTGCTGCCTCAGAGCCCAGAGATGTGACAGCCCCACCCTGGGCAGCAGAGCTTTGGGGAGCCCCACAAACATCCAAGGAGGGCTGCTGTTGTTTTCCTTGGGTTTGTTTCATTTTTCATGCAAATCAATGAAATAAATGCCTGGGCTTCCAGCTGGGAATTTCTCCCAAGGAATGGAGGGAATTTTGGGGGCTGCAGGGGTTTGGGGCTGTTTGTTTTGAATGCAGGGAGGTGAAATATTCCATCCCCACCAAAATATTGGGAGCACATAAATAGTGCCAGGATTTCTGCATCTGCTGCTTCACCCCAGCAGCACCAGAGGAGTAAAAACATTTGGATTTTACAACCCTGCTCCAAAACAAAACAAATAAAATAACAATTGGGGAAACTTTGGATAGCTCATTTCCTTGTGTGTGTTTAAAGGAAAAAACCTGGGAGAGATCAAACAAATGCCCAAGTGAGCCAAGGTGTGGCTGCTCCTTTGGGAATTACACTGGGAATCCCAGCATGGGGAAAGGGAAATAAAGTGGGATTTTCCAGGCTTGCACTGAAGGATCAGTTGGGAAGATTTCAGGAGCCAGATCTTGCCTGGACTGTGGACCCTGCTCTTGGGGGTCCCTTATCCCAAAGGATCCCTGCACATCCCAAAGGATTCAATCCTCCTTCCTCCCAGCGTTTGGAGGGGACAGGTGGCTGATCCAGGGGTTTAATTTGGGATCAGCTGTGGATTGAAGGTCCTGTCCTGTGCCACACATGGACAGATGTGACCCCACAGCCCCTGGGGACAGATATGACCCCCTCAAATATGGGGGCTGCTGCATGGCCTTTAATTAGCAGGGTCTGCTTTAATTGGCATTTCCTGGCAGAGCCATTATTCCTTAAAGCAATAAAAGGCTAATCCATAAATAAATGTGTTTATAGAGATAGATATTTAAATACCTCCTTCTTTTCCTTCTGCAGGTAGGGAAGAGGAAGGATTTGGATCTATTTTAAGCTCACAGCTTGCATCCTCCCAATTATCTCCTTTTCCCCCCCATTTTCCATTTCACTGCCAAAGAAGTGAGGGGAGGAGATGAAACAAATGGAAACACCTCTGGATTTGGGAAGGATGGATTTGAACAGGAATTCTTTGGAGCAAATGAAACAGCCAAGTTCTCGTGGCCTCTTCCTATCAAATTCCTTCTTTGCCATCAGGAATGGGGCACCCTGGACCTGCCAGTTCCCTGGAACTGGGCCCAGCCCAGCTCTGCTCCAGCGCTCTCTGTGGATTTTGGTGACCCCAGGGCTGGCCAGGAGCCTCCCCCCATCTCTGGGCACCCCAAAACTCTGTCCAGAGGGTAAAAAATGTCATGGAATGGTTTGGGTTGGTTTGGGATCTTAAATCCTCCCCCAGTGCCACCCCTGCCCTGGGACACTGCCAGGGATCCAGAGGCAGCCCCAGCTGCTCTGGGAATTCCATCCCAGCCCCTCCCCACCCTCACAGGGAAAGAGTTTTCCATATTTGCAACCAGAATCTCCCCTCTGTCAGTGGGATCCATTCCCCCTTGCCCTGTCGCTCCAGGTCCCAGCCCACAGGCCCTGTCCAGCTTTGGGGCTCAGGACAGGCCCAGGGCCCTCAGGATCCTGCAGGGCCTTTGGACGGGCTTTGCCAGCCCCAGGAGGGACTGCAGCAGCCATGGTGACATCAAATATTAGCACCAAATCAGTGTTAGCATCAACTCAGGGAATCCTGGAATGGTTTGGGTGGGAAGGGACCTTAAACCCACCCAGTTCCACCCCTGCCATGGGAGGGACACCTTCACTGTCCCAGGGCCTCCGAGCCCCAATGCCCAGCCTGGCCCTGGGCACTCCTGGGGATCCAGGGGCAGCCCCAGCTGCTCTGGGAATTCCATCCCGCCCTTCCCCAGCCTGCCAGGGAGGAATTCCCTCCCAATATCCCATCCCTGCCATTCTCTGTGTCCTGTCCCTCCATCCCAGGGGACAATGCAGGGACACAGCCTGAGGTGCTTGGTGCTCCATCCCTGAGCTTTTGGGGCCTTTCCCCCCTTCCCTGGCACTGCTGGAATTATCCTGGATCCAGGCAACCTGAGGGGAAAGGGAAAAGAACAGCTTTGAAAGGAGCCCTGAAATGTGCAGGGAAAGGGAGGATCCATGGGACACATCCAGAGGCTGGGAAATGAATCCAGCTTCAGAAGGACAAAGAAGATTTGAGTATTAAATACTGAATATTGACTATTGATATTGACTATTGAATATTGAGTATTGAATGTTGAATATTATCTGTTTTCTGTCTCTCAGACACACAGATAATTCCAATTTTCCCCCTGAACCTCTGAACTTCAGAGCCTGGGGTCTTTCTGTTCCTGTTTATTTTCCTTTTTCCCCGGTTCCTGAAGGGCTGGAATTGGCTGGCAGCTCCTGGCTGGGAGCTCCTGTTTTGGCTGCTGAGGGGCTGCAGGGAGGGATGATGCTCTCCTGCTTCCCTTGGCAGTTCAGCCACTCTCCAAGGCTCTCCCTGCTCCATGGCTGGCACCACTGGAGATGTTCTGCTTTAATTAAAGAGGAATCTCGGGAAGGAAAAAGTTCCTGAGCTCATTTTGCTGTTCAGACCTGGCTCGTTCAAGGCTTTGGTCCTGAGATGTGGATGGAGCTGATCCATATGGGATTGGGCACCTCTTACACCTTTATATGGGATTGGGCATCACCCTCATTTGGGAATTAGGCATCACCTACACTTCTATTTGGGATTGGGCATCACCTTCAGCTTCCTTTGGGATTTAGGCACCTCCTGCACCTTCATTTAGGATTAGGCAGGACCTAGAGCTTTATTTAGGATTGGGCATCACCTCTGGATGCGGCAGCGAGCTGTGACAGGGGGAAATATGGGAGGGAATTCCCATCCTCCCTGCCTGGGGGGATGATTCTGGATAACCCCTGGGAATAATCCTGGAGCGGGCTGGAGGCTCCTTAGCCCTGCCCTGACCCCAAACCTCACATTCCCAAGAGGAGCAGCACCTGCAAAGGGGGAGGCTGGAGCTTCCCAGGGGACAGGCCCAGCACAGCAGCCCGTGGGTGACTCTGGGACACCCGGGAGGGCCGTGCTGAATGTTCCATGTCCTGCCCTGTGCCTGGAGAGACAATTCCCTGCTAACTCCCCCCTTCCCGAACCCTTTCCCCTCCCTTTAAATTCACTGGACCTGGCAAATCCAGAGGAAAACTGCACCGTGTTTGGAGAGGATGGAAAATTCTCAGGGAGTTTGGCTTCTAAACCAAGTTCAGGGAGCAATTCCTAAGTAAAGGTTTATTCCTTGTCATTCCAAGGAATTTGAGGGCTCTCATGGCAGGAGGAGAAAAGGGAAAAAGTCCTTTTCAGGTGGGAAAAAGGGAAAAAGCCCTTTCTCATCAAACCTGGAGGTGTTTCCAATCCAAGAGGCTGCCACATCCCTGCTCCTATGGCAGCAGGAGGGAAGTGGGAAAATGAGGTTTCAAATCCTCAAAGATAAAAGGGAAGGGTCACCTCCAGACCAGCCTCTGATCCCACAGTACCAGGACCATGTTGGGAAATTCCTTTCTTCCCTGAATCTGCTGGAAAACAAATGTGGAACTCTTGGGCCAGACTGGAGTCTCCACTTGGAGGTTTAGGCTGGAATTTTTGGGATTGAACAGCCCTGGAATGGTTCCTGGGTCAGCCCCCAGAGCTGCCACTGAAACCTCCCCATTTCCAAATCCTGAGATTTGTGGCACAGGAATTACAGGGAAATTTGCTGCTGCAGAAATTCCCATTTAGGGGTTGGGGTGATTGGCCCTGTGTCCAAGACTGCAAGGCAAGATGGATTCTATTGCTGTCTGTATGGCAGTTGCCCTCTGTTCATTGGGCATTTTCCTTATCTCTTCCACACGCACTCCTCCCTCCAGGGAGACACCTGCTGATAACAGACTATTCAATGTCACTGCATGGCTGATAAGAACTACAGCATCCCATTGGGAGATGTCAGCCCAGAGGGAGGAGCCAAGCATTCCTACCTGGATATAATCTGAGATTCTGGGACACCAGCACAGCTTCTGCACTGGATTCCCAAAGGAGCAGCAGCTGCTTCTTCCCCTGGATCTCCAGAGGCAGATGCACCTTTCTACAGGATCCCTGTTCCAGCAGAACCAGCCCTGACACTGCAGGAGGGCTGAGCCACAATTCCAATGGGGCTGTGCCAGCACCCTGACCCACAGGGTGTCAGGCTGGGTTCCGACTCTGTCAGTGTTGGTTTGGTTTACTGCATTGTTTATTTTATCTTTTCATTTTCTTCCCTATTAAAGAACTGTTACTTCCTACTCCCATATCTTTCCCTGAGAGCCCCTTAATTTCAAATTTATAACAATTTGGAGGGAGGAGGTTTACATTTTCTATTTATGGGGAGGCTCCTGCCTTCCTCAGCAGACACCTGGCTTTCCAAACCAAGACACGCCCTGTGGGGAATGGCAGGATGTGGGAATGGTTTTGGTTGGGAGGGACCCTAAAGCCCCTCCTGTTCCCAGCCTGGGGACACCTCCCACCATCCCAGGGTGCTCCAACCCATCCAGCCTGGCCTGGGACATGGCCGGGGAGGGAGCAGCAGGGCTGGGGATGATTCCAGAGGTCTCACCTAGAGCTGGGGGCTTTGGGGACAGAAGGGGCCCTGTCACCATGATATTGTCTGAAAAATCCTCTTTGCCCAGGATTTTCTCCTGGGAAGCTGAGAAGCCTCAGAGAGGAATGAAAACAATAATTATCTGATTGCTGCTCCTCTGTTTTGCTGCTTTGGAATGTGGTCTGGAGATCGTTTACCAACAGGAGAATGTTTGATTGGTTCCATGTGAATTGTTTTTAATTAATGACCAATCACAGCCAGCTGTGTCTGACACTCTCAGTCACAAGTTTTTATTATTCATTCTTGTTAAACTTTCTGATGTATCCTTTCTCTGTCTTTAGTATAGTTTAGTGTAGCATTTTAAAATATAATATAATATCATAAAATAATAAATCAGCTTTCTGAGAACATGGAGTCAGATTCCTCATCTCTCACCTCATCCTGGGGACCTCACAAACACCACAGGGCCCCGAGGTTTGGGGTGTTCCCATCCCAGCTCATCCCAGCCGAGCACAGGGCTTACCTCAGAGGAAATCAATTAATGCAATTACTGTAAGAGCCCCTGCAGCACCTGAGGGATGAGTCTGGAAGCACAAACAGTCCTGACCTGACGCTGCTCCCTGTGAGCTCCCAGGCTCTGCAGAAATGGGGGAGAATTCAGAGCTCCTCCCGAGGGAAGCAGCCCCTTTCTGCTCACGGCAAAACCTCCCCCTCTCCATCAAAAAAAGCTTCAATTCCTGTCAAAAATCCCTTCAAAGGATCCAATCTGACAGCCCCAAAGCTGCTCCAGTTCCTTGCAGATTCTGTGGGAATGCTGCCAGTGATCCCAGCAGGGCTCGGTCAGGCCATCCCCAGTGTGGGATCCCAGGTGGCTGCAAACTCCACACACCAGCAGCTGCTGCCAGAGAATTTGGGAATTTTTACCCCCTTTCCTGTGGATTTCCAGGGCTGGAGGCTGCAGGGTGGGTGCTGAAGGTCTGTCCCACTGCTGTCCCTGTCACCTCAGGCCCAGGGGCATCCACAGGGATTTGGGGAAGCAGGACAGGCTGGAGGCAGAGCAGGTAAGAGCCACCTGCCGAGCTGCCAAACTGAAAGGATCCAACCAATTTTCCTTTGGCAGCCTAATGGTGACAGCAGTTGTGTGGGAAGATTAATGGAGAAAAGGTTGGATAAAATAGAAGCTCCATCCTGAAGTTTTTCAGCTGCTTTTTTGCAGTTATGTAATTGTAAATGACATTGATTTTTATAAAAACCCACAAACAACACCAGGAAACTTGGAATGTTTCGGGCTGGATTCTGCTCCTGCTGCCAGCAGAGGAAATCTGGGGTTTTCTTGGGTTTCAGGGCAGTTTCAGGCTGTTTTTTCAGGGATGAGGAGCAGGATTTGGCTCTCAGTAGCCTTGGAATGCCACTGGAGCTCTGTAGGGAGCAGAGCAGGGGCTGAGCTGGCACAGCCAGGGAATTGTCTGGATTTGTATCTGGCCAAAATTCCTTGTGCAGGCTGTTCCTGGATAGCCAGCACCAGCAGGGATCAGGATTGCTCCTGGTGTGGGCTCTGTTCCAGCCTGGGTGATCCCTGTGACCTCCAGGTGCCCCTGGGAAGGCCCCCCTGCCCTTCCTGAGGGGCTTTGGGGATCCTGGCTCCCATCCCGTGGATGCAGAGCTGGGGCCAAGGTTAAAGCCAGGGATGAGTTTTTAGGGGAATGGTGGGATTTGGTCCAAGGCTGGGCTCTGTGACCTTTCCCAGCCTCAGTGGTCCTGGGGTGGCACCTGGAGGAGCAGCAGGACAGTCCCAGTCCCATTTCCATTCCCATTTCCATTCCCTGTCCCAGTCTCATTTCCATTCCCTGTCCCAGTCTCATTTCCAGTCCCATTTCCATTCCCTGTCCCATCCCCTGTCCCAGTCCCATTTCCATTCCCTGTCCCATTTCCAGTCCCAGTCCCATTTCCAGTCCCATTTCCAGTCCCAGTCCCATTTCCAGTCCCATTTCCATTCCCTGTCCCATTTCCAGTCCCAGTCCCATTCCCAGTCCATCCAGCCTGGGGGGATCTGGGATCGCCCCCAGGCCCCCTGGGCTCACAGGACTCTGCTCAGTCCCTGTTGGATCTGACCCTGGGACACAGGGAGAGGATGCTGGGAACAGATGGGAAATGACCCCTCAGGTGCCTCAGTTTCCCCAGGCACAGCAGCAGCATTCCAGGCCCAGGCTGGGACAAGGTTCAGGACCTGGCTCAGGTCAGTCCTGGCCTCTGCCCTGCCAGGACCCAGCCCCTGGGAGCTGCTCCCTCTCCCATTCCAGTCCTGAGGGCTTTCATGGAATCATGGAGTGCTTTGGGTGGGAAGGGACCTCAGAGCCCACCCAGTGCCACCCCTGCCATGGCAGGGACACCTTCCCCTGTCCCAGGCTGCTCCAACCCATCCAGCCTGGCCTTGGGCACTGCCAGGGATCCTGGGCAACAATGGAATAACCCTTCATATCTCCAGGGAGGAATTCCCTCCCAATATCCCACCAAAATCTGCCCTTTTTACCCTTGTAATGCTTCCCTGCATTCTCCAGCCTTTGGCTCCTCTGATGCTGGACAAGGAATTTTTTTTATTATTCCAAATCCCTGGTTTTTTCCTTCATGGAATCCCATGAGAAGGGAAAAGGAAGGGAGCTCCTGGGTGGGAAAAGCCCTGGAGGAACAAAACTGAAGCAGGAAAATGTTCCAGGAAGGATGTTTGGACTGGCTCTGCCTTGGCACAAAGATCTTGTCAGGATTTGTTTTCCTGGAGAGACATTCCCAGAAGGAATATTCTGAGTGCTCCCGGGGATGTTTGAATCCATTCCCTCCCCCCTCTGAGGAACAGGGCTTTGCTCCAGGTGTAGCAGGCACCAGGATGACATTTCCTGGTCTCTT
This sequence comes from Calcarius lapponicus, assembly GCA_039654755.1. Taxonomy (NCBI): domain Eukaryota; kingdom Metazoa; phylum Chordata; class Aves; order Passeriformes; family Fringillidae; genus Calcarius; species Calcarius lapponicus. Next base: position 1,070,989 of record JBBFKN010000011.1, on the reverse strand, counting down.
TTGTTTCCTCTCTGTCTTTTCCTCCAAAATATTGAATACACCAATATTCAGAACTCCTCTCTCCCCCTCTCTCCTCCTTTTCCAGCCCTTGGATGTGGCTGGGTGAGCACATGGAGCTTCCCTGAGCTGTGGGTAATGGGCTGGATGATTCTCCACGATTTTCTCCAAGAGTTTTCCCTTCCCAAGGATATCTCCTCTCTGGAGTTGATATTTTAAAACAATTTCCCTGGAGGTGGAAAAGCTCCCTGGAGAATTGAGAAAGCTTGACTAGAAATGCTCCCATCAAACCCTTCCTGCTCCCTGCTTTTGGGCAGTTCCCTCCTGCAGGAATTGGAGGCTTTTAGCAACTTCTCCTTGTGTTTTTTTTTTTTTAATTTTTATTTTTTTCATTTAGTCCTTTATTTTGGGAACAAGATGTTCTAAGGAAGAATTTGTTCCCATGCCCAGCTGTAAAATCTGGGAATGAAGGGAGGATTTGCTCCTGTGTTCCTGTACCAGGTGTAAAATCTGGGAATGGAGGATTTGCCCCCGTGTTCCTGTACCAGTGTAAAATCTGGGAATGGAGGATTTGCCCCCGTGTTCCTGTACCAGCTGTAAAATCTGGGAATGAAGGGAGGATTTCCTCCCATGCCCAGCTGTAAATCTGGGAATGAAGGGAGTGTTCCTGTACCAGCTGTAAAATCTGGGAATGAAGGGAGGATTTGCTCCCATTTTCCTGTAACAGTGTAAAATCTGGGTATGAAGGGAGGTTTTATCCCTGAGTTCCTGTACCAGGTGTAAAATCTGGGAATGAATGGAGGATTTGCTCCCATGTTCCTCTGCTGTAAAACCTGGGAATGAAGGGAGGATTCCTGTACCAGCTGTAAATGTGGGAATGAACATGTCCCCATCTCCCCTTTGCCACCATCAATCCCCTGGTGCCAGGAGTTGATGGGAGTCAGGAGGCTCCAGATGAGTGGGAATTGGAGCTGGGAACCTGCCAGGCCATGGATCACCCTCCAGAACTCCCCCTCAATGCTCCCACTAAAAGCAGGGCCCTTTCTTTTCCCTGCAGCATCTCCTGCCCTCCCATCTGTCCCTTGGGACTGGGGACACCTGGCTCTGCCACAGCTCTGGGATGGGTAGCAAGGGACTGGAACAGGACACACAAGAAAATTTTATTTTCATTATTTTCTAGTCTCCTTTGAGATATACAACCAACTTAGCCTTTCTTTTTAGGATCCTCCTGCCTTTGTGTCACTTTAATGAATGTCTCTAATTGTGATATATTCTGAAAAATCCCTTTGCCAGGATTTTTCTCCTGAGAAGCTGAGAAGCCTCAGAAGAGAAATGTAAACAATAATGATCTGATTGCTCGGAATGTGGTCTGGAGGTTGCTTACCAACAGGTGCATCTTTGATTGGTTCCATGTGAATTGTTTCTGATTAATGACCAATCCCAGTCCAGCTGTGTCAGGACTGGTCATTCATGGGTTTTTATTATTCATTCTTGTTAAGCCTTCTGATGTACATGTATTCTTTCTCTTTCTTTAGTATTAATATATAACATAACATAACATAACATAACATAACATAACATAACATAACATAACATAATATAATATATCATCCTTCTGAGAACTTGGAGTCAATTCTCATCTCTCACCTCATCCCAGGACTCACAACAACACCCCAATAATTAATAACCACATCTAATTGCATTCTATATCCTGTATATGGCATTAACTAATGAGAAATCATGGTATTGAGAATTATTATCTTTTTTCTAAAGTTAATTTGCATAACATGATGCATCAAAAATCTCTGAGAAATTAAGACATTACTGTGATGCTTAACCTCATACTGAATGGAAACCTGGTTTGAAATCTCAGAATTTCCCAGAATTTCCAGTGATTTCCAAACTCTCCATCCAAAGCTGAGTTTACTCTTACTCATTTGTCTGAGAACTGACATTATAATGTCTGAGTTTAAACCTTGTGCCTGTGGCCACTGAAGTCCCCTCAATCCCCTCCTCCCTGGGGTGTTTTCCATGACAATGGAGCTCCTTTTCTCTTTGAGATCCCATTGTGCACTGACTCCCCGAGGAGCTGTTCCTGCAGTAATGGCACAGGACAAATAATCTGATATATTTCCCTGGAATAATGGCCCAGGACAAATAATGTGATTTATTTCCCTCTGCCATTGCTGCTGGGGATAACAGCAACACCTGGTGCTGACCTTGGAAATGGAAGGAGGAATTCCACACTAATCCTGGAGCCAAGCTGAGGGACAAGTGGCACAGAAAGCTTTTGTGGGACAGATGGGATTGTTCTCCACGAGGGCTTGTGCAGCTTTGGGGCTGGGATGTCACCAGTTCCTTGCGACCTTGCAGTTCCTAAGGGTTACAAATCATGGGATCCCAGCCTGGTTTGGGTGGGAAGGGCCTTTAAGGATCCAGTGTGCCACCCCTGCCATGGCAGGGACACCTCCCACTATCCCAGGCTGCTCCCAGCCCCTGTGTCCAACCTGGCCTTGGACACTGCCAGGGATCCAGGGGCAGCCCCAGCTGCTCTGGGAATTCCACCCCAGCCCCGTCCTGAGCAGTCACTGAGTTCATTTAAATGAAATAAAATGGATAAAATTCCGTCCTTCAGATGGAACTTTGTGCTCTGGCAATGGGGACTGGGGCACTGAAGCACCTGAGAGCTGCAGAGCTGCCTCTGCTCTCCCTGCAGCAGCTGCTGGGGAGGGGGAGCTGTCAGCTCCAGCCCTTCCCTGCAGCCTCTTCAGTTGGATAAATGACATTTTTAGTGGGAAAGCTGAATCCAAACATCCTCAGTTGGCAGGGGCTGGAATTTCATTGCCAAATCTCACTTTGACTGTGGAAATTCTGTGTTTCAGGAGGGTTTTCCAATAGCCAGGCCTGCAGGGCCTGGGGCCTTTGGGGTGGGGGAGCTTTGGGGGGTCAGGACTTGGGCTGAGGAGGAGAAATGGGGTGCAGATGTGAAGGTGAGGGCAGGCACAGCTGGATGTGAGACCAGACACTTCTGGGCTTCCAGAAGCCAGCATCTCATCCCAGCCGGGCCCAGGAGAAGAGCTCAGGGATGGGATGGGATGGGATGGGATGGGATGGGATGGGATGGGATGGGATGGGATGGGATGGGATGGGGTAAGTTTAAATCTGTCTGGATTGACCAAAATCTGATTTTGGGTAAATCCAGCCACACAAAGTCCCTGGGCTGGGTCTGCCAAGCTAAAATCCAGCAGGGAGTTCCAGGAGCCATCCCAAATCCTGCTCCAGCAGTGCAGGGCTGGGGACTGGGATTTGCTGATGGTCTCGGGTCAGGCCTGGGAAGTGACAGTGACATTTCAGGGGTCACCTCAGCCGACAGGGACTGGGCGTGGGAGGCTCATCCCAGCTCTCCATCCAACACTCCTGGTCCCAACCCTTGGAACTGATCCCAAGGGGACCCAGCAGGAACAGGCACCCCTCAGATGGAGCTCAGGGATCACCCCCAGAGAGGAGGAATCAGCTCCTGACAGCCCAGATCCCACAGCACCCACTGGAACCCCCGTCAGGCACTTCCCAGGCACTCAGCACCATCCTGATCCATCGGGATTGATCCCAAATCCTTTTCCCAAGATCAAGGGCATCTTTTGGCAACTTTGGAATAGCTTCCCAGAGCAGCTGTGGCTGCGCCTGGATCCCTGGCAGTGTCCAAGGTCAGGCTGGACATTGGGGTTCGGGCAGCTTGGGACAGTGGGAGGTGTCCCTGCCATGGCAGGGGTGGCAGTGGGTGGGTTTAAGGTCCCTTCCAACCCAAACCATTCCACAATTCCATTATTTTCTCATCTCCCATTACCCATTACATAGAATCCTGGAATATCCTGAGCTGGGAAGGACCCCCAGGACCATCCAGTTCCACCCATGGCCCTGCCCAGACCCCCCAACAGTCCCACCCTGGGCACCCCTGGCAGCACTGTCCAAACCCTCCTGGAGCTCTGGGACCATCCCCTGGGCAGTACCAGCACCTCTGGGGAAGAACCTTTCCCTGAGCTCCATCCCAAATTCTCCTGGCCCAGCTCCAGCCATTCCCTGGGTCCTGTCCCTGCTCACGAGGATGTCACCTTGTAATGGGGAATTTCCTTGTGATTGTGAAATGTTGGACACAACCCCTGTGAGAGCCGGGGGAAAAACCCAGGAGAAAAGTGACACTGAAATCAGGCAGAGAGAAACTCCTGACACAGTTTTGGGTACAGAAAGCAGAAACTCCTTAAGACACCAACAGGAGTTCCTGACCTCAACAAGAACTGTCTGTGTCTTCCCCCTCTAACAAACACCCAAGGCCTGAGAACCAACCCTGAGAAAAAGCAGAGCCAAGGCAGCAAATCCTCTTTCCCTGAGCTGTGCCTGTGCCCACCTGGGGCAGGCAGGACTCTGCAATCAGAGTGAAATCTGAACAAAACTCCACCAGAACTCTCAGAGCTGAGGAGTGGAAGGGATGGATGGAGACCCAAAACCAACCTCCTGTTCCTGTACCCAGAGCATTCACGTGGCAGCTTTGCCCTGGGTTGTGAGATGTGGCTGGGCTGTGTGTTCTGTTATCATCTGTCAGAGCTGGGGCAGTTCTCTGTTCTTTGGGCATTTTCTTTATCTCTTTCACAGCCAATCCTCCCTCCAGGAGATCTCTCCTGTTCATGGGCAATTAATTATTAATTATCTTCTGTCCATGGCCACTGAGTGTCCCTGCATGGCTGATCCAATTCCAGCATCCCATGGGGAGATGCTGCACCCAGGGCAGGAGCCAGGCATTCCTCCCTGGATCCAATCTGAGCTTTGGGACACCCCAGCAGCCTTTGCCCCCTGCATTCCCAGAGGAGCAGCTTTCTGCTGCCCTGCACTGCCAGAGGGAGCCCAGGCCCATCTCCAGCAGCCCTGGAGCTGCAGAGGAAAACTCCCCCCTTGTGCAGGATCCCTGCTGCAGCAGAGCCACAGCTGGCACTGCAGGAGGGCTGAGCCCCATGGGATGGGGCTGTGCCACCCCCTGACACACAGGGGCCAGGGCATGGTCTGACTCTGTCCGTGGTTGTTGGGTTTTTTTGTACTATTGCATTTGTATTTTATTTTTCCTAATAAAGAACTGTTATTCCTACTCCCATATCTTTGCCTGAGAGCCCCTTAATTTCACAATTATAACAATTCAGAGGGAGGGTGTGGGAACCTAGGACATCCCTCTGGCTGTCCAGGACGGCCAGGACCCCTGCCAGGGGGCTCAGAAGCCCTGGCATGGAGCCCAAAACACCTGTGGTTTTGATTATGACCCGTGGAACAAATCACCAATCTTATATGAAGATCTGCAAGCCACAACAGTTAAGCAGAATAATAGTGAAATGATCATGGGGTGGAAAAGTAGATTTTGGGGTTTTTAGAATGGGGGTTCAGGAGGCAAGATGGCAGGATCTGGGTGTGTCCAGCCTTTCTCCTTCTTCTTCTTGGCCTCCATCTTCTGCTGTGATGTTGGCACTTTTGGGTTGGTTTAGAGTAGAAGCTCACTGTCTAACATGGGTGATAGGTGTTGGGAAGTAATTGTAAATATTGTACGGGTAGTTTTTAGTATAAAGGCGTAACACCGCCTTGGGGGCAGGCAGAGTGCCTGGATTGTCCTGCTGGATGGACCTCGGCAAGGCAGGAGAAAACTTTTTATAGATAAGATACAATAAACAACTTTGAGAGTGAGAAATGAAGAGCCCTGACTCCTTCTTCAAGCTCCGGGCTGGGAAAAGAGACTTTCGAACTCTTCTCGGGGTCACTCTGACCAGCTAAAGATCCTGACAGGAGGGGTTTGCATTTTCTATTTCAAGGAAGGCTCCTGCCCTCCTCAGCAAACACCTGCCTTTTCAAACCAAGGCCAGCTTCCAGGAAATTCTCCTGGTTTTCTTTAGCTCTGCACAGGATCCCTGCTCAGGTCTGTGTTGAGCAGGATCCCAGGAGCTCCCAGGATTCCAGCAGCATCCCAGAGGCACTCCAGGCTGTGCTACCCCCCCAGCTGCAGGCAGTGCTGCTCCCCACTGCCCACGGGGGGATTTCCTGGGGATTTTCCAGGCAGGGCAGGATTCAGTGCCTGTACTCTGTAATTACTTTTAGTTGTTGCCTTCTCCTTTGTTGTAATTCGCCTGCTAATTATCGTCACCGGATTTTAACTCGCTTGTTCCCATTAATCTTAAATTAATTACCAGGGAGTCCAGACTCCTTTAACACCAGGGTTGTTTTGCTTTTAATCACAGGTTTTGTGGCTCGGTGCTGCTGTGGCAGAAACAGCCATGGAAAATCTCTGGAGGGGGGCTGGAGGGACAGGAGCAGGGAATGGCTCCAGTGCCAGAGGGCAGGGAGGGATGGGATATTGGGAATTGGGAATTGTTCCCTGGGATGGTGGGGAGGAATTCCCAGAGCAGCTGTGGCTGCCCCTGGATCCCTGGAACAGCCTGGGACAGTGGGGGGTGTCCCTGCCCATGGGTGGCACTGGGTGATCCCTAAGGCCCCTTCCAACCTGGCACATTCCAGGATTGTGGGATGGTGTTGGAAGAGCAGCCGGCCCTGAGCTGTCAGTGGGAGAAACCCCCAACATTTAATGGATCTGCAGCCTGGGGGGTGGGAATGATCCCCAAGGCTCCATGAGAAGCATTCCAATTCCTGTCAGCTGTTCCTGCCAGTATTCCTGGGTAAGGGATTTCTGGAATCCCTCTGTGCCAGAGCTCTGAAGCTTTCAGGCTGCTTTGGTGCCCCTTTTGTTCCTCAGCCTTCCCTCTGGAGAGGATTTCACCAAACCCAGTCAATCCCAGGCTTTTCCCCAAAAATCCAGATCTCAGCCCCTTCCTTGAGCCAGGGCCCTCTGCTGGAGGTGTCACCAGAGGAGGTGGCTCCCCGTGTCCCTGTCCCAGCTGGACACTGATGGATGGTGGCCTTTGGGGCAGGACAGGGACTGGCCACCCAGAGTCCCCACGCTCCAGGCCAAGCCCCAGGGAATTCAGGAAGCCCAGGGACCTCCCCAGACCAGTTCCACACCCCAAAGGGTCACAGGGGCTTTGTCACTGTGTGTCACTGGGGCTGTGTCACCATGGCTGTACCACTGTGGCTGTGTCACTGGGGCTGTCACTGTGTCTGTGTCACCGTGTCACTGTGTCTGTGTCACTGGGGCTGTCACTGTGCCTGTGTCACTGTGTCTGTGTCTGTGTCACTGTGTCTGTGTCACTAGGGCTGTCACTGTGCCTGTGTCACTGTCACTGTGTCTGTGTCACTGGGGCTGTCACTGTGCCTGTGTCACTGTGTCTGTGTCTGTGTCACTGTGTCTGTGTCACTAGGGCTGTCACTGTGCCTGTGTCACTGTGTCTGTGTCACTGGGGCTGTGTCAGTGGGGCTATGTCACTGTGTCACTCTGTCACTTTGTCACTGTGTCACTGTGTCACTGGGGCTGTGTCACTGGGGCTGTCACTGTGTCACTGTGTCATGTGTCACTGTGTCACTGTGTCACTGTGTCACTGTGGCTGTGTCACTGGGGCTGTCACTGTGTCACTGTGGCTGTGTCACTAGGGCTGTCACTGTGCCTGTGTCATTGTGCCTGTGTCACTGGGGCTGTGTCAGTGGGGCTGTGTCACTGTGTCACTGTGTCACTGGGGCTGTGTCACTGTGTTACTCTCTGTGTCACCGGGCCAAGGGAAGGCCAGGTCCTGCTGGCACTGCCCTGGCCAAGGCAGGGCTGAGGATGCTCCCCAGGAGCTGCAGCCTCTGGCTGGGCAGAGCCAGGGGAGGCACTGCAGTGGCACAGGGACAGGCTGACCTTGTTCCTGGGCTGTTCCCTCTCTCGGTTTTCCAGGGTTTTGTGTCCCCAGCCCTCCTCACTTGGGGTCACATCAGGTCCCACAACCTTTGCAAGGAAACCCTGGGTGGGCTTGGATGACACAGAAACCCAGGGACACTTTGGATGACATTGAAACCCAGGGGGACTCTTTGGGTGACATTGGGACCCAGGGTGGGGTTGGATGACATTAACCCCAACAGACACTTTGGGTGACATTAGAACCCCAGGGACACTTGGGTGACAATGAAATCTCAGAGACACTTTGGGTGACATTGAAACCCAGGGTGGACTTGGATGACATTGAAGCCCAGAGGGACACTCTGGGTGGCATTGAGACCCCAGGGACACTCTGGGTGACATTGAGACCCCAGGGACACTCTGGGTGACATTGACACCAAGGCTGAGGTTGGGTCAGAGATTTCAGGATCACAGGTTTGGAGCTTCCAGCTCCCTCCCAACCTCACCCACCCCAGGATTCTCAGCCTTCCCCTGCAGCTGGCTTGGGGTTGATTTTCCCAGTCTCAAGGAAGGTTTTGGAGCTTCCCTTCCTGAGGACCAGCTCAGGTTCTGCCGTCCCAGTCCCAGCCCTGTCTCCGCATCCATGCTGTTCCCTGGTGGCTTTGGCAGCCCCTGGAGCTCTGTGCCCACCCCTGGGTCAGGCCCTGCCTCTGGGGGTGCCTTTGGCTCAGGCAGAGGCTCTGGCTGCAGTTCCCAAGTCAGGAATAATAAATTCCTCTGCACACTCAGCCAATTAGGGAGCAGGGCTGGCAGAGCCTGGCTGTCCTCATTCCCTGGGATGGGCCCTTCCTCAGCTCCCCACTGTGATGGGAATATTCCAGCCTGGGAGCCTAAAAATAACCCTCAGAAACAATTCAGCATGCAGATGTGGCTCCTTTTAAATCCAAGATTTAACCCCCTCAGTGCATTCAGGTCTCCAAGGAGGAGCAAGCTGGGAGAAGGTTCCTTGTCACCACGATATTTCCTGAAAAATCCTCTTTGCCCAGGATTTTCTCCTGGGAAGCTGAGAAGCCTCAGAGAGGAATGAAAACAATAATTACCTGATTGTTGCTCCTCTGTTTGCTGCTTTGGAATGTGGCTTGGACATTGTTTACCAACAGGAGAATGTTTGATTGGTTCCATGTGAATTGTTTTTAATTAATGACCAATCACAGCCAGCTGTGTCAGACTCTCTGAGTCAGTCACAAGTTTTTATTATTCATTCTTGTTTCAGCCTTCTGATGTCTCCTTTCTCTTTCTTTAATATAGATTTAGTATAGCATTGATGTGATATGATATGATTATAATATAATATAATATAATATAATATAATATAATATAATATAATATAATATAATATAATATAATATAATATAATATAATATAATATAATATAATATAATATAATATAATATAATATATCAGCCTTCTGAGAACATGGAGTCAAATTCTCATCTCTCACCTCGTCCTGGGGACCCTCACAAACACCACAGTTCCTCCTCTCAGTCATGGAGGAACAGGATGGGTTTGATTTGTTCTGTGTCTGTCAGTCCCTCAAGGGGATTCCATTCCAGGTGTCACAGACATCTTTTATGAAAAATCCTTTCCTTAGGATTTTTCCTCCTGAGAAGCTGAGAGGCCTCAGGAACAAAATGTAACCAATGGTTATCTGCTGCTGTGGGATGCAACAGGTGCATCTGGGATTGGTCTCATGTGGTTGTTTCTAATTAATGGCCAATGACAGCCCAGCTGGCTCAGACTCTGAGCCACAAACCTTTGTTATCATTCCTTCTTTTTCTATTCTTAGCCAGCCTTCTGATGAAATCCTTTCTTCTGTTCTTTTAGTATCGTTTTAATGTAATATATATAATAAAATAATAAATCGAGCCTTCTGAAACATGGAGTCAGATCCTCATCTCTTCCCTCATGCAAGAACCCCTGTGAACATGGTCACACCAGGAGGTTGATCCCGGCCTGGTTTGCAGGAGAAAGGCTGGAGGCTGTGCTGGGACAATGAGGCAAAATTCCTTTGTGAGCCCCTGATCCCCAGGCTGTCTCTGAGATATTCCCTGCAGGAGCTCTCCAGGAGGGAGGGATGAGGTCTGAGGCCAAGAGAAGGGACAAAGGTGGCACCTGGATGGTCCCAGCAGTCTCTGTTTGTGACTCTTGCTTGGTCTGAGTTAAACAAGGATTCACCTCCACCCAGCCTGTCCCGAGGCTGAAATTCCAGCTGCAGCACAGAGGGCACAGGAATCACCTTTCCCTGCTGTGCCCTCTGAGCAACCTGAGCTGCCTGGGGCCCTGCCAGGGCTGCTCTCACCCTGGGGACACAGACAATCCCAAATGTGCCCTGGGAGCAGCTGGCAGGGACCCAGGGAGCCAAATCCTCTGCCATGGGCTGGGCAGTGCCAAGGACCATCTCCAGCCCTCCTGGGGCAGTGTTGGCCTCTGGAGTTTGCTTTGCTGGACCTTCAGGGCGTTCAGTGCCCCTGCCAGGCCCCTGGGCTCTGCCTGGTGTCCCAGCACTGTTCCAAGAGCAAGGGAAGTATTTGGAAGTTCTCCCATGGGATTGTCTCAGTCTGCACAGTCTGAGCTTCCCCTGTGAGCTCCCCTGGGGCAGCACAACCTGCTAAAATCCAACATTTTGGGGTTCTTTGTTCTAAATCCCTGCCCTGCCATACCCAGGGCCTTCAGGGGCTGGAAGCCAGGCTGGCTCTGAAATATTCCCTGGACATCCAGGATGGAATCCCACACCCCAGGAAGGGTTCCTGACTGCCCAAAGAGCACCAAGACCTCCCAGGAATGACCCAGGAGAAGGGAATTTCCCCCAGGCTCACAGGAGGAATTCCTGCTTTCCCCCCAAGCTCTCTCTGATCCATAAAGAAAATCAATTCCCAAAGCAGCCCTGGGAGCAGAGCCTAAGGGAGGGGGTGACACAGCCCAGGGGGAGAGAGAGAGGAGGAGAAGGAGGAGGAAGAAGAAGACAAAGAAGAAGAAGAAGAAGAAGACGAAGACTAAGAAGACGAAGAAGAAGACGAAGAAGAAGACAAACAAGAAGACAAACAAGAAGAAGAATACGAAGAAGAAGACAAAGAAGAAGATGAAGAAGAAGAAGGAGGAGGAGGAGGAGAAGTGAATTTCTCTGGATGGCCTTTCCTGCCAACACTGGGACTGAAGGACCTGCAAAGATCAGAACCAGAAACACAAACAACTGAATAATAAATGGAGATTCCGAGGTGTCTCTGATGTTCAGGGGACACATCCCTGGATGGACACAGGGAGGAGGGCCAGAGCCCTGCAGAAATGGCTTTTCCCTGTAAAGGAAATGGCTTTTCCCTGTGAAAGCAGCAGGGGAGGCTGCAGCTGTTGTTCCCTGGATCCACAAGCCCAAAGAAAACATCTCCTGCAATAAAAATCAGCCCTGAGCACTTCTGGGTGTGCTGGGAGGCAGAGCAGGCACAGAAATTCCTGAAAAAAATGAACTCCTCACATCAGATGGGTTTGCTTTGTCTGGATACAGATCCCTTTTGGAATTCTATCCTCCAGCTTTTCTGACAAGGTAATTAGAACATCCCAAAAACTTCCACTGCCTTTCCCCAGCAGGCAGGGCCTCCATGGCTCATCCAGGAGCATTTCCAGCCAGGAATCAGGGGAGAAATTGGTCAGAGGAGGAGCCAGTTTGTTGAGATTCTTAATTGCTCCAGAATGCCATAGTGGGCTGGGTTGGACCCAGGACCTTAAGAGTGATCCAGTGTCACAGAGATATTTTCTGAAAAATCCCTTTTGCCAGGATCTTTTCTCCTCAGAAGCTGGGAAGCTTCAGCTTCTCCCTGTTTTGCTACTTTGGAATGTGATTTGGAGAATTGTTTACCCAGCGTGTGAATTGTTTTTAATTAATGGCCAATCACAGCTCCAGCTGTTTTGGGACTCTGGTCAGTAACGAGATTTTATTATTCATTCCTTTCTAGCCTTCTGATGTCTCCTTTCTCTTTTCTTTCAGTATAGTCTTAGTATATAATTTTCTTTTAATATAATATATATAATAAAATAATAAATCAGCCTTCTGAAACATGGAGTGAAGATTCTCATCTCTTCCCTCATCCTGGGGACCCTCAAACACCACCACAATCCAGTGCCACCCCTGCCATGGCAGGGGCACCTTCCACTATCCCAGGCTGCTCCAATCCCCAGTGTCCAGCCTGGCCTTGGGCACTGCCCGGGATCCAGGGGCAGCCACAGCTGCTCTGGGAATTCTATTCCAGGGCCTCCCCACCCTCCCAGGGAGGAATTCCTTCCCAATTTCCGATCCAAGCCTTCCCTCCTTCAGCTCACGGACATTCCCCCTTGTCCCTCATATTTTTTTCTGTCATATTAAAGCCCTGGGAAAATATGGGAATCTTTGGGAAATTCCCATTCAGGACAGACAAAGCTCCAGGCACAGGAGCTGGACACAGCCCTGGAATAAAGGTGGGGAATAAAGTCAGAGATGGAAAAAATCAGGGAGGTTTTGGCTTCTGGTAACTGGGGTGCAGCCAGAGCAAGCCCTGACTCCAGAGGGAAGGATCAGCCTCAGTTTCCTGCTGGCAGTGCAGGGTGAGCTGCTGGCACTCCCCTGCTCCTCCAATGGCTGAAGTCAGACTTTGTAAGCTCCAATTGAGAAAAAGAAGGGAAAGGAATATTTCCTTGGGAATTTCTGTCTGTGCACCATATATCACCATATCCTTCACCACTCCCTGAGGGCTGGAAGGAGAAGGCACCACTTTATCACTGGAGCCCAAATCTCCCCTGGGTATTGTAAATGCGGGGCCACCAAGGAAGGAAGGAATGATGAGGAGAACTCCATCTTATCAGAAGGCTTATTTATTACTTTATGATACTATATTATATTAGAGAATACTTTAATATAATATAAAGTATTATATTAAATAAAGTATATACTATACTTTTTTAGTATAGTATAGTATAGTATAGTACACTTTATAAGTATAGTATACTATACTAAACTGATAAAGTATAGTATATACTATTAATAATAATTATAGGATGTACTATTAAAGTATATACTAGAGAATACTACTATATTCTTTAGTATACTAACTATACTAAAGAATACAGAAAGGATACTTACACAATTCTGAAAAGATAATAATGAAAACTCGTGACTCTTTCCAGAGTCCCGACACAGCTTGGCCCTGTTTGGCCAAAGAGTGAAAACAACTCCCAGCAGAATCCAATGGAACAATCACCTGTGGGTAAACAATCTCCAAACACATTCCACATGAGCACAACACATGAGGAGAAGCAAATCAGATAATTATTGTTTTCATTTCCTCTGAGGCTTCTCAGCTTCCCAGGAGAAAACCCTGGGCCAAGGAATCACGTTCAGAGAATGTGAATGCCACACCAGGGCTCCCTTTACCCCTTCCCTCAGCCCTGGGAGCAAAGGGAGTTTCCTTCTCCAGAGCTTCCCCCAGCTGCACATTGAGCTCTTCCTCCCCTTCCTCATCCCTAAGCCATGATTTATCCATCAATAAATGCAGAGCATTTACAGGAAGGGTTTAGCTCAGGGCCTTGGCAGAAAATGGAATTTCTGGAGGCTGCTGAGGGGCAGCTGAACTCTTCCCATGCTCCAGAGCCCATTCCCTTTGGGAAGAGGGGCTGAGGAGTCCCATCAGGAGAGGCTGTTCCTCACAGCAGGAGTTGTTTGTTCCAGCGTCAGGCAGGACTTGCACCAGCAGCTCCTTCAGGGAGAGCTGAGCTCCTGGAAAAATGCAATGGCCTCCAAAGGGGCAGGAATGGGAATTTTCAGGGTGTATTCGAACAGCAACACTGCTCTGAGACAGAGAAGCTTTGGATCATTTAGGTGGGAAAAGACCTGGCATTTCAAGGAAGGACTTGCTCTGGATGGCCTTTGCTGCCAACACTGGGACTAAAGGACCTGCAAAGATCAGAGCCAGGAACACGAACAAATGAATAATACATGGAGATTTTGGGGTGTCTCTGATGTGGAGGGAATACATCCCTGGATGGACAGAGGGAGGAGGGACAGGGGCCAGAGCCCTGCAGAAATGGCTTTTCCCTGTGAAGGCAGCAGGGGAGGCTGCAGCTGCTGCTCATGGCTCTGAGCACTCCATGGAGACCTTGGGGCACCATGGACCTGTGCAGAGCCAGGGCAGTGCCTAGAAAATGCTCTGGAGCCTATGGGGTCCATCCCAAATGCTGGATCCCATCACTGCTGCCATGTGGAGGGAGACATGGAATCACTCTGGATCCCACACCCTTCTCTGTGGAAACCCAGGGCACCACAAGGAATATTTCTCGGTCTGCTCTGGGGTGCCCTGGCCCCCAGGGGAGCACTGACTCTGACCCTCATTCATGGAGAACATTTCCCAGACTTCAAGATAGACTGGAATCCACAAAAGTGGGAAATGGATTATAGAGAGCAGTGTAGGTGTATCACTTGGTGAGAAATTGAGGTTTTGGGATTTTTAGTGTGCAGTGGATGGAAGCAAGATGAAGGGCACAGGGTGTTGTCCTGGGTTTCTTCTTCATGCTGCTTCTTCATGGGTTTGGGTGGCATTTTGCAATTGGACAGAAAAGTCTGCATTGGGATCAGTTATTGGGTTAAAAGGGAAAATAATCTAGGTGTCAGTTCTTAAATGGATAGTTTAGTCTTGAAAGACCTTGGAACAAGAGATTGGCCATTTTTTTCCAGCATGCTGAGCCTGGTGCGGACAGCATGCAAAACTTTAGATAAGATAATAATAAAGAAGAACCTGAAGACTGAAAAGATCCAGTGTGTCTCTCTTTCCTGACACAAAACCACTCCAGCAGGGTCTCCCCCAACAGGGGAGCCCCAGGCCAGAGTCCCAGAAGTTGGGGAATCAGCGACAGGTACCCCAACACTTCTCTCTCCCAAGGGACACAATTCTCTGCTGGAATCCTACCAAGGGGTAACTCTGGGGAGTTCTGGGCTGGCCCCAGCAGGACAGAACCCCTGGGCTCTGAGTTCCCAGGGACAGGTTGAGGGTCCTCACATGGAACAGTGAGAGAGGAAAGGGAGGGGGCAAAAGAGGGGAAAGGGTTCTTGGAAAGCAGAAACGAGGTTGGTTTTGAAGAGCAGGAGTGAAGCAGAGCAAAGCACCTCCAGAGAAAACTGGAGCACACCCACAGCTGGGAGTTTGGGAGGAGCAGGGAATGAGGAGATTGATTAACGAGGAGGTGAGGAATGCTCAGTTAGGGATAGCCCCCTATCGGATTTGCAAAGTGCTCCTGAGCAGGAAGAATGATGTGTAGAACTCTATGATATCAGAAGGGTAATTAATTACTTTATTACACTATATTTTACTATAACTACATTACACTAACAAGAACTATCACTAACTCACTAAAAAACCTGTGACTCCAGCCCGAGAGTCCTGACACCCACACATGGATCCAGCTGGTCAAGGAATCCAAAAAACCATCACCAGATTCCAACCAAGCAATCACCTCAGGTAAATGTTCCAGATTGCAATGCAAGATGTTTTCTATTACCATCTGTATGGCAGATTACCTTTGTCAAGTGGGCAGTTTGCTTTATCTCTCTCTCTTAGAGTGACCACAATCTCTCCTCCCTCTGGAGGGAACACCTGCTGATAACAGACTATTGAATGTCACTGCATGACTGATAAGAACTGTAACATCCCATTGTGAGATGCTCTGCCCAGAGGGAGGAGCCAAGCATTGCTACCCAGATATAATCCAGAGGTTTTTGAGACACCAGCACGGCTTTCTCCATGGGATTCCCCAGAGGAACAGCAGCTGCCTCTTCTGCCACTGGATCTTCAGAGGAAGAATACATCCTTCTCTGCAGGACCCCCTGCTCCAACAGAGCCACCCCTGACACTGCAGGAGAGCTGCAGCCACATTTCCAATGGGACTGCCACCAACACCCTGACCCACAGGGTGTCAGGTTGGGTTCTGACTCGGTCAGTGTTGTTCTAGTGTACTGCATTGTTTATTTTATTCTTTTCTCTATTAAAGAACTGTTATTTCCTGCTCCCATATTTTAGCCTGAGAGCCCCTTAATTTAAAATTTTTAGCAATTGGGAGGGGTGGGGAGGGTTTACATTCTCCGTTTCAGGGGAGGCTCCTGTCTTCCTTAGCAGACTCCTGGCTTTCCAAACCAAGACAGTAAACAATCTCCCGAACATTCCACATGGGCACAAACACAGGAGCACCAAATGAGATAAGAATAGTTTTGATCATTCTTTTCTTCTCTCATGAGAACCTGAGAAAGTTAAATGTCTCTCTGTTCAGAGGGCATGTGAATACCACAACCCCCCACCCCCCAAACATCTGCAAACGATCCAGGTGTGGTGGAGCCAAACTCCAGATCCCAGCATGGGCCTTCTGGGGCCCTTCCAGCTCAGCCTCATCTGGGATTCTGGGACTGTCCCACTGAGAGCACCAGAAATCAGCTCCTCTGCCCTGGGCAGCTGCCAAACGTTACAGAACCACCCTCAGCTGGGAATAAATATGACCAAACCTCTGATTCCTTTCCATTTCTGAGCCTTGAAGGAGCTTTGAGTCACCTCTGCACAATGTTGGGGGTCAGGAGTTCAGGGCAGAAGAAAAGGGAGACACAGGAGGTCTTGTCCCAGCATGGCTGCAGCAGGCAGGGATGGACAGAATTCCAGAGGTGGAATGACAGAGGTTTTGGGGATGCCTCCATTGCTGCTCCTCTGCTCCTTGCAGCTCCTGGGGCTGGTCCTGCTCTGGCTCCTGGAGGTGCCCAAAGCTGGCCCAGCCCTCCTGCAGTTCCTGCAGCAGCAGGACCTGCTCCCCTCCCTGCACAGCTCCTGCAGCACTGGGACACCCCCGGCTGGGGGGAGGCTGAAATCCCAGCCCTGACCTGTAGGAGCATGAGGGGGTGGGATGGACCGAGATGAGAGATCTCTGCAGCCAGGTCGGGAACTTGGGGTTTATTGCAAAGGGCCTGGGTGCAGGGCCCTGCTGGGAGCTGCCAGGTACAGCTCAGAGCAGGCCCAAGAGAAGAGAGGGGGAGAGAGGATGAGAAGGAAAGAGCGCAAAAGGGTAAGAGAGCAAAAGTGTTAAGAGAGTGAGGTTCCCATTCCAATACAATAAATCTTCTTCTGTGCTGAATATTCTAATTCTCACTGACCAATCTAGTACAAGATACAAATCCTATAGCATTTCCATGCAGCCTATAAGAATCATCACATTACCATCCTGTGTTACATTTTAAACCCTAAAAACTCCTCTTTGGGCCCTTCTGCCAAGCTGTAGGGTCTGCTCTGACCCTTGGAGCTGTCTGCAAGCAGAGGGTGTTGTTCCATCAAAAGGGGATCACCTTCAGCTGGCCACACCATTGTTTTCCAGTTGTTCAGTAACTGAGGGATCTCAAAGCTTGCTTTCATTTCAATCTCGCTGATAGTTTCTATATTCTCAAAATCTTTTGCCAGGCAATCATATTTATAAGGCTTTCCTGTTCCATCTTCCCCAACACAGACCCTGCTGGGGAGGGGGGGGGGGTGCATCAGCCTGGAGGGCCCCAGGGGGGTCTCAGGAGCTTCCCAGGGGTGTCCCAGAGGTGTCTTGAGGTGTTGAGGTGTCTCAGGGGTGTCCCAGAGGTTTCCCAATGTTATCCAGAGGTGTCCCAGGGGCATCCCAAGGAGAGGGGTCCTGCCCTTCCCCCTCTGACCCCTCCTCTGCAGCTCCATGTCACGGAATCCCCTCCCACTCCCTGCTGCTGCTCCGGCACCTTTGGGATTCTGGGAATGAATCCCAGACACCGCTTCCACTCCGGCATCTCTGGGATCCCAGGAATGAATCCCAAACCCTGCTCCTGGAATGAATCCCAAACCCTGCTCCCACTCCGGCACCTTTGGGATGGATGGATGGATGGATGGATGGATGGATGGATGGATGGATGGATGGATGGATGGATGGATGGATGGATGGATGTGAGAGGGATGTGGGATGGATGCAGGATGGATGTGGGATGAATGTGGAAGGGACACTAGATGGATACAGGATGGATGTGGGAAAGGAAGGCTCTTCCCCCAAAGGGTGCGTTTCTCAGATCTGGAATCTGTGGCAGAAATATCACTCTGATATTGCTTGGCCTCCTCTGCAGCAGCATCCCTCAATGAGGAGTTGCTGTGCTCATATCTCACTGTCACATCAACCATGAGTGCCCTATTCCCCTTCACAAAGATCAAACCAGGCTAATACAGCTCATTCACATCATCCCTTATACCTGCTTCCTGGAACTCAGTCCAGTCCTCCCTCTAAGCTCCACAGCTGAGACTCTCACTGATGGAATTGTGTCTTTTAATCCTGGTGTCTTGAGTGTTGGACAGTTCCTGTTTATATGGGCTGTTGTCTCATAATCAGTGCCACAGGGTCTGCAGGGTCATCATACCCACCCTGGCATCAGCCCATAGCCATCATACCCACCCTGGCATCATCTCACACTATCCTGCCTACCCTGGCATCATCCCCCAGCCATGATGCCCACCCTGGCATCATCTCACACCATCCTGCCCACCCTGGCATCAGCCCACAGCCATCCTGCCTACCCTGGCATCATCCCACAGCCATCATGCCCACGCTGGGATCATCCCACAGCCATCATGCCCACCCTGGCCCAGAGCTCTCTTGTGGGGTGGGCATCAGCTCTCAATTGCAGTGTGGTTACCAGCTCCCCATGAGCTGTGGCCCTGTTATCCATCCATTACTGATGTCATTCTCAAAGTTCTCAATACCATGGCCCTGGGCACCCAGCTGTTTCCATGTATTAAACTCGAGTTTCTGCCAATTTGAAAGTCTTGGATGGCAGATTTTGGGAATGGAGGCCCCCATTCCAACACACGTCCACCACACTGACAGGACTGTCCATCATTGGAACAGGGATGGTGTTCCAGATTGCAATGCAAGATGTTTTCGATTACCATCTGTATGGCAGACTATCCTTTGTCAAGTGGGCAGTTTGATTTATCTCTCTCTTTGAGTGACCACAATCACTCCTCCCTCCAAGGAGACATCTGCTGATAACAGATGCTGATAACATATTCAATGTCACTGCATGGCTGATAAGAACTGTAACATCCCATTGTGAGATGCTCTGCCCAAAGGGAGGAGCCAAGCATTTCTACCCAGATATAATCCAGAGGTTTTTGAGACACCAGCACGGCTTTCTCCACTGGATTCCCCAGAGCAGCTGTCTCTTCTTCCACTGGATCTTCAGAGGAAGAATCCATCCTTCTCTACAGGACCCCCTGCTCCAGCAGAACCACCCCTGACACTGCAGGAGGGCTGCAGCCACATTTCCAATGGGACTGCCACCAACACCCTGACCCACAGGGTGTCACTTCATGTTCTGACTCTGGCAGTGTTGTTCTAGTGTACTGCATTGTTTATTTTATCCTTTTATTTTTTCTTCCCTATTAAAGAACTGTTATTTCATGTTCCCATATTTTTGCCCGAGAGCCCCTTAATTGAGAATTTTTAGCAATTTGGAGGGGTGGGGAGGGTTTACATTCTCCATTTCAGGGGAGGCTCCTGTCTTCCTTAGCAGACTCCTGTCTTTCCAAACCAGGACAGATGGAGATCCCCAAAGTGGCAGGATGGACTGTACCTTACCACCAGCTCATACCCATAGCTTCTGAAAGAACAGTTCCAGATGTTCCCCTCTTAAAAACGTCTCCAGAGAACTGCCCAGGCTCCCCAGGGAATGGTCCCAGAGCTCCAGGAGGGTTTGGACAGCACTGCCAGGGGTGCCCAGGGTGGGATTGCTGGGGGGTCTGGGCAGGGCTGGGGATTGGCACGGATGATCCTTGGGGTCCTTTTCAGCTCAGGACATTCCCTGATTCTCTGAACCAGGGGATGGTGACTTCCAGACAAGGCTCACCCTTCCCAGCTCCCATTTGAACCACCCCTGGATTTCCACCTGGAGCAGCACTCCTGTTCCTTGGCAGGGTTCAGCCAGGCAGGTTGTTTATCCCATCCTCTGGGCAGGCACAGCCAGCCCAGGTAGAACTCTGGAAATAATTGATTTTTTTGCCTCACTGACAATTTCAAACAAGCGAGCAAACAAGAAATTGTTTCAGGTCAGCTTGAAATTCAAATCCTTTAATTTTTTTTTTCTTCTTTTGCCCAATCAGAAAGAGCAAAAAACCCTACTTTGGGTTAAGGGGAGCAATTTATTTGTCCCAATATGAAATATCCTATTTTCATGCCAAGTATTTTCTACAATAACAGTGTAACTACAGCTTGAGGAGTTCTCTACCCAAATAGTGATATATTAGTTACATTTTCCCCCTGATTTGTTTGTGTGTGCAAGGCTGGAATCCCTGCAGAGAGAATTTGCTGCTGTTAAATCTCTCAATTTTTTTGAGACCAAAAGAATTGAGACCATGAGATTTGGTAAAATATTTCACTCAGGTGAAGCTCTGCAAGGAGCTTTTCTGTGCTGTTCCCAAATCCCCTTCACCCCTCAGCCCTGGGGCTGTGGTGCAGAGCCTGCCTTACCTGTGAGCACAGCAGGTGACCCCTGCCCCAGGCAGGCTGCCAGGCCAGGAGTTATTTGTGGATAAAGTAGGACAAAGTCATGGGAAACCATTTCCCACTGCAGGAAAGGCCTGAGAGAGCAATACTGGGATTTTGTGCCACTTCAGCATCCCCAAAGGACTCCTGAAGGAGCTGGCCTGGGAGATTTCCTCCAACAGTGCTGTAAAAGTGAGGATAATTCCCAGATCCCTGTGATCTCTGTAACCTCTGTAACTCAGTTTTGGGGGAGCAGGGTTTTTGTGGACATCGTCCCAATCTTCCCACTCACTCCCTGTATTTATGGGGTGTGTTTTGTAGCCCTTGGGCTGATTTTCCACTCATCTCAGTAAGAGCCTGAATGAGGGATGCAGGACTCCAGGCAGCTCTTCAAAATGCAGTTTATTACATACAAAATGCACTTTCTTGTATCCAACAGGTTACAGCAGGTCAGGGTCCTGGGTGACAGAGCTGTGCCTACAGCTGTCAGCTCCAGCTGCAGGCAGGCCTGGAGACCCTGAGTTTAGGTTACAATGCATTATGGACTTTTCTTTGCTGAGCATCTTCATACAGTAGAACCAATCTATACCTTAACTATTATCTATAGCCTATCATAACTACTGTAATTACCGTATTCATGTTGCTGTTCTCCAATCACTCAAAGTCAGTAGATTACAGTTTAAGCTAGAAGTTGTTTTTCAGTTTTCCTGCAGTGGAAGATTCTGAGATCTTTTTTCTACTTGCAACATTTGCTGACTTGTTTACCTGTGCTCTCTTTCTGCTGGGTAAAAACATCTTGTTTGGGGTGGGTTTATTCTTTGCTCTAAGCCATAAAAAACCCTTCTAACTAACACACCCTTTGCCTCCTTGGTTATCCAGTAAGACTGGCTCAGCAATTCTTTTCTTCTGTGTCAAAACTTGTTTTCATTTCTATTCCTTCTTTAGATTCCAAATTCAAAAATCTTTCTGCTAAGCACACATATCTGTGAGACTTTCTTGTCAAACTTTCATCCTTCCCAACACATCCCCTACATTTCTCATGCCAAGGTAACCTGGGCTGCTGCTGCCAACAAAGGCTTTGGGAAGAGCTCCTGCTGGATTTAACCCCAAAGCCCAGAGCCTGACCGTGTTCCCAAGGAGAGCATTCCCCCATCCCTTGTGCTTATTGTATTTGTGTTGCCCTTAGATGAAGGCAGGAATGATGAATCTGACTCCATGTTCTCAGAAGGCTAATTTATTATTTTATGATACTATATTTTTATATAGAATACTATACAATACCAAACTATACTAAAGAATACAGAAAGGATAATTACAGAAGACTAAAAGATAATAATGAAAACTCCTGACTCTTTCTAGAGTCCTGACACAGCTTGGCCCTGATTGGCCAAAGAGTGAAAACAACTCACAGCAGAATCCAATGGAACAATCACCTGTGGGTAAACAATCTCCAAACACATTCCACATGAGCACAACATGGGAGAAGCAAATGAGATAAGAATTGTTTTCACCATTTATCACTGGCCGGGGTCTGTGTACAAATCACCAATGGGACAGGACTGCTGGGAACTGCCTTGAGCTGTTTTATTTTCCAGCATCAGTCTCATTACATGGTGATGACAATGGGAAGATGCCAGCAGCTCACGTCCCCAGCAGCAGACAAAGAACTTAATGTTACAACTTATTTTAGAAGTTTTTTGACGAATCACACAAAGCAAAAGCATATTGAAAGTAGTTCTATCCAAACACTATAAGCACTATAACTGGTTAAAACAATGCTTGCTTATTTCGAATACAATACCTGCTTGTGAGCCTTAAAACACAATGCACAGAGCTCCATTATTAAGCTTTAAACTTCCTAATATCTCACTAGATAAACTTTTCTGCAGCTTAGGGAGTTATTCTAGCCAAGCATTAATACGCGAACCATTGTTCTATTTGTCCTTGCTTTTCTACTTTTAAAATAATTTTTCTGCTGACCTATCTCACGGCTGCTGCTTAGCTCTAATCACAGTTCTGCTGTCTCTGAGGCCTGCATCTTGCAGCTTTTCCAACACCCTCTGATTTTGTGGATTCCCACACCTTCCTTCCCCAGGGGTGAGCAGCAGGGAGCAAGAGCAGCGATCCAGAGGGGACAGAGCAGCTGCCGGCTGGGAATGAGCTCCATCCTCCTCCTCCTCCTCCCCTGGCATTGCAGAGGAGGCCAGGATGGGAGAGCCTCTTGGAAGGTTGCAGTTTATTGCAGCCCCGAGACACGTGAAAAGCCTCTCTTTCGGCCCGCATGTTCGAAGAATGAGTCGGAATTCTTCAGTTCTCGGTCTCAGAGTTGTTTATTGTATCTTATCTATAAAAATTTTTCTCCTGTCCAGCAGGACAATTCCAGGCACTCTGACAGCCCTTGGGGCGGTGTTATCTCTTTATACTACAAACAACGTATAACATGTTTACAATTGCTTTCCAATACCTATCACCTATGTTGGACAGTGAGTTTCTACTCTAAACCAATCCCAAAGTGCCAACATCACAGCAGAAGATGGAGGTAGGGAAGAAGAAGAAGAAAGGCCAGACACACCCAAGTCCCTCCATCTTGTCCCCAAAACCCCTATTCTAAAAACCCCAAAATCTACTTTTTCACCTAGTGATAATTTTATTATTACACTACTTAAACTTCTGTGGCTTTCAGGTCTTCATACAAAGCTGGTAATTTGCTCCGTGGGTCACAATCAAACCCACAGGTGTTCTGGGCTGTGTGCCAGGGTCTCTGAGCCCCCTGGGAGGGGTCCTGGCAACTCTGGACACCCAGAGGGATGTCCTGAGTTCCGACAAGAGCCCAGCAAAGCTTTGGGGATCTCTCATCAGTGGAGCCACCCCCACCCCGCAGACCCCTTTGATTCTCAGCGCCGATAATTGCACTGATTAATGAGTCTCTCACAGCCCTAATTGCATGAGGAGAAGCTGAGAGTTCATTTTAACTTCCTGAGCTGCTTCCAAATGCGGCAGGCGCTGAGCAGCCCGGGCGGGGCTCATTTGCACGCGCTAATTAACGGTGCTGCACTCATGAGTGGCTCTGGAGCTTCCCCAGCAGGGCCTTTGGTGCTGCTCCAGCGGCTCCCGAAGCTCCACATCCCCCTGGGACGGGAACGGGCTCAGAGCTGCCCGGGACTCCTGGGGCTGAGCAGGGCTCTGGCCCCTGTGTGAAATACCGAGCTGTGTTTCATGTCAGGTACATACAGGATACACACGTGTGTATTTGTGATTGTGATATGTGTGGAAACCGACCATGGGACAGTTATAAAGATGAATTCTAATAATAACTGAGAAAAATAAAGCATGGAAAAAGGCCTTTGAACCTATCCTTTGTTTGCAATTAACCTTTATAAGTATTAAGTTTGTTGAAGATTGCAATGCAAATGTTTTCTATTCCCATCTGTATGGCAGATTATCTTTTGTCAAGTGGGCAGTTTGCCTTATCTCTCTCTTAGAGTGACCACATTCACACCTCCCTCGGGAGGGGACATTGCTGATAACAGCTATTGAATGTCACTGCATGGCTGATAAGAACTGTAACATCCCATTGTGAGATGCTCTGCCCAGAGGGAGGAGCCAAGCATTGCTACCCAGATATAATCCAGAGGTTTTGAGACACCAGCACGGCTTTCTCCACGGGATTCCCCAGAGCAGCTGCCTCTTCTTCCACGGGATCTTCAGAGGAAGAATACATCCTTCTCTACAGGACCCCCTGCTCCAACAGAACCACACCTGACACTGCAGGAGGGCTGCAGCCACATTTCCAATGGGACTGCCCCCAACACCCTGACCCACAGGGTGTCACGTCAGGTTCTGACTCTGGCAGTGTTGTTCTAGTGTACTGCATTGGTTATTTTATCCTTTTTTTTCCCCCTTCCCTATTAAAGAATCGCTATTTCATGCTCCCTTATTTTTGCCTGAGAGCCCCTTAATTGAGAATTTTTAGCAATTTGGAGGGGTGGGGAGGGTTTACATTCTCCATTTCAGGGGAGGCTCCTGCCTTCCTTAGCAGACTCCTGGCTTTCCAAACCAAGACAAAGTTGATTTAGGAGCATTTGAATTAAAACTTCAAGGATGTTGCTTTTTGACAGCAACTTTCTGCTTGTAAGCCTTAAAGAGTATTGCAATAATAACCTTTTGAAGTATAGTTTTAGAATATTGCTTGTACTAAGGATCTTTGAAACTATAACTTTAGAATATATAAAAAGGAAAAATGCAGCTTGAGAAAGGAAGATGAACATCAAGGACTTATAGGTTCGGCCAAGGGAAGCTGGACGTCACTGTTATGAGATTTATAGTCCTTGCAATCAAAAGGTGGACCCACATCTGGAAACTGGACTTCACCAGATGAAATACTCCTTCCTTCTTTCAGAAACCGGACCACCACCACCTGGGGATACTCCTGAGATACATCCTGAGAAAAACTAAATCACAATAGTGTATAGGATTGTGATGTAAAAAATGGGAGTAGAAACTGCTGAGAAAGCTGATGAGTACCCCTGTAAATACCTGTAACCCTCAACTATCGGTATGCAGTTGGAGGGAAAACTTCCCCCACTGTAGCCAGCACTGTATTGCTCATACTTTACCATTTTAATTAATAAATTGATTGCTGCTTGAATATTGGCCTAGTCAAGCTTCTTATTTATAACACCTGGGTTCGCTCCTGCCAGGAGGGGATCAGACCCTGCCCAACCCTGGGGCTGCCTCTGGATCCCTGGCAGTGCCCAGGGCCAGGCTGGACATGGGGACTTGGAGCACCTGGGACAGTGGGAGGTGTCCCTGCTTTAGCCATATTTTCTGAAAAAGCCTTTCCTTAGGATTTTTCCTCCTGAGAAGCTGAGAGGCCTCAGGAACAAAATGTGAACAATGGTTATCTGCTGCTGTGGAATGCAACAGGTGCATCTGGGATTGGTCTCATGGGGTTGTTTCTAATTAATGGCCAATCACAGTCAGCTGGCTCAGACTGTCTGTCCGAGACACAAGCTTTTGTTATTCATTCTTTCTATTCTTAGGTAGCCTTCTGATGAAATCCTTTCTTCTATTCTTTTAGTATAGTTTTAATATGATATATTTAATAAAATAATAAATCAAGCCTCCTGAAACATGGAGTCAGATCCTCGTCTCTTCCCTCATCCTGGGACCCCTGCGAACACCATCATGCCCTGCCATGGCAGGGGTGGCACAGGGTAGGTTTAAGGTCCCTTCCCACCCAAACCATTCCAGGATTCCTTGAGTTGATGCTAACACTGATTTGGTGCTAATATTTGATGTCACCATTGCTGCTGCAGTCCCTCCTGGGGCTGGCAAAGCCCGTCCAAAGGCCCTGCAGGATGCTGAGGGCCCTGGGCCTGTCCTGAGCCCCAAAGCTGGACAGGGCCTGTGGGCTGGGACCTGGAGCGACAGGGCAAGGGGGAATGGATCCCACTGACAGAGGGGAGATTCTGGTTGCAAATATGGAAAACTCTTTCCCTGTGAGGGTGGGGAGGGGCTGGGATGGAATTCCCAGAGCAGCTGGGGCTGCCTCTGGATCCCTGGCAGTGTCCCAGGGCAGGGGTGGCACTGGGGGAGGATTTAAGATCCCAAACCAACCCAAACCATTCCGTGACTTCTTTTTACCCTCTGGACAGAGTTTTGGGGTGCCCAGAGATGGGGGAGGCTCCTGGCCAGCCCTGGGGTCACCAAAATCCACAGAGAGCGCTGGAGCAGAGCTGGGCTGGGTCCAGTTCCAGGGAACTGGCAGGTCCAGGGTGCCCCATTCCTGATGGCAAAGAAGCAATTTGATAGGAAGAGTTCATGAGAACTTGGCTGTTTCATTTGCTCCAAAGAATTCCTGTTCAAATCCATCCTTCCCAAATCCAGAGGTGTTTCCATTTGTTTCATCTCCTCCCCTCACTTCTTCGGCAGTGAAATGGATATATTGCCTATATGGAAAATTCCTTCCCTGTGAGGGAAGAAGGGAAGGAATGGAGAGGGGCTGGAATGGAATTCCCAGAGCAGTTGTGGACCCCTGGCAGTGTCCCAGGCCAGGCTGGTGGGGCTTGGAGCCCCCTGGGACAGTCGGAGGTGCCCCAGGGGTGGCACTGGAGAGGCTTTAAGGTCCCTCCCAAGCCCAACCATTCCATGATCCCTTAACAGACATGTCTGGATGCACAATCTCCATCCCAGGTGCTCTGAGAACTCTTCACCAGATTTTCCAGCCCAGCCTAACCAAGCTCAGTCTCCCCTGACTGAGCAGAACCAGTGACAAGGAAAAGGGAAAAGCTGCTCAGGAACTCCAAGGTGAGCCAACACCTCAGGGATTCATTCCTGCCCAAACACTGGCAAAAGTTCCCTTTTTCCCCTCAGGGGTTGTGTTTCCCTTTGGGTTTGGATGCTGGGACTCCTCCTGCCTCTTTCCACAGGGCTGGAAGGGAGGGGCTGTTCTGTAGCTGGGGTCAAACTGCTCAGCCCTTGCTGGGATTTTGGCACCAGGGAGCCAAACCCAGCCCCACAAGGGCCTTTTGTGGCTTCTCCTCTCCCTCTGCCCCAAAAGGGAATCCCTCCTCCTCCTCCTCCTTCTCCTCCTCCTCCTCCTCCCAAGCACAGACTATAAAGGATCAAACCTCTCCTTTATCCTTTCCAGACACAGCTTGGCACTGACACCCCTGGGGAGGCGTTTTTGGCTTTGTAAAGCTCGAGACAAAACTCCAACACCTTTGAATTTCAGCTGAAATCCTCTGTTCTGTTTGCTTTGTGGGAAGAACTCTCCAGATCAAATCCCTCTCTGTTCAGGAAAGGCTTTATAGCTCCAAAGAACAACAAATGCACCCTGCAGAGAATATTTAGACCCTCAAAGCCCAGAGGCATCACTCACAGCTCCCTGGGACAGCCTGGCCCCATCCCAGCTTTCCCCAGGGGAAACTGAGTCCTGCATTCCAGGAATTGTTATTCCAAGGAAAAGCAGCAATGAGGAGACACCAGTGGGACCCCACACTGCTCACACCTCAGGCCTCAGCACTTTTTGGAAGGAATTCTGCCCATCTGCAGCCTTCCACCCCAAAAGTTTGGCTATTCACCCAAAATCCAGGAAATTACATTTTTGCAGCAGTTTTCATGGGAAAGCCCTGGGTTTTCCTGGGGTTAGTGCCAGGTTTTCCCTTTCAAGCCTGAGCAGCCTTTGCTGCAATTGAAGGTGTCACGGTTTGACACTGGCGCAATGCCAGTGCCCCCATGAAAATACATGCTCCTTAGTGTCTGCTGTGAGATATGACCAGGAATAAGCAAAGCAGGCCCCCACTTAGAAATGAAGAAAAGAAAATTTTATTAACTAAACTACAACTCTAAGTAACAAGAAACACAGAGGGAAAATGAAAACTTTCCAAAAACATTTCCTCCTCCCCCCACCAAACTTCCAATACATCCATCCCCCAAATCACCAACTCTCAGTCCATCACCACCCTTCAGACAATCAATTCTCAGTTCATCAAGAGGAGAGGAGTCCTTCTTGTGCCATAGGCTTCCCCTGGAAACACCGTTGAAACCTCCGTGTGTTTCCTGTCACACGTGGCACTGCCTGGAGAACATCTGCCATTTGTGACCTCTTCCCTTCATGTCCAGTGCTCTCACCACTGCACATGGACCAGAGCTGCTTCTAGGGTCGTCCTTTTAAGGATGCTTTGTCCCATTCCAAAAAGAGCACAGTCTCACCTTTGGGATACCTGTCCCCCCCAGATTTCACCCCCTGGAGTCGAGGGGTACCAACACTGAACCCTCTTGGCTCTGAGCCGTTGCCTCCCCCTGGATGCAGTCTCTGTGTCACAGGAACATGGTCCTGTCCATGGCTATATAAAAAGAGTCCAGCTAAGGCCACGCCATCATCTCTTCCCACCTAAGATTCTTCTGTACTCTTCCGCATCTTTCACTTGCCCAGACCTTCACACTTGCACATTTCCTTCTTCCAATTTGTCTCTATCTCTCTTCTAGGCAAGGTTAATGTTATGCAAAATTTTCATTGTCCAAAAAAATGGGTTAAAAAACTTGGCCTCTGCCCACCCAAAGCCCCCACAAGTGGCCAGACACCTTCTCGCTGCACCACCCCCCAGCTTCTCGTCCTTCTTGGCCATGCTGCCAGCACATGTTATCAATTTCAAGGTAACACAGTCACAGGCACAGGCTGTACTCTCTCTCTGTCTCCTGGGGGCCCTGCCTGATGCCTCCTGGTGCTTCTCCCACCCTTCCTTGCCCGGGCCTCTTCACCTCCCGCCTCTGTCCAAGGCCTGGCCTACCTCACTCAGCCGCATGGCTGCCCCTACCCCGCCCAGCAGCAGCAGCTGAAGGGGGAGAGATCTGAACTCTTTCCCTGCCAAAACCCAAGAGAGCTTCCCATGGGAGTGCTCTGCCTTTTAACCCCTGTGTTCTCAGAGGCATAGCCATGGCCCCCGTGGCCACACCAGGTGCCAATATTAAAATCTGAACACCTATTGGTGACCATGGCATATCCCAGAAAACCTACTTCCTCTGAAACCACGACAGAAGGGAAGCAGCTACAGGTGAGAGAATAAAACATGGAATTCTGCAGGAAGGACAGGGAATGTCTGAGGTGCTGCCCCTCACACACACAACAGCCTTGGGAATGGAATCCAGGAATGAGCACAAAATCTGAGGGAAAATCCAGACTTTTCTACAGTACAGGGCCTTGGGTGGTTCCTGGCAGAGTGGGAGGTGTCCCTGCCCGTGGCAGGGGTGGCACTGGCTCATCCTTAAGGCCCATCCCACCCAAACCATTCCATGATTCCAGGGTTTTGTGCTCAGGACAAATTCCAGCACTCACAGCCCCTCTGGGCTCTTACAGAGTTCAGGACGGGGAATTCAGGACAAAGATTGAGGGACAAAATCTCTCTGTGTGTGGACAATGGTAACACATTTTTAGTAAGCACATCAAGGAGGAAAACACTTTCCTCCCCATCACAACTAACATAATTTTGCAATCAGCTCTCAGCTCAATCAGCTCTCGGCTGTGTCCAGTGCTCTGTCCAGTATCCAGGGTTCTATCCCTCTGAACCTGGGAACAACTGGAGCTCTGTGATTTAAACCTGGTTTAGTCTCGGCATTGCAGTTTCCTGATGGCCCCAGAGCAGCTTGGGATCAGCACCTGGGGTTTCTCAGAGCTGCAGCCATGGCTGAAATCTCCTACAACGTTGTTGTGGGCTTGGAATTGGCAAAATTCCACAAAATTCCATTGTGTGCCTGAGTAAGGAGCAAGATCCTTTCTCAGCTTCAGCAGCAGCTGTGGACTCACATGGGTGGCCCCAGCACAGTTAGGCTCAGTTTTAATAAGCACAGGTATTTTCCCAGAAGTTGGAGCCCAGCCACAGACCAGGATCCTGCTGTAAATGTTAATGAGGAAGGGCAGGGAAAAGGCAGAAAGATAATCCTGTAATTAACCCCAATCAAGCCGTGACTCCCAGCTCAGGGATCAAACACTGCCTGAAGTGGCTCTGGGGCCTCGGGGTCCTTTCCTCTCCTCTGGATTTCTGGGGTGCTCAGATCAGAGGTGGCAGCCCAGGGTGATCCCCCTGGTCCATGGATGGAGCAGCCATTCCTGGAGTTCAGCTCGGGGTGGGATCCTCAGGATGGAGCCCCAGGGACAGCCCAGGGTTCTCCTCCTGAGCTGCTCCCTGCAGGAGGAGCCTTGCTCAGGGTGGGAATCCAATCTGCAAAATCCCAGGGCAGATCCACGGCTGAACCAGGATCTCTGGGAGGATCAAAGGGCACAACCTGAGCCAGGCTGGGTGGGCTGGGGGCACCCTGGGACAGTGGGAGGTGTCCTGGGTGGGACTAGGGGGCCTCTGAGGTCCCTTCCTCCCAAACCAGTCTGGGATTCTGGGACAGCCTGAATCAGCAAAGGACATTTATCCCAAAATCCAGTTCTGGGAGCAGTTAAACCCTGGCCCAGGCCCAGCCTGGAGCCTGGCTCTGTCAAAATGAAATGCTGGCATTCCCATTTCTTTTCCAGAAAATTCTTTCCTCAAAGAGAATTGGCTCCTTGGCAAAGTCATCCTTTCCTCGAGAAGTGGGAAATGGGAAACTTTGGCAGTTTGGAAACTTCTTGCCAAAAATCTTCATTTCCAGGCATCCCAAAACTCAGCACAGCTTCTACAAAACAGGAATTCCTGACAGAATTCCTCTCTATTAAATAAAAGATCTGATAAAAGCGGAGTAGGCCACAGACAGCTCCCAGGCTGGCATGTTCCTTGCATCCCAGGAAATGGGAAGCAACCCCCTTGAGCCGAGGAACAGCAAAATCCTGAGACTTGCAGGGGTTTTTGCAGCTCCTGGCCAGCCAGAAAGGCCTGCAGGCAATGTCCCTGTTGGTCCCTGCTCACCCACTCCCAACTGCAGCTTTCCCTCCTCCACACCTCCTCCTCCTCCTGCCTTGGCTCCATCTGTCCCTGGGCCTTCCCAGCTCTGACTTCCCACCATCCCAACCAGGATTCCTGTGGGAAATGACCCTTCCACTGCCCTTGCCTCTGCTCCTTCTCTCCTGTCCCTGGGGCTGGGGTTGATGGGGATGCCCCTTCCCTGGAACTTCTGATCTCCTCCTCGCTTTGGAAGACATCAGGGAGGGATTGGGATGCAGGAAGAGCTGCATTGGTTTGTCTGATTTTCCATGTGAGAGTTGATTTGGGGCTCAATCCATGGCCAGCTTCAGAAACTGCTCCAGGCACCCTGCAAGGTGCAGGATTTAAAGGGAGTAGGGTTAGATGGAATACTGGGAAGGAATTTCTTCCTTCAGGGGTGGGGAGCGGCTGGGATGGAATTCCCAGAGCAGCTGGGGCTGCCCCTGAACCCCTGGCAGTGCCCAAGGCCAGGTTGGACATTGGGGCTTGGAGCAGCCTGGGATAGTGGGAGGTATCTCTGCCATGGCATTGGATTTTTAAGGCCCCTTCTAACCCAATCCATTCTGGGATTCCCTGATTTTATGATTTATGTTGCTGCTGAAGTCCTTTTGGAAGACTCGGAAAGGCTCATCCAAAGGCTCTGCAGGATCCTCATGGCCCTGGGACTGTCCCGACCCCCAAAGCCTGAGGAAAACTGTTGGAAACAGCCCTGAATTCCCTTCCACCTCCTCAGAGCTCCTCACACCTGGCAAAAATCTCCAGGAGTGAAAGACAGCCTAAAATGGTTGCAATTTCCAGCAGGGATTAGTGATGTTCCCTGCCTGACCTTGCTCCTTCTGAGGCTCCAGGTGTGTTCAGAGCCTGGTAATTCCCAAAGTCTCTTCTTGCTGCTCTGGACAGCCAGAGGAGAGGAAAAGGAATCCAATTCCTGCCAGGGAAAAGTGATTTCTTCATATTCCCTCACTCTTTACCCTGACAGCAGCTTCAGCTTGGGAAATAAAAAATGGGCATGGAAACACCTTTAATGCATTATTGGAATGCAGGCCTTCTCTTCTGCTGAAAACCTGGAGATCAAATCCTGAGGGATGTGGCCACAGCTCTCTTCACAGAGAGCAGCAGGCATAATTTTTCCCAAGGATTCTTCCTGGGGAGGCAGTGAGAAGCACAGAGAGAAGAAGAGAAAACAATTCTTATCTCTATTCTCTGCTCCTGTTTTTGCACATGTGGAATGAGTTATGGAGATTGTTTACCCAAACTGATTTGTTAATTGGATTCTGCTGAGGATTGTTTTGATTCCTTGGCCAATTGGGTCAAAGCTGTGTCCTGGCTGCCTCAGACAGGGGTTTTTCTTTAGTATAGTATAATATAGTATCTCTTTAGTATAGTTATAATATAGGATTAGTGTAAATATAATATAGTATTAGTGTAGTATAGTATAGTTTTAATAAAGCAATTGTTCAGCATTCTGAATCATGGGGTCAGAGCATTCCTGCCAGGGGTCACCCTGCAATGATAGAGGGAGGCAGGAAGGGTCTAGGGATGGACATCAGGATCCCTGCTGGGTTTAAGCAGCCAGGGCTAAAACATCTTCATCCAAAAAAAAAAAAAAAAAAAGGATCAAGATACTTCTGCAGCCCACTGAACCTGCAGCCATTGTGGGAAAAAGAACATTTTGAGCTTGGTGCTGCTGTTCCCAAGCCTGGAATCAAGAGTGGGATTCCAAATCCATGCCTGGGGGCTGAACTGTGGCATTCCCAGCACAAACCCCAGCCCCGGAGTACATTCCTGCTTGGGCACTTCCTCTCCAAACCGCATGCAGGACTTGAGGATATCATTTAGCAAGCCCATCTTGCTCAAAGTCAAAAGTTGTGCATTGTTAAATCAGTATTTCCTGATGGAGAAGGAATTGTCTAAGTCCCCCTGGCCAGGGCAGCAATCTCCAGGACCACATTCCTGGTCTTAGATTGGTTCCTCAGCTCCTCAAGCAATGGAGCTGCTGCAGTTTGCTGGGAGGGATGAATTTCAGGGGCAGTGGTGTCTCCTTCCTCAGGTTATTGCATTATCCCTTCACACTGCACCCACTCTGCACACCCACTGAGAAATCCCTGCTGGAATTGGCTCCTCCCTGGAGGCCCAGGCTCTGTTTCTCTGCTGGGCTGGTTTCAGTGACTCAAACATTCCCAGAGTGGCTTTCAGAGCTGGAAGGTGGAGCCTCCCTGATCCTGCAGACAGCATTTCCAGGCCATATCCTGGAGGTCAATTCCAAGGATTTTGCTACATTAGGTGGGTGGCATTGGGAATTAAATAGCAGGGAGTGGTTTGGTTTGGTTGGATTTGGTTGGGTTGGGTTAGTTTTGGCTTGGTTGGGCTGGGTTGGGTTGGGTTTGGTTTGGTTGGGTTTGGTTTGGGTGGTTTGGTTGGATTTGGTTTGGTTTTGTTGAACTTTGCTTGGTTGGGTTTGGTTTGGTTGGGTTGGGTTTGGTTTCATTTGATTTGGTTTGGTTGGATTTGGTTTAATTTGGTTTGGTTTGATTTTACAGAGAGGTGAAGTCACCTTCCCCCATCCCTGCATCCCTCCTCCTGCAACACCTTCAAAATCTCCTGTCTTCCCAAAATAATCAGTTGGAGCTGTCACTGTGTCTGCTGTCATCTGGAAATAATGGAAAATAGAGTTCCATGCAAAGATATTCCCACTTCAAGCACAGAGTCAGTAATTACTACAGCTCCAGGTTTTTTAGGGCTGTAAATCTGTCCCAGCTCGGAGCTGTCACCACTGGAACCCTGAGCAGGGCTGGGAAGGCCCTGAGGGATCCCAGTCTGTTGTGCACATTCCAAGATATTTTTGTAGGAGCAGATTGTGGGTTTGTTTATTTGGAGCTCTTTCTCCCTGCATATGTTTGACTATTTTGGGTTGAGGAGAAATTGCAGCCTCGAGACTTTGGCTGCTGCATCCTGGTTACCTGAAGTGAGTGTGAGCTCCAGAGCCCTGGAAATGTTTAGGATGGAAAAGAGCTCCAGGATCATGGAGTTCAACATCCCCCAGCACTGCCAAGGCCACACTGACCCCTGTCCCCAGTGCCACAGCCACAGGGCTTTGGATCCCTCCAGGGCTGGGGTCTCCATCACTGCACTTTCCATGCAGGAATTTTCCCCAGATCCCCCCAGACCGTGCCCTGGCCCAGCCTGAGGCCGTTCCCTCTGCTCCTGTCCCTGTTCCCTGGAGCACAGCCCGACCCCCCCCCCCCCCCCAGCTGTCCCCTCCTGTCAGGAGCTGTGCAGAGCCACAAGGGCCCCCTGAGCCTCCTTTGCTCCAGGCTCAGCCCCCCCAGCTGCCTCAGCCCCTCCTGGGGCTCCAGCCCATCCCAGGTGCATCAGGAATCAGGATCTGATTTTGTGGGAGAAGGGACAGCATCACAATTTTAGAGGAACAAGGAGCTGGGAGCTCCGGCATCCCCAGCTCAGATTTCTTAATTCAAGCAAAAGAACAACAGAGATTTTATCCTGGGAAGTCCCTCAGCCACAAACACCTCTGGGGTTGTTTTATAACAAACCTACAACCTTCGGGGGAAGACCAAATCCAGAGACGTGAAATCCCACTGGAGAAAAGAGATAAGTTTAGAGAATCCTGGAATGGTTTGGGTGGAAAAGGACCTTAAAAATCACCCAGTGCCACCCCTGCCATGGCAGGGACACCTCCCACTATCCCAGGCTGCTCCCAGCCCCGTCCCACCTGGCCTTGGACACTGCCAGGGATCCAGGGGCAGCCCCAGCTGCTCTGGGCACCCTGTGCCAGGGCCTGCCCACCCTCCCAGTGAACAATTCCCAATT
This sequence comes from Calcarius lapponicus, assembly GCA_039654755.1. Taxonomy (NCBI): domain Eukaryota; kingdom Metazoa; phylum Chordata; class Aves; order Passeriformes; family Fringillidae; genus Calcarius; species Calcarius lapponicus. The sequence continues at coordinate 1,036,369 of JBBFKN010000011.1, read as the reverse complement.
CCCAATATCCCATCCAGCCCTGCCCTCTGGACCTGGGAGCCATTCCCTGTGTCCTGTACCTCCATCCCTTGTCCCCAGTCCCTCTCCAGCTCTCCTGGAGCCCCTTTGGGTCCTGGAAGGGCTCTGAGCTCTCCCTGGATCTTTTCCAGCTGAACACCCCCAGCTCTCCCAGCCTTGACTTCTATTACATTTGAAGGAAGTCAATCACTAATGAATGAGGTGCTAATTAGAAGATTTTTCCCAGTCAGCTGAGGAATTAATGGCAGGAATGTTTCCTGTCCTTGGGGGTGACTCTGTTCCACAGGATACCAGCAAGGAAAGGGGAACCCCCCCATCATGAGCCCCAGAGGGCACCATCAGGGATTGGGAAAACCTTGGAAAACTCCTCACCAGGGCCAGGAAGGAGCTGTGGTGGGGCAGGTCAGGATGGAAAGGTTTTGGATACTTGGATTTGTTAGGGAAGGACTCGGACATTGGTAATCTGGGCTCAGGGATTGCTCCAGAGGAGCTGCTCCTCCTCCCCAGGACATTTGGGACTCCCAGGAACCTCTCACAGCAGGAGGAGCCTCAGCCTGATCTGGGATCAGAGAGAATTCCATGGAAGGAAATGGAACAACTCGGGGACCAAGTTGGTGATGAAAAAATGGTCAGAGCCCAGGCGCTCCCTGGAACAGACATCCCAATAAACCAAGGAATTGTTTTACAGAAGGGTGGAAGACAAGGAAATAAAGGGAGGGAACAAATGTTAAACCCCAAATAAACCCATTTACCCACATGTAAAAATGAATCCTGGGTTTATTATCCTTGTCTCCAGATTTTTGCCAAAGAAACCCTACTGAAATCCTACTGGAACCAGTGGCTGTCTCCAAGACCAGACTCCCTCTGGTCACAGCATCCCCTGGAATGAGAATGTTGGAAAAGCCTTTCCTCCCTCAGCACTTGCAGAGGCTCCTTTGGAAATGGGGAAGGGAATTACAGCAAACAGAACCTGCCCAGAGCAGGACAAGGATCATTCCCAGCCCACCCCAAAGCCTGTCTGGGAGTGCTCCCCAGTTATGCCTAATTAGCACTGCAAAAATGAGATTTCTTTTAATGAGGATTCATTCCTTCCCTCCCTCCTGCTCCTTTGCACAAGGATGGGAGACTCTTTCATGTGAGGGCTGCTCCAGCCCAGCAAAGCTGTAGCTGCCTGGGAAAATGCCAGAACAGCTTCCTTGGAAAAGGCTTCAGAGAGATTCCTGGGGCTCAGAACGGCGTTCCAGGAGCTGTTCCTGAAGGTTTCAGATGGAGCTGTCACTGAGGTAAGGCAGAGAGAGGAATTATTAAATCAACTTTTCCTTATCTGCATTTGGGACTAATCCTGATTCCCCATCCTGCAGTCACCCCCACTCCCCTCCTTCCAACCCTTCCCAGGAGCTCTCCAGCTTCCAAAACTGGGGATTTGTAGCTGCAGAAATTTCCCTTTCTCATGTTTTAATCTCACATCCAGGACAGGTTTAAAGAGTCTGTTCAAGGTTGGTTTTTTTTTTTGGCTGAAGAATTTTTTTTTCTCCCAGGGAACTGTTATGTGGAAAGGGAAATGTCCACACTGAGGTTCCTGCTTTTCTCCATTTCCAGTTCATTTTTAGGACAGTGTTTTCCACCACAAATGGAAATTCACAGCTAGAGAGCATCTTCGCTCTGCCCTGTGCTAAACCTGTGTCAAAAAATAGTCATGGAGTCATGGAATGATCTGGGTTAGAAGGGACCTGAAACCCACCCAGTGCCACCCCTGCCATGGCAGGGACACCTTGCTCTTTCCCAGCCCCAATGTCCAGCCTGGCCTTGGGCACTGCCAGGGATCCAGGGGCAGCCCCAGCTGCTCTGGGCACCCTGTGCCAGGGCCTGCCCACCCTCCCAGGGAACAATTCCCAGTTCCCAATATCCCATCCGTCCCTGCCCTCTGGCAGTGGGAGCCATTCCCTGTGTCCTGTCCCTCCATCCTTGTCCCCAGTCCCTCTCCAGCTCTCCTGGAGCCCCTTTAGTGCCTGGCAGGGGCTCTGAGCTCTCCCTGGAGCTTCCCCTCTCCAGGTGAGCACCCCCAGCTCTCCCAGCCTGGCTCGGAGGGGCTCCTGTAAGTAAGGGGGCTCTCTCTCCAAGTAAGAAGAGATATAAAAAATTACCATATATTTTGGTAATCTTTTTGAAAAGAACTGGAATTGAAGAGCACTAGGGAAACAGCTAGACAGAAAGTGATCAGTACTACTGTTGGTTACTCCAGCTTTAACTAGCTCCACATCTATTAGTTGTCTCTGAAACTTCATGCATTTATTGTCTCTTGATGGACAATTTATTATTTGCACAGAGAACATGAACATGAGTCACTGCCATTCTGTGCAGTTTTGTATCCTAACATGGAGAAGCTTTGGGGCCTCCTCTGGACCCATCCCAGAAGATCCAGGTCCTTCTGGACCATGGCAAGTGTCACTCCATAACTTGCAGTGATGTCCCTCGTGACAGTGACCCCATTGGGACTTCTTCCCCCAACAAAACAAACTGAAATAAGGAACCAAACCCTGCCAGGCAGCTCAGGGTGCCCAGGTAATGGGATCTGTCCCCAGGGCTGCTCTGGGATACAGATTCCTGCTCCAGGAACACCCAGGATTGAGGCAGGAATGTGGGAACAGCTCCTCACATGCCAGCTTGGAAGGGAAGGGATTTGCTGCTCAGGAAGGATTAATTTTATGAGTCATCCAAAGCTCAATTGAGATGCAGGGAGAAGGATTTTGGAGAGAACATTGCAGGGAAGGAGATTAGAAATGAGGGAATCTATCCCAAACTCCCCCCAATGTAGGGAGCACATCCTTAATTCTTATTTAATGCCCCCATTCCTTGTGTCAATGGCTCAATCAGGGATTAACTGGAGGCCTCCTCCATCTGCACATGGCAAAGAGGCTGGAAAAGCTCCACAGGGAAGTCACAGGGACAGAAATAAACAATGGCTGCTCTCCTTGCACCTGCAGCAAACACAAATCCTGGCCTACTTTGTGTGAAACTGGGCAGGTAACCAAGCCCTCCCTCAGGCAGATAATCCATCCAGGCCTCTGGGAGCAGGGAAAGCTCCTGCAGAGGAAATGTGGCTTTCTCCAGAGCTTGGGAAGGCTCAGCCATCCAGAGCAGTGCCCATGTGTCCCAGGGGCTGGGATTTCAATAAATGCTGCATTTCTGAGCTCTGTGCCCTTGGAAGTGTGAAATCCCTGGACAAACAGAGCTGGGGGCTCTGGGATGGTCTCCAGAGCTGCTGCTCTGAAGCTTTGCCAGGGCAGCTCCAGGGGAGGACATTCCATCCCCTGGGTTCTCCCTGGGCCAGGCAAGAGGGAATCCGAGGCCCCAGGCAGGAGGAGAGGCACAAAGGGAGGGATTTACCCATGGGAAAATTGGCCTTGGTGAGCAAACCCAGCCTCATCCAGGTGCTGACATTCCCAAAGGGTGCCCCAGCACATCCCAACCCCATCCTGAGTGGATCTGTACAAAACTCCCATTAATGCAAACCCAGACCCAAGAGAAACATCCAACTCTGTCATTTTCTCCCACCCTCATTAAGCCAAATCATTTATTTCATGTAATAACCACGGAGAGGAATCCCTGAATCCCAGCAATCCTCGAGCCTGCCAGAAGTTCCATTTGAAAACCCAAAGCAAGAATTAAATGACCATAAAATGTGTGTTCCCCTGCCCAGGGCTGGCTCTGTTTCACTGGGACAGATTCACTAAAAGCTCCCTAAATGGGGCACAATATTTTTAATAAACATTTTAAATAAACAATTTTAATCAACATTTAAAATAAACATTTTTAATAAACATTTCCAATAACCATTCCCAATAAACATTTCCAATGAGCATTTCCTCTCCCCAGGGCAGAGCTGAGGCAGAAATGCTGGAAGTTCTCAGATCCCACTCCTCAGGTGAGCCCTGAGCAGCTCAGACCAGCCTGAAACACTGATGGAAAAATCAGGGGAAGAGCTGGAAAGCACAGGGATACTCCCCAAATTCCCTCCATCCCAGTGAATCCCTGGATTTAATGCCAATGGATGAATTCAGGTTGTGGTTGTGCCTTTAAGGCCTCAGCGCTGGGTCTGTGACTTGTTCCAGGATTTGATTTGGTTGGGTTGGGTTTAGTTTGGTTGGGTTGGGTTTGGTTGGGTTTGGTTTGATTTGGTTTGGGTTTGGTTTGGTTTGGGTGGATTAGATTTAATTTGGTTTGGTTTGGTCTGGTTTGGTTTGGTTTGGTTTGCTTTGCTTTGCTTTGCTTTGCTTTGCTTTGCTTTGCTTTGCTTTGCTTTGCTTTGGGTTGGTTTGGTTTGGGTCGGTTTGGTTTGGGTGGATTAGATTTAATTTGGCTTGGTTTGATTGGGTTGGGTTTGGCTTGGTTTGGTTTTACGCAGAAGCAAAGTCAGCTTCCCCCATCCCTGCATGCTTGTGTGAGGCTCTGGTTTGTCCTGCTGGGAAATATTTGTGTTGTATTCTGATTTTTGTAGCACCTGGAGAACTGGAGTCCATCATTCCCTGCTCCCAGGGCACCTCCCTCACCATTGTGGGCTTGGGCACCTGGGACCTGGGCATTCCCACAGCTCCAGGGCCTCCTGGGCATTCCCTCTAATCCCTCTTTAACTTCATCGTGTGGAAAAAACAATTAATTCACAATCTGCTCCTGTTTTATTGATTTGGGAACACAAAATGCCCCCTGGCCACTCCCAGGAATTGTCTCAATCCAGGGAAATGCAGCTCCTCATTGCTTTTTTCCTTCTCATCCAGGAGAGGCAGTGACCCCAAACCTTGGTTCTTACTCTCCCCTCGCTGCCCTTCTCCCAAGGCAGAGATCCCTGTTGTGATTCCAGCTGAGCAAACACATCCCAGGGCTCCTTCTGCTGCTTTTCCTCACTCTGACCTCACCTCTTGGGCCACTTCCATCCATCCATCCATCCATCCCAGCTGAGGGATCCAGGAATGGACAGAGCCCTGGGAATCAGGGCTGGGACAGAGCCCTGGGAATCAGGAATGGGACAGAGCCCTGGGGATCAGGAATGGACAGAGCTCTGGGGATCAGGCATGGACAGAGCTCTGGGAATCAGGGCAGGGACAGAGCCCTGGGAATCAGGGATGGGACAGAATCTGGGAATCAGGAATGGACAGAGCTCTGGGAATCACGAATGGACAGAACTCTGGGAATCAGGAATGGGACAGGGCCTGTGGATCAGGAATGGACAGAGCTCTGGGGATCAGGAATGGGACAGGGCCTTTGGATCAGGAATGGACAGAGCTCTGGGAATCAGGGCTGTCCCCTCCTCCCCTGGATTCTGGGATTCCCACTGGGATTTTTGCCATGATCCAACTCCCAGCAGTTCCAAGTCACTCCCCTCTGATCTGCCCCTCCTTCCCAGACCTTTTTCTTCCTGGGAGCAGCTCTTACATCCCAAATCCTCCAAAACCAGATCCCAAATCCTCAGGAACTGAAAGCCAAACCTTTCCCCCAATTTTGGGATAACTGGTGTCACTCTCCCTGAGAAGAAATCAAAGGAAGGAGCCCATGGCTTCCAAATAGAATTTTTTTGTTTTGCAAAACTTATGGAAATGAACTTTTCAATACAGGCCAATGTCATTTGGATTAAAATTGGGGGAGTTTTTGCATTTCCCAGATTTTGTCCCCTCAGTCCCATGACAAGCTGTGTACTGACACAGGATTTAAACCAGCCCCATCTCCCTGATGTCTCCAAGAATGGGAGAATCCCATTTGGGATTAATCAACAGAGACCTCAAGTGTTTTCCCTGATGGGAAAAGTTAATGTAAAATATGGAATCAGGGTTGGTTTTGGCTGAAGGGACCTTAAAGCCCATCCAGTGCCATCTCCCACTGTCCCAGGGTGCTCCTGACCATCCCCAGAGTGGCCTCGGGGTGGGATTTGGGGAAACAAACCCCAGTGGATCAGGAGAGCTCTGTGAATTCCCTCCAAACCACTCCAAAACCAGTTAAGGGAATTTTGCTGCCCCTTCCACCTCCAGCTTTTCTCACAGTTACATTTGATTGCTGCTGTGCAAGTGAAGAGAATTCCCTCAGAACCCTGGGTTTAACTCAAAGTTAGGGAATATTTTCTGAATATTCCACTGAGGCCCAAAGCTGGGGCCCTTTTGTGGATATTGAAAAGCCAGAGTCACCCCTGGGTCCCCAGAACAGCCTCCCAGATAATGGAATTTTGGGAATTTTCCCCCCTATTGAGCTAACCAATGTCTGAATATGCAGATGAATCCTGCAAAAGCTGAGGATCTGAAAGGAGCAATCCAGGAAAGATTGATGGATCCTCTCCAAAGCCATCAGCAAGTGATTTACTAAACAAAACTGGGGCTGAGCTTCTCATGGATGCGCCTCGTGCCCCATATTTCATCTCCGGGACATAAAACACATTTGCTGCAATAAAGAGAAGATATAAATGTTCAATAAATTCCCTTTTTTCCCTTTTCCCCACGTGAGGGTTGTGTTTAAGGATTCTGCAGGGTGGTGATGGATGCAGCCAGGCTGGCAGCTCTGCTCACACCTGCTCAGGGCTGGGCAAATTTGCTTTCCAGGAGGCTGGGTCTGAGCAAATTTACCTTGGAGTCCATTAAAAGTGAGTGGGAATTTGGGTTTGAAGCCTTTGGCGATTTCAGAGCTTTTGGGGAGTAGGAGTGTGGAATCCGCCGGGGCAGAGCTCCTGGAGCAGTGGGGCTGGGAGGGGGGAGGTGGGGAAGGGTTTGATCCTGGTGCTGGGGTTGGGGAGCTGGACCTGCAGCTTTGGCTCTGAAGGGAGCAGGGTTTGCCTGGGAAAAATCCCAAAAATCCTATTAAATAATGGAACTGTGTCTGTGTCTCCTGTACACACACACCCCTGGGCAGTGCCACACATTCACAGAACCCAGGGGTCCCTGAGGCTGGAAAATCCCTCCAGGACCATCAGCCTCTGCCTGATCCCCCCCTTGTCCCCAGCCCAGAGCACTCAGTGCCACATCCAGGAGTTCCAGGGACACCTCCAGGGATGGGCACTGCAAACCTCCCTGGGCAGCCCCTGCCAAGGCCTGAGCACCCTGTCAGGAAGAAATTTTCCCCCAATATACAAAAATTGTGATTTTAAGGACTTTCATGGCTCATTTTCTCTATTGTTGGTGTGAGGGGTTTGGAGCTGTGGGGGAGCAGGAAATGTTCCCTGCCAGAAGGGGCTGGGGCAGGGACACCTCTGCTGCTGGGGGTTGCATTGGATGGATATTCCCTTCTGGGAAAAGCCTTTGGGGTTCTGTTTTTCAGGATCCCAGAGATGAGGTGGGAAAAGAGCTCCAAGGACATCGAGTCCCGGCTGATCCCCACCCTGTCCCCAGCCCAGAGCTCTGAGTGCCACATCCAGGAATTCCTTGGGCACCTCCAGGGCTGGGCACTCCAACCCTCCCTGGACAGTTCCAAGGCAGTTCCTGACCCCCCTTTCCATGGGGAAATTCCTGCTGTGCCCCCCCTGAGCCTGCCCTGGCCCAGCCTGAGGCCGTTCCCTCTGCTCCTGTCCCTGTTCCCTGGAGCACAGCCTGACCCCCCCAGCTCCACATTCCCATCAGGATCCAGCCCCTCCCTGAAGCTCAGATCTGACCAAGACTGACCTGTTGCTGTCACACTGGTGCTGAAAATCTGAATTTTGGCCATTCTGCCACTGCCCTGTGGCAGTGTTTACAGGGGTCTGAGGATGAGGGAAGAGACGAGAATCTGACTCCATGTTTCAGAAGGCTGATTTATTATTTTATGATATATATTATATTAAAACTATACTAAAAGGATAGAAGAAAGGATTTCATCAGAAGGCTAGCTAAGAATAGAAAAAGAAGGAATAATAACAAAGGCTTGTGGCTCAGACCCTCTGTCCAAGCCAGCTGACTGTGATTGGCCATTAATTAGAAACAACCACGAGACCAATCCCAGATGCACCTGTTGCATTCCACAGCAGCAGATAACCATTGGTTACATTTTGTTCCTGAGGCCTCTCAGCTTCTCAGGAGGAAAAATCCTAAGGAAAGGATTTTTCATAAAAGCTGTCTGCGACACTGCCCCATGAAGGGATTTACACAACATCCAACCTAAACCTCCCCTGGTGCAGCTGAGGCCGTTTCCTCTAACCCTGAACTTTCACAAGCCATTCCTGCCAGGTGAGAGCAGCTTCTTCCTTGCCAGGAAATCTCAGGTTTGTTGTTGTTGAAATGGCTCCCGAGGTATTAAAGAGTCTTTTTCCCAGCCCCGTGCTCGAGGAATAAGTTGAGATTCCTCAGCTCAGGTTCCCAAGGTTGTTTATTCTCTGTTATCTGTTCCATTCTTTCTCTGACCTGCTGAGATCTGTCCAGCACATTGGTTCATGGCACACTGACCACCTTGGGGTGATGTTATCTTTTTGAACTAAAAACTACATGTACTTTATTTACAATGATTTTCCAGTACCTATCACCTATGTTAGACAGTCTGTCTCTATCCTAAACCAAAACAAAAGTGCCACCATCCCAGCAGAAGATGGAGGACAGCAATAAGAAGAAGACAGAACATGCCCAGATTCCTCCATCTTGCCTCCTGAACCCCCATTCTAAACCCCCAAAATTCTACATTTTCACCCAGTGATAAATTCACTATCATTCTACTCAAACTCCTGTGGCTTGTAACCCCTCACACAAAGTTGGTAATTGTTTCCATGGGCTAAAATCAAAGGCACAGGTGTCTGTGACTCCGTGCCAAGGTCTCTGAGCCCCTGCCAGGGTGTGGAGTCCTCCAGGGCAGCCAGGGGGATGTCCTGGGTTCTGACAGGGAAGGGATTGCTGTCCCTGGATTTGGCCTCATCCCATCTCCAGCCTCTCCCAGAGCTGTTCCTGCCGCCCAGGCTGCCCCAGTCCCATCTCCTCCAGGGCCATGCAGGGACTCACAGCATGTCAGGCTTTGCAGCCTCCCCTCTGTGGTCACTCAGGGCCAGGAGCCCTCAAGAAAAGTTTAATTTTATCCTGTGTGGCACCAAAAATGTCTCAGTGGGTGAGAGACAAAGGAAGGACAAGAGAGGAAAAGCAAAGGTCAGTGTTCCCTGCAGAAATCCTTCAGGAGACACCAGCACTGGCTGTGAAGGGACACCTGGGAGCTGCAGGAGCAGGGCAAGGTCCCTGAGGGAAGAGGGGTTTCCTGGAGTAAATCCAGAATAAATGGATTCCCACCTTTCCCTGGTGTCCTGGAATAAACCATGGATTCCCACCTTTCCAAACCATGGATTTCCATCTTTTCTTGGTCACCTGGAATAAACCATGGATTCCCACCTTTCCCTGGTCTCCTGGAGTAAATCATGGATTTCCCCCTTTCCCTGGTGATGGAGGTGCAGATGCCAACAGGCACTGGGAGCCCTGCTCTGCCCACAGCCCCACAGGGAGGAGATTTTGGGGGATCTGGGGGCTCCCATGGCTGGAAGAATTCTCAGATCCCCCCCTGCTCCCTCCTGGCCCTGCCCTCGTTACCCACAGCATAAGGAAAGGGTGGCACAGGTGGTGGGGGGGGCTGGAGGTGGGGAAATGGGAAATATCCCTGAGGCCCCAGCTCAGCCCAGCACCACTGACCTGGGATGGGATTTGGGGATTTGGGCAGCACAGGCAGCTCCAGAGGGAGCCCCAAGGCTCTGGGAACTGCCCTGGCTCTGGAGCCTCCCAGGGAAGTGATGGGGAAGGGTAAGGGAGGAGAGGAAAGGAAAAAAAAAGGAAATTCAGGAAAGAAGGGGAAAGGAAAGGAAAGGAAAGGAAAGGAAAGGAAAGGAAAGGAAAGGGAAGGAAAGGGAAGAAAAGGGGAAATTCAGGAAAGGGGGAAGGAAAAAGGGGGAAGGAAAAAAAAGGGGAAAGGAAAAAAAAGGGGGGAAAAAGGGGAAGGGAAAAAAAGGGAAAGGGAAAGGAAAGCTCCCCCTGCTCTCGCTCTCCCTGCACTCCCAGGCCCTGCACAGACACTCCTGGAAAAGCCCCTGGGACAGGGAACAGCCGGGCTCAGTTCCAGTCACTCCTTGCTCAGACTGGCACCCCCAGAGTCTCCTTTAGTGCCAAATCTCCTGGTGAGGGATAAACCCTCCCCAGGCCCAGCCCAGCCAAGCCTGGACTAAACCCTGGCAGCTGCTGGGCCTGAGAGCAGCCCTGAGCCCCTCCAGGTCAGGGCTGCTCCCCTCAGCCTGACTGCCTTTTATTAAAATGGCAATAAAAATTAAATTTAAGAAAAAAAAAATTAAAATGTACCAAGGAGGCTTTGGGGGGACTGGCAGTGTTTGAAGCCCAGACTTTTGCTATTCCTGCAGCTCCAGTGGATTCTTTGGAGCCAGCTCCAAGCAGGAGCAGGGGAAGCTGCTCCTCTTCCCAAGAGAACCGAGCCCAGAGCCAGCAGGGTACAAACCCCAGGGTAAAGGAGGGGTTTGGGGGGTTACAAAGGACAGGTTTGGAAGGAGGGTCAGGATATGGGGGAAGAGCTCCTTGCCTTGGCAGCAGGAACCTCTGGAGTGCCAGGAATGGGCAGGGGTGAGATGGGGGGTCAGGGGCTCCAGGGGCTGATCCTGCCTTGCAGAGGAGGAGGAGGAGGATGAGGAGGGGATGTAGCACCTGAGTGACAGCACCAGGGTGGCTCTGGGGCACCAGGAGCAGGCAGGAATTCATATCCCAATGGGAATGAGGTGGTGCTGGGCCCTGCACTGCAAAATCAGATTATTCTTTCCACAGATCAGCTCCAAACTCTGGAGAAATGTTTCTCCCTCTTCTCTCCGAGCCTCCAAACACACAGAAATCCCCGGATGCAGCTGGAAATAAATTTCTCTGCGCTTCAGATAATCAGGTTTGCAGTACAGGGCTCTGCAGGGGGTGGATTTGGGGATTTTCTGGACCTGCAGAGCCTGTGGAAGGTTTGCAGTGAAAGCCCTGCTGAACCACAGCAGTTTTTAGGAGTATTTCCAGGAGAGGAGCAGCAGCTGCCCCAGGGCTGTGCCCCAGGATGCAGAGGGAATGGAAAGCAGGAGGCAGAGGCTGGAAAAGGGATTTGTTCCCTGTGCCCAAGCACAACGGGGCACAGCCCCTGCAGCTGCACCAGGGATGAAAGCAGTGACATTTGCACCACCTTGGTCTGTTTGGCGCTCCTTTTATGCCTTTGCATCCTTTGGGGGAACATCTCCCTTCCCAACCTTCCAACCCTGACTTTCAAAGCCCTTCCAGCTCCACCAGGCTTTGAAAACCCAGCCCAAAGCCTCCAGTCAGGGGCTGCTGGAAGCAGGAGGGGGAAAGATGGGAAATCAGGGGGTGGCAAAAGGCAGCTGGTGTTTGCTGTGGCCTCGTGAGCAATGCCAGGGCCATGTCCCAGAGCAGCAGTGTGGACAGAGGAGGGGCAGTGTTACCATGATATTTTCTGAAAAATCTTCTTTGCCCAGGATGTTTTTCCTGGGAAGCTGAGAAGCCTCAGAAAAGAATGAAAATAATTATTGTTTTCATTCAATAATGATCTGATTGCTTGAGAATGTAGTCTGGAGATCATTTACGAACAGGTGCATCTTTGACTGGTTCCATGTGAGTTGTTTTTAACTAATGACCAATCCCAGTCCAGCTGTGTTGGACTCTGAGGAGTCAGTCATGAGCTTTCATTATCATTCTTGTTTAGCCTTCTGAGGCATCCCTTCTCTTTCTTTAGTATAGTTTTAGTATAGCATTAATATAGAATAGAATAGAATAGAATAGAATAGAATAGAATAGAATAGAATAGAATAGAATAGAATATATATATCAGCCTTCTAAGAACTTAGAGTCAATTCTCATCTCTCACCTCATCCTGAGAAGCCTCACAACACCACAATTAATAACCACACTGGGGCCTCTTTGGTGTTTGTTTGGGGTGGGTTTTTTACACCTTTCCTCTCTAGGATTTGGTGTTTTCCCCAATGAGGTGCCTCTTTTCCATGAAAAGAGCTGTTCCCAGCACTCTGGGTTTATTTATTCTGAATCCTTTGACTCAATACTCCAATACAGCTGGAGCACGAGGTCATCTTTAATATTTTTCACCTTTTCTTGCAGAGGGAGAATGAAACAGCAATCAAATATTTATTTTAGATCCCAGCAGTCTCAGCTTTACCCGGGGCTTTCAGAGCCTTCCCAAATAAACTCCCAGATATTTTGTTGGATTTTTTTTTTCCCCTCCTGCTTGGAAAAACACAGGCATCTGCAGCCCTTTCACTGGGGCACTTCCCAAGCTGTTCCTGCTTGTTTTCTCAGTGTATTTGCTCTGCCTGGAAGGTTTGGGAGCAATGTAGGTGTTTGAACCCTCTCCCACCACTCTCCTGCTCCCATCCCAGCTTCCCCCAGCACACAGGGGATGCTGAGCAGCTTGGGACCATCAGACTCTGGTGCTGCAGCAGTGCTGGGGAGCTCAGGGGGTTTAATCACCCTTACAGGCTGGGTGTTGGGGAAGATGGAACAGGAAAGCCTTATCAATATGATTGTCTGGCAAAAGATTTTGAGAATATAGAAACTACAAGTGAAATTCAAATAAAAGCAAGAGATACCTCGGTTACTGACCATCTGGAAAACAATGGTGTGGCCAGCTGAAGGTGATCCCCTTTTGATGGAACAACACCCTCTGCTTGCAGACAGCTCCAAGGGTCAGAGCAGACCCTACAGCTTGGCAGAAGGGGCCCAAAGAGGAGTTTTTAGGGTTTAAAATGTAACACAGTATGGTAATGTAATGATTCTTATAGGCTGTATGGAAATGCTATAGGATTTGTATCTTGTACTAGATTGGTCAGTGAGAATTAGAATATTCAACACAGAAGAAGATTTATTGTATTGGAACAGGAACCTCGCTCCCTTCCCCTCTTACTCTCTCACCCTCTCATCCTCTCTCCCCCTCTCTTCTCTCAGTCCTGCTCTGAGCTGTGTCTGGCAGCTCCCAGCAGGGCCCTGCACCCAGGCCCTTTGCAATAAACCCCAAGTTCCTGACCTGGCTGCAGAGATCTCTCGTCTCTGTCTGTCCCGACCGTCCCACCCCCCGACACTCCTACACCTGGGATTGGCGGATAATTGATGGGAACGTGCAGCTGGGTGTTGATAGTGTGGAGATAAGGCAGTGACAGGGCAGGGCAGCCTGTAGGAGTGACAGGGGTAGGACAGAGACGAGAGATCTCTGCAGCCAGGTCAGGAACTTGGGGTTTATTGCAAAGGGCCTGGGTGCAGGGCCCTGCGGGGAGCTGCCAGGCACAGCTGGAGCAGACCCAAGAGGAATAAAGAGAGTGAAGGCAAGATCATGGTAAAGAGGATGAGAGAGCAAGGAAGAGTAAAGAGGGTAAGAGAGCGAGGTTCCCATTCCAATACAATAAATCTTCTTCTGTGTCAGAGCCCAGGAGATTCCTCTGGCTGCCCTGGAGGGCTCGAACCCCTGCCCAGGTTGTCACAGACATCTTTTATGAAAAATCCTTTCCTTAGGATTTTTTCTCCTGAGAAGCTGAGAGGCCTCAGGAACAAAATGTAACCAATGGTTATCTGCTGCTGTGGAATGCAACAGGTGCATCTGGGATTGGTCTCATGTGGATGTTTCTAATTCATGGCCAATCACAGTCAGCTGGCTTGGACTGTCTTGGTCAGTCACAAGCCTTTGTTATCAATCCTTTTCTATTCTTAGCCAGCCTTCTGATGAAATCCTTTCTTCTATCCTTTTAGTATAGTTTTAATGTAATATATATCATAAAATAATAAATCAAGCCTTCTAAAATATGGAGTCAGATCCTCGTCTCTTCCCTCATCCTCAGACCCCTGTGAACACCATCACACCTGGGGGGCTCAGAGATCTTGGCACAGAGCCCAAGACCCCTGTGCCTTTGATCTTGACCCATGAAAAAACAATTACCAACCTTTATATGAAGAATTACAAGTCAAAAGAGTCTAAGTAGAATAATAATTAGTTTGTCACAGGGTGAAAAATAGATTTTTGAGGTTTTTTAGAATGGGGGCTCAGGGTCCCAAGATGGAGGAATTTGGGCATACCCTGTTCTTCTTTCTTCTTCTTGGCCTCCATCTTTTGGGTGATGGTGGCATTTTTAGATTGGTTTAGAGTAGAGACAGACTGTCGTAACATGGGTGATAGGTATTGGAAAGTAATTGTAAATAATGTACATGTAGTTTTTAGTATAAAAAGATAACACCACCCTTAGGGTGGCCAGTGTGCCTCTGTCTGACCTGCTGAATGGACCTCAGCCGGACAGAGAAAGAATTTTATAGATAAGAAACAATAAACAACCTTGAGAATGAGAACTGAAGAGTTCTGACTCCTTCTTCGACTGCCAGGTTGGGAAAAGAGACTTTCTAACACATCTCAGGGTCACTGTGACCAGCAGAGATTCGGAGACTGTGTTGAATATTCTAATTCTCACTGACCAGTCTAGTACAATATACAAATCCTATAGCATTTCCATACAGCCTATAAGAATCATTACATTACCATACTGTGTTACATTTTAAACCCTAAAAACTCCTCTTTGGGCCCTTCTGCCAAGCTGTAGGGTCTGCTCTGACCCTTGGAGCTGTCTGCAAGCAGAGGGTGTTGTTCCATCAAAAGGGGATCACCTTCAGCTGGCCACACCATTGTTTTCCAGTTGTTCAGTAACTGAGGGATCTCAAAGCTTGCTTTCATTTCAATCTCATTTATAGTTTCCATATTCTCACAATCTTTTGCCAGGCAATCATATTTATAAGGCTTTCCTGTTCCATCTTCCCCACCAGTCAGTCTCTTCCCACCCTGCTCCCCTGGCCAGGCTCTGAGGGATTTCATGATGCTCACAAGAACATAAATCCCCAAATCCTGTTGCCCCAGCTCAGACTGATCCAGCAGCAACCCTGGGGTAGCTCCTGTGGGGCTGGGACTGCCTGAGTCAGGATTTGAGGGGCTCAGGGAACTCCAGCCTCCCAAAGAAATGCAGAAGTGCAGCTGGGAAGGGTCAGGGCTGCATCCCTGCGGGACCAGGCTGTGCCCTGGGCATCTCCAGCTGCATCCCATGGAAGCAAGAACATCCTGAGCTGGAAGAGAGCCAGCAGGACATCCTCAGGAGTCACATCCCTCTGTTCCCAGTCCCAACTCTGAGCTCCTTTCAGCCCTTTTTAGCAGGAGGGACAGAGACCTTTTCCCAGAGCCCCTTTTGCTACAAAGTCCTGCAGAACCCAACCCAGGATCATCCCCTGCTGAATTTCCTGCTGAAATCCAGGGGAGGTTTTCCCACCTCCCTCTTGGCTCAAATCCTGGCACTGAACAGAAAAGCTTTTGACAAGCTCAGGCTGGAGGAGATGGAGCAGCAGCAGGAGAAGCAGGATCCCAGTGCTGGAGAGCTGGAACATGCTGGGAACAGCCCCATTTCCCTCAGATTTTCTTCATTGCCTTTACTGCTTGTTTAGGAAACAATAATAAGGAAAAATCTCAGTTGCAGCTGAGAATTCCCAGTGCCAGAGGAGGTTTGCTGGGAGCTGGATCCCACAGCCCTGCAGGGCTCAGTGCCTGATTTCCCTGAGCACTGAGGGGCTCCCAGGATTCAGGAGCTGGGATCTGGGGGCTTCCAGCAAACAAGGAGACAAATCCAGCCCCTCCAATCCTTTTTGTCCTCTGCTGAATATTGCCCTTGAATTCCCTGCCATGCACTCAGCCGGGGAGGAGCTGCTGATCCAAGATGTAAACATTTTATTCTGTGCACTGCTTTAACCCTTGCCCAGCAAACCTCAGCAGCTGTCAGGGAGGCTTTTATGGAGTGCAGGGGCAGGATCCCAGCCCTGCTGCAGGCAGTGGGATTTTGTCATGCCAGGGCATATGGGGATAAGGGCTGAGGGAGGCAGCAAGGCCAGAGTGATAATGGTTATCAGATAGAGACCCTGCTGTCAGCCCCGGCCCCTCGCCCTGCCCCTCCACCCTGTTCATTTCTCAGCCTTCTGTCCTCCAAAAGTGGGCAAGGACAGGAGCAGGAGGCTCTGATGGGGCTGCGGAGGGGCTGGAAGGGCCAGTCCTGCCTGAGCAGGGCTGCTGGGAGGTGCTGGTGGCAATCAGCAGGCTGGGCTGGGATTCAGCTGGTTCCCACTGCAGTTCCATCGCCTCCCAAGGCCCCTGAGCTGCTGAGATGCCCTGACTGTGCTGCTGTGGGGGGCTCTGGGTGCCTCTGGCCCTTGGAGGGGACAGGAACAATCCTGATGTTCAGCAGAGAGCTCTGTGGCCTCTTGAATTTGTCGCTCCCTCCCTCTGGAGCCAGCTGTGGCTGAAGGGGCTGGGGCAGTGATCATCCCACCAGCCACTTGGAAAAGCAGGTTTGGGGCCTGGCCAGAAGCCACCACATGGAACTGAACCCTGGAGAGAGGATGCTGCTGCTGCTTCCCCCTTTCCCAGGATTTTGAGGCTTTCCAGCCCTCAGCAGCTCCTGTGTGCGCACATTTGGAATCTTCCCCCTGTGCTGTTCTATTCTCAGAGGCAGCTGAGAGCACAAAGGATGAAAAATGAGCAGCCACAGCACTTAATTCACTCCCAATCATCATTAATAGAAGGAAGGAGAGCAAAATGCCCTCATACAAATGAAGGCACTGTTTGTTAATCTTTCTGGGCACGCCAGGACAGCAGCTGTTGATTATTCTCAGTAAGTGCAGGAGTATTTTCGACCTGAAGGATTTCCTGCTCATTGTGTAGCTTCTGTCTCAAGGACTGAGTCCTTTCCATGTCCTCTCCAGATTCCTTGAAGGAATTCAGCCCAAGCCAGGACTAATTTGGTTTTGTTTACTTGGCCAGTTAGGGGCAAGTTAATGAAGCATGGGGTGGAAAGCAGCTTCTCCTGTGCTGTTGCCACAGCAGCAATTACAGATCTCTGGAAATGAGCTGAGGGAATTCATTGAAATCCTCTTTTGATATAAAGCAAAAGCAGAGGATCTGCCTGAGCTGGGCTGAGGAGCTCCCTGGTTGTGTGGGAACCTGTCCTGGAGCATGGTGGGGTGAGTTCACCCTTCAATCCCACCTGGCTGAAGGCAGCAGGAGCTGGGTGTTTGTCAGAGCCCAGGACATCCCTCTGGCTGCCCTGGAGGACTCCACACCCTGGCAGGGGCTCAGAGACCTTGGCACAGAGGTTTCCATTTTAACCCATGGAAACAATTACCAACTTTGTGTGAGGGGTTACAAGCCACAAGAGTTTGAATAGAATGATAGTGCAGGGTGAAAAAGTAGAATTTCGGGATTTTATAATGGAGATTCAAGAAGCAAGATGGAGGAATCTGGGCATGTCCTGTCTTTCTTCTTCTTCTTCTTAGCCTCTGTCTTCTGCTGTGATGGTGGCACTTCTGGATTGGTTTAGGACAGAGACAGACTGTCTAACATAGGTGATAGGTATTGGAAAATCATTGTAAATAAAAAGTACAGGTAGGTTTTAGTATAGAAAACTAACACCACCCCAAAGTGGTCAGTGTGCCATGAACCAACATGCTGGACAGATCCCAGCAGGTCAGAAAGACAATGTATTAGATAAGAGAAAATAAACAACCTTGAAAAGCAGAGCTATGGAATCTCAACTTCTTCTTCGGTCATGGGGCTGGGGAAAAAAGACTCTTTAATACCTCGGGAGCCATTCCAGCAATACCAAACCCAAGAGATGTTGGGGAAGATGGAACAGGAAAGCCTTATAAATATGATTGCCTGGCAAAAGATTTTGGGAATATAGAAACTATAAATGAGATTGAAATGAAAGCAAGCTTTGAGATCCCTCAGTTACTGAACAACTGGAAAACAATGGTGTGGCCAGCTGAAGGTGATCCCCCTTTTGATGGAACAACACCCTGTGCTTGCAGGCAGGCCCAAGGGTCCGAGCAGACCCTACAGCTTGGCAGAGGGAGCCCAAAGAGGAGGTTTTAGGGTTTAAAATGTAACACAGGATGGTAATGTAATGATTCTTATAGGCTGTATGGAAATGCTATAGGATTTGTATATTGTACTAGATTGGTCAGTGAGAATTAGAATATTCAATACAGAAGAAGATTTATTGTATTGGAACAGGAACCTCACTCTCTTACCCTTTTACTCTCTCACCCTCTCATCCTCTCTCCCCCTCTCTTCTCTCAGTCCTGCTCTGAGCTGTGCCTGGCAGCTCCCAGCAGGGCCCTGCTCCCAGGCCCTTTGCAGTAAACCCCAAGTTCCTGACCTGGCTGCAGAGATCTCTCGTCTCTGCCCTGACCATCCAACCCCCGTCACTCCTACAGCTGGGGCAGCAGCAGGGGCTGGGGAAAAGCAGCAGGAGCTGGGCAGGCAGTCCCAGCCAGGGATGGATGTGCTGCTGCTGCCTGGAGCTGCTGGCCCTGGCTGGTGGCCTTGGGCCTGAGGAGCAGCTGGGGACAGACCCAGAGCATGTCCAAACCCTGTCCTGGCCTTTCCACGGGGACAATGGAGCAAGGGGAAACCTGGAGAGCTTTGTGCATGGTCTGTGCAGCCCCTGGGCTGCCTCAGCCACAGCCCTGGCAGGGACCGACCCCTCTGCCCTGCTCAGGTGAGACCCCACCTGCAGAGCCCAGCACAGGAGGGACCTGGAGCTGCTGCAGAGCCCAGGGAGGCTCCAGGTGATCCCAGGGATGGAGCAGCTCTGCTGGGAGAGCTGGGGGTGTTAAATTGGAGAACAGACAAGAGGTGACCCCAGACCCCCACTGTGGCTTTGCAGGGCCTGAGGGAGCCACAGGAAACCTGGAGAGAGAGGATTTCCAAGGGATGGAGGGACAGGGCACAGGGAATGGCTCCCACTGCCAGAGGGCAGGGATGGATGGGATATTGGGAATTGGGAATTGTTCCCCGGGAGGGTGGGCAAGCCCTGGCACAGGGTGCCCAGAGCAGCTGGGGCTGCCCCTGGATCCCTGGCAGTGTCCAAGGCCAGGCTGGAGCCCCCTGGGACAGTGGGAGGTGTCCCTGCCATGGCAGGGGTGGCACTGGGTGATTTTTAAGGTCCTTCCCACCCAACCCATTTCATGATCCTGTGAAATCAGTGCAGCTCCCTGCCTCTGGGTGCCCCTGGGCTGGGCTGCTGCTGAGGGAGGCCCTGCTCCCCTTCCTGGGCACTGCTCAGCTGCTCTGGAGCTCTGTACCCCCACAAAATGCTCTCCTGCATTGGAGGTGACCTGAGATTTCCCATCAGGGCCTTCCAGGTGAGCCAGTCCTGTGGGATCACTTTAATTAGGAACAAATCTGGGACATTATGGAAACTCAAGAAGGTAACTTAGAAAGGAAAGGCATCACCTGCAGAGGGGCAAGGACTGAGTGTTCCACATGAGGGCTGCAGCCACATTCCCAATGGGACTGCTACTAACACCCTGACCCACAGGTGTCAGGTCAGGTTCTGACTCTGGCAGTGTTGTTCTAGTGTTTATTTTATTGTTTATTTTATTCTTTTGCCTATTAAAGAACTTATTATTTCCTGCTCCCATATTTTTGCCTGAGAGCCCCTTAATTTAGAATTTTTAGCAATTGGGAGGGGTGGGGAGGGTTTACATTCTCCATTTCAGGGGAGGCTCCTGTCTTCCTTAGCAGACTCCTGGCTTTTCAAACCAAGACACTGAGGTACAGTCCAGGGGACAGGGAGGGGCTGGCTTGGGATGTCCTGAGGGAAGGAACTACCTGGAGATTCCCTAAATGCCACTCCAACCACCAGAACTGTGCAGTGCAAGTTTTCCCTGTGCCCATCAAAGTCCTGCTGCTGATTTGGCTGCTGGTGCCAGGTTTGAGGAGCAGGAGCCTCTCCAGCCCAGGGGGGTTTTACAGCCAGAGCTGCAAAGTCTTCCAGAGAATCCCCCAAAATGCTGAGTGAGGCAGTGAGAGGATCAAACTGGTTCCTTTTAGACATGAAAAGTGCTTTGCCCCACCTGGAACAATTGCAGAACTCTTTGTAGGGATTGGCACCAGAAAATTTCCCCCTGCAGGAGGCTTTGGGACGGATGAAAAGCTCCACTGTGAGCCCTAAATGGATTTTTTTTTGCCTCCCTCAGCAAAGTCCCCCCAGAGCAGCTTCCCAGGGTCACTCAGAGCAATCTGGACATTTGTTCCCAGAGAAAATTCCCAGATTCCCAATCAGCTGCCTGGGGCTGGTTGGAAATCCTCTGCTCTGGCTGGGCCTGGCTTCTTCCTTCTCTTCCTCTCTTCCTTCTCTTTCTCCTCCTTCCCTGGAGGAGGGAAGAGCTTTTTGATGTGCCATACATCAAGGGAAAGGGGCTCTTTTGGGGTATTTTTAGGTAAGTGCTGGTAATTGGGAGCTCTTTGGTAACAGGCAGGATGGCTCCTGGGACCTGAACTTTGTCTGAGCCACCAGAACCCCAAAAATGACATTGATGAAGCCATGGAATCATTCAGGTGGGAAAAGACCCTCAGGATCATGGAGCCAACATCCCCAGCACTGCCAGGGCCACACTGACCATGTCCCCAAGTGCCACAGCCACAGGGCTTTAAATCCCTGCAGGGATGGGGACTGCAAACCACCCCGGGCAGCTGTGCCAGGGCAGGGCACCCCTTTCCATGCAGGAATTTTCCTTAATATCCAACCTAAACCTCCCCTGGCCCAGCCTGGGGCCGTTCCCTCTGCCCCTGTCCCTGTTCCCAGCCTGACCCCCCCAGCTGTCCCCTCCTGTCAGGAGCTGTGCAGAGCCACAAGGGCCCCCTGAGCCTCCTCTGCTCCAGGCTGAGCCCCTTCCCAGCTCCCTCAGCTCTGCTCCAACCCTTCCTTTCCCTTCCAGGATGATTCCTGTGCTCCTGCAAAGCCTTCTCAGCATTTCAGAAGTCCCTGCTCAGAGTTCTCCTCCTGCAGCTGAGCAGCCCCACTTTGGGAAGGGAGGAACAGCAGAGATTCTGAACCTCCACCAGCACAGAACACTGAATTAAACCCAAAGGCTGCATTAGGCAAAGCAGCAGCCAGGAAGTGCCATCAGGCCCAGTGACTTCATCTGCAGCCCTTTGTCCCTGCTCTGAAAATACTCATTAATTACATCATCAAGGCTATTTTTGCCCCGTGCTCTCTGACTCACAGCTCAGATGGAGCTGCCCTGGGCAGGACCAGGCTGCTGCCTGCAGGATTCACTTGCATTAGCGGGGGAAAAGAAAGAAACAACAAGAAAAGAAACAATAAAGTCATGTTTGAAATGGAGGAGATATTTTTGAGCAGTGGCAGACGATTCTCCCCTGCTTCCTACATTATAAATGTCCTTTCTGTGCTGAATGCATGGGGAAATAATGGCCTGAGTGGTTTGCTTTTGTCTGGCAGGTTTTGTTTCAGAGATGAGGAGAATGGAATGAATTTTTAACCTGAAGAGATAAAGAGATATTGCAGAGCCAGGCTGAAAAGCTGTGGCAAAACAGATTTACAGAGCATGGCCCAGGAATGACCTCCCAGGGCCCTGTGTGCTCTCCATTTGTCACTGCTGTGCCTGGGCAGGGAGTCAGACACTGGGGACTGGACATTGGCCTCGGTGTGGCTGTCACCTGCACAGCGCTGTCACCCCTACAGCACTGTCACCCCTACAGCACTGTCGCACTGCACTGACACCTGCACTGTCACCTGCACAGCACTGTCACCCCTACAGCACTGTCGCACTGCACTGACACCTGCACTGTGCTGTCACCTGCACAGCTCTGTCATCTGCACAGCACTGTCACCTCTACAGCACTGTCACCTGCACTGTCACCTGCACTGCACTGTCACCTGCACTGCACTGTCACCTGCACCGCACAGTGCAGAGCACCCAGGTGAATCCTTGTTTGCAGCATCCCCCCTCCCCAAGGACCAAACCTCCTGGGGAATGTTCAGAATCCTTTTCTTTGGCTGGAAAATGGAGTGTAGATACAATTTCCACCTGCTCCACGATGCCTTAATTGATGTTGATGAATTTCTTGGGGAGTTCAAGACTCCCTTAACCAAATATTCATTTTCCTTTCTGGTGTTCATTTTCATTTGGATACTGAGGGACAAACTTCTTTCCAAGATGGCAACCTGGGCCATAGGCAGCTCCAAGTGCAGAACCTGCTCCCTGAACCTTCCCATCTCCCAGGAAAGCCTCCCCAGCCCCAGGCTCTCCATAGCCCTGGGCACTGACTGCCCTGGCTCCCCGTGAATCCCTCCCAGACCACGGCCTGATCCCACTCTCAGCTCACTCCTTGTTTTCTATCAAACTCACATTTTTCCCAGCTGCCCCCAGCCATTCATCTCACCCAGGGAGCCTCTGGATCAACCTCAGGTGCCTCCTGAGCCCCCTGAGCACCCTGGAAATGAGATGTTCCTGCTGCTGGATTTTATTCCTTTGGCAGGAATCGATCCCCTCATTCCTTTCCCTCCCTGTTCTCAACAGAGCTTGAAATGAACTTCCTGCTCTGTCATCCATCAGATCCCCTCTGTGTGTCCTGATGAGCACACAGGGACCAGCCCCCTCCTGGTGCCCAGCTCTGGCTCCCTGCCCCTCCCAGCTCCTGGGAAACAGCCCATGCCATGGCAGAACCGGCTCCCTGAACCCTCCCATCTCCCAGGAAAGCCTCCCACAGCCCCAGGCTCTCCACAGCCCTGGGTCTGACTGCCCTGGATCCCTCCCAGACCACTCCCAGCTGTGTCCTGGGGGTGACTTCCCTGCCCTAGGAGCCCTCAGGGACACCCAATGCTTCTCTGGGGACGGCCAGTGCTGCCCTGGGGACAGCCAGTGCTGCCCTGGGGACACTCAGTGCTGTCCTGGGGACACCCAAATCTTCCTTAGGTACAGCCAGTGCTGCCCTGGGGACACCCAATGCTTCCTTAGGGACAGCCAGTGCTGCCCTGGGGATACCCAATGCTTCTCTGGGGACAGCCAGTGCTGCCCTGGGGACAAACAGCACCACCTGGCCTCTGGATGCTGCCAGAGTCCCCCCAGAGCTCCCACCTGGTCCTTGGGCCCCAGGGAATGGACAAGGACAGGGATGGGGATGGGGACAGGGACAGAGAGACAGAGGGACAGAGGGACAGAGATGGGGACAGGGACAGGGATGGGGACAGGGACAGGGACAGGAATGAAGACAGGGACAGGGACAGAGGGACGGGGCAGGGAAAGGGATGGGAGCAGGGACAAAGACAGGGAGAGGGACAGGGATGGGGACAGGGACAGGGCTGTGCCCAGGAAAACCCAGCAGCCTCAGGGATTTCTGAGCACCCATCCAGGCAGGATCCTGAGGGGACAAATCACACACAGGAGAGCAAAGTTTTCAGATCCTCTCCATGCACATTTCTCTTGACTTCAAGAACTGTCCTCCAGCAGAAAGTGAAAAGCAACATCCCCAAACTCATCCCATCCCTGAGGAGCTGGAGGTGGCCAACAGCAAATTTGTAAGAAATTAATCTTTTTTTTTCTTTTTTTTTTTTTTCTCCCCTTTTGCTTGTTGATTTTCATCCAAATTGGACTGGAACCAGCCGCATTTTTTAAATTTATCCCTGAATAGAAACCCCCCAGCTTTGCAGCTGCTCCTGAGAAACCACTTCAGCTTCCCTGGGGATGGGGGTGGGAAAGGCTGGGAGTGGCTGCTGGGCAATCAGGGAGTGTTCTGAGCTGGAAGGGACCCCGGGATCACCCAGTCCCACCCCTGGCCCTGCCCAGACCCCCCAGCAACCCCACCCTGGGCATCCCTGGCAGCACTGTCCAAACCCTCCTGGAGCTCTGGGACCATTCCCTGGGCAGTGCCAGCACCTCTGAGGGAAGAACCTTTCCCTGAGATCCATCCCAAATTCCCCTGGCACAGCTTCAGCAGTTCCCTTGTCCCCTCCCTGTTCACAAGGACAAGGATGTCACCTCATTTTAGAGAATTTCCTCACGGTTGTGAAATCACAGTATCACAGAATGACTGGGTTGGAAGAGACCTCCAAGATCATTGAGTCCAACCCAGCCCCAACACCTCAACTCAACCCTGGCACCCAGTGCCAATCCAGGCTTTGTTAAACACACCCAGGGATGGGGACTCCACCACCTCCCTGGGCAGAACATTCCAGAACTTTATCACCTTTCTGTAAAAAACTTTTCCCTGATATCCAACCTGTATTTCCCTTGGTGCAGCTGGAGGCTGTGTCCTCTGGTTCTGTCAGTTCCTGGAGAAAGAGCCCAGCCCCAGCTGAGCACAGGCACCTTTCAGGAGCTGTGCAGAGTGATGGGGGCAGCCCTGAGTCTCCTTTTCTCCAGGCTGAGCACCCCCAGCTCCCTCAATGGTTCCTCATAGGGCTTCTGTTCCAAGGTTGTTGGACACAACCCCTGTGAGAGCTGGAGGAAAAACTCAGGAGGAAAGGGACACTGAATCAGGCAGAGAGAAAGTCCCTCACACAGTTTTGGGTATGGAAAAGGATTCCCTCAGGTGCTGTCCCAGTCACCAGAGCAGAGATCAGTGCCCAGGGGCTCTGGGACACAGGAGAAGAGGTGGATTCAGTGTCTGCTCCAGATCCTGCTCGGTCCTGGATGCTGCAGATCCTGAGGGCAGCCAGGAGGAGAAAAGGAGCAGGGGCAGGGTGTCATTAATGACCAGCTCTGTGAGGGATGGACAAATCCCCAGGCAGCTCCTCCTGCTCTTGGAGCAGCCTGGGAGTGGCAGTGCCATCCTCCTGTGCCAGCCTGGGGGCAGAGAAGGGATTGCTCCTCCAGAGCTCCTCCTGATGCCTTCCCAATGGAGGATTTTGGGAGAGATTCATTAACTGGCCTGGTCTGAGCTGCACTTGCAGCTGCAGGGATTTTGCAGTGCCTGGAAAGGAAAGCTGGGCCCTTTCTGCCTTCTGCAGCTCCCCCTAAGGCTCCCCCCTCCCACCGGGCCTGAATAACTCCCTGATGCACTCTGGTCATTACTAAGCTCGAGTTGAACTTGGCAGGACATTTCCCTCAGCTCACCTGTACCTTGTGGAGTCACCAGAGCCAGAACCAGCCCCTGTGTGGAAGAAGGCTCCTCCTCCTCCTCCCAAACAGCCCTGTGCTCCTGTGGATGCAGCCCCACAGTGTCTCACTGGGATAAATGGATTTCCCCTGTGTGCCCAGGGCTGCTGGAGCAGCTCCTGCTGAGGAGCTGTGGGCAGGGGGGATGAGCTGCAGGAATGAGGGGTACAAAAAATGCGTATTTTATGAGTGGCTTTTGGCAAATATTAAAATTAATATTATACGTGTTCTGTTAGAAAGTTATGCTGTATTAATTCTCTTAAGTAGTGTGTTAAATGTAGTTGTAGGTTATAACATAATGTTAAAATAGAAACTGTGCTATGTAGGATACTTTTTTTAAAGAGAGGACTTGCAGTGAGATAGCAGCCACAAGACACCTGAATCTTTCAGAGAAAAAGAATTTATTGCTCTCTTATTGAGTTCTTCCCTCAAGAAGAGGCTCAGCCCTGAAGATGCCATGAGGATCCAGAGGAAGAAGCTGACACTGCCCAGACAGAATCCTGTGTTTGAATGGAATTTATGCATCATGTATGAGGTGTATGAATATGCAACAGGTTATTGCTTTTAAGCGTTTTCCTCTGTTAATGTGGGTCCTTTTTCGGGTTTATTTTGCTCAGAAAAGGTACCCAGACTGTCCCTAAGTCTTTGTTTCTATTGTCTCATATTGTCCTAATCCCAATTGTCCAAATTTTTGTTACTCTAATTATATTGCTATTTTTACAACCATTTTATTACTATTAAACTTTTAAAATTTTAAAACCAAGTGATTGGCGTTCTTCACAAGTGGGAACAGGGAAAAGGGATCAGGGAGCAATCCCTGGCTGTGAGGAGGGTGGGATGTGACCAAAACCTCTTCATGTCACAGGGCTACAAGGATCTGTGTTTAACTGGCCCCATTCCTCAGCTCCCGAGCCTCTCCTGAGCCTCCCTGCAGGGCCTGGTTAAGGGCAGGGCTGGGACTGAGCTCGGGGAGGAGCCGAGATCTGCACAGGGAGCTGGGGCAAAACTGCTGGGATTCAACACACCCAGCACAATTCCTGCTCCTGGGAGGATCCAGGCAGGGACTGATCCAAAAGCTGCACAATTCCTGCCCCTGGGAGGATCCAGGCAGGGACTGATCCAAAAGCTGCACAATTCCTGCTCCTGGGAGGATCCAGACAGGGATCCAACCAAAACCAGCACAATTCCTGATCCTGCTCCTGGGAGGATCCAGGCAGGGATTGATCCAAAGGCTGCACAATTCCTGCTCCTGGGAGGATCCAGACAGGGATTGATCCAAAGGATGCACAATTCCTGCTCCTGGGAGGATCCAGACAGGGATTGATCCAAAAGCTGCACAATTCCTGCTCCTGGGAGGATCCAGACAGGGATCCAACCAAAACCAGCACAATTCCTGATCCTGCTCCTGGGAGGATCCAGGCAGGGATTGATCCAAAAGCTGCACAATTCCTGCTCCTGGGAGGATCCAGGCAGGGATCCAGGCAGGGATCCATCCGAAGGCTGCACTTGGCTTTGGTTTCAGCCTCTTTATTTCTGTCAGTGCTACCATGCCTGATGTCTGGGAAGAATGATGTGCAGAACTCCCTGATATCAGAAGTTTAATGAATTGCTTTATTGTACTATATTACACTATAGCTATATCACAGACTATCCCACTAACAACTATCACTAACTAATTAATTACTTTATTATACTATATTATACCCTAACTATATCACAGAATATTCCACTAACAACAACTATCACTAACTAACTCATGGCTGTCTCCAGACTGACAGTCTACACAGTTTGGACCTGATAGATTAATTAACATAAACAATCTCTACCAGAATCTAATTACCAAATTCCTTCAGGTAAACAACCTTCTCAAGATATTCCTCATGTGCAAACACCAGGAGCAGCAAATGAGATAAGAATTGTTTTGATAATTCTTTTCTCTGCTTCTCTCACAGCTTCTCTCTGTTCAGAAGGCATGTAAATACCACACATTTCTATTTTTTAATCGAAATAAATTCTATTTTTTGACCAGTGAGACCCTGATTTAGTACCCAGAGCATCTTATTTTAAAATCTTAAATACCTGGACTGTGGCAACATTTTTATTGAAAGAAATCTTGAGCCAAGCAGAGCATCAGCTCTGCCTCTTATTGGGGTCACAAGCTGGAATTGTTTGGTGCGGACAAAAACAAAAAAAGGAAAATTCCCTGAAAAATTCCACAGCCTTCATTTCCAGCCCATGCCCGATTTATTACAGCACACATCCCAGTCAGGAGGTGCCCAGGGGGCATCCCTGGCACTGAAATTATTAAACATGGATTAAAGCAGTTCTGAGCACTTCCCTGTTCCCCCTTTCCCAAATTCCTGCTCCAAGCCAAGATGCTGCTGGACACCTTTGGTCCTCAGGGAGCTGGGGCTGGTCTGGGACATTCCCTGGGGCTGGGGCTGGTGTGGGACATTCCCTGGGGCTGGGGCTGCTCTGGGACATTCCCTGGGGCTGCGGCTGCTCTGGGACATTCCCTGGGGCTGGGGCTGCTCTGGGACATTCCCTGGAGCTGGGGCTGATGTGGGACATTCCCTGGGGCTGGGACTGGTTTGGGACATTCCCTGGGGCTGCTCTGGGGCATTCCCTGGGGCTGGAGCTGCTCTGGGACATTCCCTGGAGCTGGGACTGGTGTGGGACATTCCCTGGAGCTGCTCAGGACATTCCCCAGCACTGTCAGCTTTCTCTGGGATGCAGTTTTTCCTGTGGAGCTGGAATTCTGCAGCACACCCAGCAGTCACACAGAATTGGGTTAAGGCATCACTGTAAAAGTTAATCTCCCATCCAGAGCCTGGGCTGCCATACAGGGACGGTGCTGAGGAGGGAGGGGAGCCCAGGGGTGATTTAGTGGCCTGAACACACAAAGCCACTGGCCCCGGCGAGCAGAAATGAGCTCAGGAGCACTCAGGCTGTTACACTTCAATTGTTTCTGTGTTCTCCACATAAACACAGCCCAAACACTGCTTTGGAAAAGATGGAAATGCCTCTCTGGGCTGGAGCAGCAGTGAGGCTGAGCGAGGCTCTGAAACATCATTTTGGGATTTCCCTTCCCTCAGCCAGACCCCCCAAAGCCTGGGAAGGAGCAGGGGAACTGGGAAGGAGCAGGGGCACTGGGATCCCATGGGATGGAGCAGGAGCACTGGGATCCTGTGGGAAGGAGCAGGGGCACTGGGAAGGAGCAGGGGAATTGGGATCTTGGGGGAAGGAACTGGGATCCTGTGGGAAGCAGCAGAGGCACTGGGATCCTGTGGGAAGGAGCAGGGGCACTGGGATCCTGTCGGAAGGAACTGGAATCCCATGGGAAGCAGCAGGGGCACTGGGATCCTGTGGGATCTGGCAGCTGAATCAGGGAGATCAGGCTCAGTGTCCCTCCCAGCCTCCCTCCTGCACTGGCAGTGGGTGTTGGATCCCTGGCTGATCTTTCCCAGGCCTGGGCTCTGCTGAGCTCCTGCAGGGGGATCCTGCTGGATTATCCCACCCAGCTGGAATGTTTCTCAGCCCCAGGAACCTTTAATGGAATCACAGAATGGTTGGGGTTGGAAGGACCCTAAAGCTCTCCCAGGGCCATGGCAGGGGCACCTCCCACTGTCCCAGAGTGCTCCAAAAGAGTCCAGCCTGGCCTTTCCAAGGGGAGCCAATTCCTGCCTCAGCAGCTCAGAGCCCTCAGCCTGGGCCCTTTCCAGGCAGAGTTTGTCCCTTTGATGTGTCCCTTTATTGTGGTTAATTTAAAAGTGTCCCCTTTAAACAACAACCCTTGGGCTCCTGGGTTTGGGGAAGGTCTCATCCAGGGGGTGTGGGGTCCATGGAGGCTCTCCCAGCAGAGTCTAAAAGGGAATTACTGAATTTAGGAGATGCTGAAACCTCTCTGCTCCTCTCCTCCTTTCCTTCACCCCCACCTACATCACCAACCCTCCCACCCTGGGTGAACATTCCTGAGGCTGGGAGCATGAGAGGAATTGGAGCTATTGCTACAACCTGCACTGGATTTTGGGAAAAAAAACCCCTTATTTTTCCAAAATGGGAAGCTCTAATGAGGGAAGAGTCACCCTTGGAAGTGGAAATAATCTGTGCTCAAAATGGGGCACTTAAATTCCAGCTTTTGTTGGATTTAACTCAGGGTTTTGCTGTTGTTTTAATGGAACACAGTGAGGTGTAATAGGAATTTCAATAATATGGAATGGGATCCATGTTTTAGGAGTATTCTCATATTTATAGATTACATTTGCTTTTTCAAATCCTCCTGTTCAGTGTTGGAGAATGAAACATTTCCAGGCGAGGGTTCTGACATTTCCAAAATGAAATTTCCGCTTGGGGATGGATTTCTGAATTTCTCTGTTCATTCTGATGTGAAAGGAAAATGAATTCCAAAAGGCTGAGGCTCCCAAAGGACAGGGATTGTGTTTTGCCTTTCCTTTTGTGCCTCTGCCCTTTCCCACCAGCTCTGGGGGAGGTGTGGCCAAGGCTTGGAGCAGAACTTTGGGGGACACCCGGAGCTGTGGGAGATGTCTGCATGGAATTCCATGGATTTTCATGGGACAGGGCAGCCTGGGCACCTGGGGGTGTCTGTAGGAGCGTCAGGGGGTAGGACAGTCAGGATGGACGGAGACGAGAGATCTCTGCAGCCAGGTCAGGAACTTGGGGTTTATTGCAAAGGGCCTGGGAGCAGGGCCCTGCTGGGAGCTGCCAGGCACAGCTGGAGCAGGACTGAGAGAAGAGAGGGGGAGAGAGGATGAGAGGGTGAGAGAGTGAAAGGGTAAGAGAGTGAGGTTCCCGTTCCAATACAATAAATCTTCTTCTGTGTTGAATATTCTAATTCTCACTAACCAATCTAGTACAAGATACAAATCCTACAGCATTTCCATACAGCCTATAAGAATCATCACATTACCATCCTGTGTTACATTTTAAACCCTAAAAACTCCTCTTTGGGCCCTTCTGCCAAGCTGTAGGGTCTGCTCTGACCCTTGGAGCTGTCTGCAAGCAGAGGGTGTTGTTCCATCAAAAGGGGATCACCTTCAGCTGGCCACAGCAATTTTTTCCAGTTGTTCAGTAACTGAGGGATCTCAAAGCTTGCTTTCATTTCAATCTCACTTATGGTTTCTCACAATCTTTTGCCAGGTAACCATATTTATAAGGCTTTCCTGATTCATCTTCCCCAGCAGCTGCCCATTCCCACCCTGCAGAGAGGCTCCAGGAGCCCATCCCAGCTCCCTGGGCCCCTGCCTGGCCAGACTGGCTCTGGGATCTCAGTGACACTCGGGGCAGGGCATGCAGGGGATGATGGGGACAGCACCGACCGCTGCTGCTGCTGCTGCTGCTGCTGGAGCGGGGTGGGAGCGGAGCTGGGGCTGCTGCCGGGGGCTCTGCCAGCCCTGAGGGGCCGGGCAGGGATGGGATGGGCAGGGATGGGCAGGGCGGGGCAGGGGGAAGTGGGGCAGGGCAGGGATGGACAGGGTAGGGCAGGGCGGGGCATGGAAGGGCGGGGCAGGGTGGGGCAGGGTGGGGCGGGGCAGGGCTGGGCAGGGCAGGGCATATAATCCCCATAATGCTTCTAATCCTCAAACCCAAACTAATCTCCGGTTTCCCCATATGCAAGTATAGTTTCAACCAAAACATTAGACCATGACTCTAGAAATAGAAGTTAAACCCTTCTTACCTGGCGAGGAGAGGTAAAACCAACGAGAACTGCTAACTCTTGTATCTGAGTATAAAACCTCAGTCTCTGTACTTTCAAAGGATAATAGTAATCCAATGGTTTTAGGAGCCACTCATCTTGGTGCAAATCCAAGTGAAAGTAAAGGACCTCTCACTGGGGGCAGGGCAGGGCATGGCATCCCCTACTCCCAAACCCTGTGTGGGAGCTGGGGGGTCTGGGCTGGGCTGGATCTGCCCAGGGGTCACCTCCTGCTCAGCCATGGCCAGGCTGGACCTGCCTGACAGCCTGGGGGGGTTTGGGGTTTGGAGCACTGAGGAAGGGAAATGCTGCCCCCCAAAACCAGCGGGAGTGCCACGGCTTTGGGGCTGGGTGGTCACAGGAGCTGCCACCTCAGCCCTTGAGTGAGCAGGCGTTGGAGTTGGGTCCCCACAGAGCCCGTTCTCACCTCAGCCCCTGAGGGATCAGGGATGGAGGATGGCTCCCCACAGAGGCCATCCCATGGCTGAACCCCATCCCAAAGGATCCCAGCTCCCTCAGGCCTCCTTTGCTTGGCTGCCTGTTCCAAAGAGCCCCTCCCATTCCTTTCCCTGCTCTCCTCCTGCAGAGCCAGAGCTGTCAGCAGTCCCCAGGACACATTAATGGATGTATTTATGTGGAAAAAAATAACAGCAATGAGCTGGACGTGGGATGCACTGGTGGAGGTGGCTGGGCTGTAACTCGGGCTGCTCTGAGATGCTTTTACAGTTTCCTCTGGAATTTATGGGACATCTGAATTCCAGGTCATTCCCACGGTTGGAATGTCACATCTGTTTGCAGGAATTGCTCTCTGCATCCCACCAAACGCAGCCCAGGATTTCAGAAGGGAACAGTTTTTGTAAATCACTCCTTTATCCTGATTTACCCCAGGAAAATATTTGATTTCCTTTTTTCACAAGCACCTAACTGAATTAGTGAAGCTGGGAGAAAATACAGAAAATACAATGGGGCAGGGAATGGCTGTGCTGCTTTCTGGCAATGGGAAAAATGGGATTGGCCCTGGCATTGAGGAGCTAATGGAGACCCCAGTCCTGCTGGAAGGGAGAGCCCATTTGTGTTTATCCATTTGCTGGGTGTTTTGTGGGATTTTGGAGCATTTTGTATTCCTGGATTTCTCTTTGTATCCCAAAGCTTGGCAAGCAAATGAGAAACATGAAGAGAGAATAACTCAGTCACAGATTTGGGATTTCAGCTGTTCAGTGTCCCAGGAAGGGAAAACAATCCCTCTCTTTTCATGCCTGAGGGCAGGAGCTGCTTGAGGGCAATTTCTGTGATTTTTCTTGATAGAAGAAAGGGCATTTCTTCATTTCTGAGCCCAAAAATCTGCTGCTTATTGTGGCTGTCTCCAAGTCACCTCTGTGTGCACCGGGATCTTCCTGGAGCTGCCAAACCTTTTCCTTGCCTGCTCTGTGGCATTCACACCCTCTGAAAAATCCCTTTGCTCAGGATTTTTCTCCTGGGAAGCTGGGAGGTCTCAGAGAAAATGAAAACAATTCTTATCTCATTTGCTTCTCCCGTGTTGTGCTCATGTGGAATGTGTTTGGAGATTGTTTACCCACAGGTGATTGTTCCATTGGATTCGCTGTGAGTTGTTTTCACTTGGCCCAATCAGGGCCAAGCTGTGTTGGGACTCTGGAAAGAGTCAGGAGTTTTCATTATCATTTTTCAGCATTGTGCAAGTATCCTTTCTGTATTCTTTAGTATAGCTTACTATAGTATTCTTTAATATAATATAGTGTAATAAAGTAATAAATTAGCCTTCTGATAAGATGGAGTCAGGTGCATCATTCCTGCCTTTGTTGGGACATTTCCCAGCAAATCCAATACTGCTCTGAGCTATTCTCCCAGAGAGAGCAGCAAAAAGAAGGAGTTACCCGTTCCTCATCTCAGCTCCTCCAGGAGTGCCTCAGGATTCAATCCCTGCTGTGCTCAGAGCTGCAGGAAAAGCTGCAGCACAGAGCTCCTGCTCCTGGGATTGCCTTTTGCCATCCCTGTGGCTATCCTGACAAATGAGGATTTTGGATTAACCAGGATTCATTCCTGGATTTGTTCCTAACAAGGGAGGCTTTGGTTGAACATTGGAGAAAATTCTGTCCTGGGGCTAGTGAAATACTGGGGTGAATTGCCTGGGAATGGGGGAAAACAGCATCCCTGGGGTTGTGCAGGATGGGCTGGGGTGAGCATCCCTCAGGGAGGAGCAGCCTGGATGAGCCTTTCCCTGGCAAAGCCGAGACGTGAGAGCCCTCCCAGCCAGGAGTTTGTGTTGTTTTAATGCCTGCTGTGACAAACCCTCGGGGATGCCCTTTATGGGGATGGGATACTCAGGGATGTCCTTTATGGGGATGGGATGTCCTTTATAGGGATGGGACACCCAGAGATGTCCCTTATGGGGATGGGATACTCAGGGATGTCCTTTATTGGGATGGGATATTCAGGGATGTCCTTTATGGGGATGGGATATCCAGAGATGTCCCTTATGGGGATGGCATATCCAGGGATGTCCTTTATTGGGATGGGATGTCCAGGGGTGTCCTTTATCCTTGACCCTGCCCCTGACTTCCCAACACCAGGCCAGGCCTGGCTGAGCCAGGCTTACCAGGGCCATGCCCAGCCTTTCCCCATGCAGCAGAACACCATAAACTTCACCTTTTGCTTGGTGCTCACAATTTATTCAGCAGATCCTTGTCTGTCCCCATGTCCTGCTTCCCTAAATTCAGTCTCCAGAGAAAACTCTCAGTTCCAATCCCGGATGCTCATGGGCAAAGGCAAACCCAGCAAGCAGCACAATTCCCATCCCAATAGTTCTGCTAAAATAATCCCTCCTGCCCCTGTCCTTTGTGTTCCTACATGGGGTGCTCCATAATCTGCTCCACAGCCTGGGAGGGGACTCATCCCCCAACACTGCACTAATGGTGATGATAATAACAGTGTATTATTATTATTATTATTATTATTATTATTATTATTATTATTATTATTATTATTATTATTATCACTATTTTATAAATAATATTAAATAATATTTACTATTTATTATTTCAATTATATTTAATAAAAATAAAATAAAACTAATATTAATTAAAATAATAATGCTACTGTTATATTATTATTATAACTACCACGACTACTATTGCTACTACTACTAATAATAATGATAATAATTCACACTCAAGCACTGCAAGAAGAACCTTGTTGGTTTTCAAATGCCTGTCCCTGACCTTGGGGCAGAGAAATAAGGCTGCAGCAGAAATTCCCAGGTCAGCTGGATGCCAGTTAATGAGCTGAGGAATTTGGAGATTGCTGAACATCTGGATTCAGCCACGGCCTGATGGTGAGGGAGGAAAAGGGATCTCCAGGGATTGGGAACCTGCAGAACCTGACATCAGCAGGGCCTGGAAGGGGCTGACCTTGATTTTTAACAACTTGGAAAAGCTTCTGTGGCAGGGTCTGAGCAGGGGAGTGTGGAAAGGACAGCAGAGATCCTGTCATGGAATCCTGGGGTGGTTTGGGTGGGAAGAGACCTTTAACACACCCAGCGCCATCCCTGACATGGCAGGGACACCTCCCACTGTCCCAGGGTGTCCCAATGTCCAGCCTGGCCTTGGGCACTGCCAGGGATCCAGGGGCAGCCCCAGCTGCTCTGGGCACCCTGTGCCAGGGCCTGCCCACCCTCCCAGGGAACAATTCCCAATTCCTAATATCCCACCCAGCCCTGCCCTCT
This sequence comes from Calcarius lapponicus, assembly GCA_039654755.1. NCBI lineage: Eukaryota > Metazoa > Chordata > Aves > Passeriformes > Fringillidae > Calcarius > Calcarius lapponicus. The sequence continues at coordinate 1,001,955 of JBBFKN010000011.1, read as the reverse complement.
GGCAGTGGGAGCCATTCCCTGGGTCCTGTCCCTCCATCCCTTGTCCCCAGTCCCTCTGCAGCTCTCCTGGAGCCCCTTCAGGCCCTGGGAGGGCTCTGAGCTCTCCCTGGAGCCTCCTCCAGGCGAGCACCCCCAGCTCTCCCAGCCTTTCACTCAGGGGTGCTGTGGGTGCTGCACAGCCCTGGCCCTTTCCAGCCTCTCCTGGAAGCACTGAGCCACATCCTTGCCTCAGCTGCTGCCCTGCCTGAGCCCAGAGGGAAATTCAGGAGTGAAAATCTGTATTTCATCCCTCAGATACAAAATGTGGAGAAGTGAAGTGGTCTCCAGTGGCCGAGCTCCCAAACCCATCCCTGCTCTCCAACCCCAAATCCCAGCCCTGCTCTCTGATTTGTTGTCCCCAAAGTTCAATCCCCACCTCCTCTCCCTGTGCAGGAAGCAAAGCACTAAACACTGAGAGCTGATCCCAACACCCAGAGGGTGCAGTGGGACAGAGCTGGGTCCAAAAGGGAGAAGCAATTCCCTGGGGAAAGACCTAAGCCCAGCTTTGCACTGATCCCAACCTCTTGGATAAATCAATGTATGGATCCCTCTCCATCCCAGCTCCGTGTCAGGACTGCTTTGGGGCTGGAGGACAGGAGAAATTCTTTATCCAGTAAAAAAAGTCCCTTTAAAGATCACCTTTCCCAAGGAAATTGTCTACTTTAGGGTGAGGGGAATTGTGCCTGAGGGTTGGAAATGGTGAGGGGGGACCGAGGGACAGCAGTGGCTCAGGGACACAAAGTCCCAGGAAGATCAGCTGCACATGGGGCGTGACCACACTTTTTATGATTACTTTAGTTTTTAATTAAAGGAATAAAACAATGAGAAATAAAAAGGGATCATCTCCTTTTCCCTGTGACCGTGTTCACAGGGGTTCTTGCATGAGGGAAGGGACGAGGATCTGACTCCATGTTTCAGAAGGCTTGATTTATTATGTTATGATATATATTATATTGAAACTATACTAAAAGAATAGAAGAAAGGATTTCATCAGAAGGCTAGCTAAGAATAGAATAGCAAAGAATGATAACAAAGGCTTGTGGCTTGGGCTCTGTCTGAGCCAGCTGACTGTGATTGGCCATTAATTAGAAACAACCACATGAGACCAATCCCAGATGCACCTGTTGCATTCCACAGCAGCAGATAACCATTGGTTACATTTTGTTCCTGAGGCCTCTCAGCTTTTCAGGAGGAAAAATCCTAAGGAAGGGATTTTTCATAAAAGATGTCTGTGACATCTCCCCAGCCTAGTGAGGAACAGCTCAGGAACTGCCCTGAGTGTGAACTCAAGCTCTGCTTTTCCTGGGACTCTGGTGCCCCTGATCCCTGGCAGTGCCCTTGGATCCCTGGCAGTGCCCCTGGCCAGGCTGGATGGGGTTTGGAGCTCCCTGGGGCAGTGGGAGGTGTCCCTGCCATGGCAGGGTGGCACTGGGTGCCTTTGAGGGATTGAGCACAGGCTCAGCTTTGGCTCCTGCACTGTGATACCAACATGGCCAAAAGATTCCCAGCCACTGAAAAGAGCAGCTGACTCGTTATTATCTTTTAATTTCCCCTTTCCTTGTCACCCCAGCTCCAGCTCAGCGCAGAGTCCGTGTTTCTGCACGGAGCCTTTGCTGTCACTTCCTTGGAACAGCCACTCCTGAAATGCCTTCATTGCTCTGACACTTCTCAGCTGCTTTCTGCATCTCCCAAGAACTTCATCAGCTCTCCTGGAGTTGTGTGATCACAGAAAATATCCCCAGCTTTAATTCCTTTATTCACGTCCTCCTCGTGAATAAAGGAATTAAAGAGCAGGGAGCTGAAAACCCTCTTTGTTTTGAGCAGAGCTGCTGGTGAAATGTTCCCTCCCACCCTTCTCTCACTGTGCAGTTCTGTCTTTTTGTTCAGAGTTATTTGGGTTTTGACTTCAGGGTTTTTTTACGGAGCCTGAAGAACACAGGAGGAGCTGGTGCCTTCCTGGAAAAACACGGGAAAATCCAAAGCTTATTTTCTATTTCCAAAGTTTCAGGTTCACTTGAGGTTCTTTGGTCTGTCCTGGCTTTGAACTCCACTCCCTTCACAGACAGGTTTAATTTTAGAGTCTTATGCTACACATTGGTTCCAAATCCCTGCTCCTGCTCCAGAAGGAACATTCCAACTCGATCCTAGAGAGCCCATCTGCATGTGGAGATATTTGGAGCCAGACCTTTGGATTGGGGTGCTGCACAAATGGACTGAGGGCCCCAAAGGGAGCAGATTTCCATGGAATCACAGGATCCCAGGATGGTCTGGGTGGGGAAGGGACCCCAAAGCCCATGGGAAAGGCCCTTTTCCACTGGAGCAGAATGCTCCATACACCCTCCTGTCCCTGCCAGGGCCAGCTGGTGAGGAGCAGATGTGCCTGGCCCAGCAGTGCTGGTGCCAATCCATCAGAGATTGCCGTGCTGTGACAGTTTCTGGATGTCACCACGCTGCCCCCTCAGCTCCAGCTGGGAGCAGACCCCATCCCCCTCCAGAGAGCTCCAGATCCAGGCTGGATTCCCACAGGAGCTGCTGCTGTCCCCAAGCCTGACTGCCATACCACCCTGGTGACAGCTCTGTGCCACCCTGGGACAGCTCTGTGCCACCCTGGGACAGCTCTGTGCCACCCTGGGACAGCTCTGTGCCATCCTGGTGACAGGTCAGTGCCACCCTGGTGACAGCTCTGTGCCATCCTGGGACAGCTCTGTGCCACCCTGGGGACAGGTCAGTGCCACCCTGGTGACAGCTCTGTGCCACCCTGGGGACAGCTCTGTACCACCCTGGGGACAGCTCTGTGCCACCCTGGGACAGCTCTGTGCCACCCTGGGGACAGCTCTGTGCCATCCTGGTGACAGCTCTGTGCCACCCTGGGACAGCTCTGTGCCACCCTGGGACAGCTCTGTGCCACCCTGGGGACAGCTCTGTGCCACCCTGTGGGGACAGCTCTGTGCCACCCTGGGGACAGCTCTGGGCCACCCTGTGGGGACAGGTCTGTGGCATTTTGGGACAGCTCTGTGCCACCCCGGTGACAGCTCTGTGCCATCCTGGGACAGCTCTGTGTCACCCTGGGACAGCTCTGTGCCACCCCGGGGACAGGTCAGTGCCACCCTGGGGACAGCTCTGTGTCACCCTGGTGACAGCTCTGTGCCACCCTGGGGACAGCTCTGTGCCACCCTGGTGACAGCTCTGTGCCACGCTGGGGACAGCTCTGTGCCACCCTGGGGACAGCTCTGGGCCACCCTGTGGGGACAGGTCTATGGCATTTTGGGACAGCTCTGTGCCACCCTGCGGGGATGGGCACGTCGGGGGCCCTGGCACTGCTGCTCCTGGCGCTCAGACTCAGCCAAGCACCGGGTGGTTCCTATAAATTCCCGGCGTTTCTATGGCTACGAGGCGGCAGCAGCGGAGAGGGAGAGCTCGGAGTGCCCCGCCGAGAGCTGCGGGACAGCCCCGGGGATCCTTCGTGGGATGTGCTGGGAGTGCTGGGAGTGAGCTCCCAAGGGGTGTGCTGAGTGTGCTGGGAGTGCTTCATGTGCCAAATGTGATCTCCCAAGGGGTGTGCTGGGTGTGCTGGGAGTGCTGGGTGCTCTCCCAAGGTGCTGGCTGTGCTCTCCCCAGGGATGTTCTGGGTGCTCTCCCCAGGGTTGTGCTGGGTGCTCTCCCCAGGGATGTTCTGGGTGCTCTCCCCAGGGATGTTCTGGGTGCTCTCCCCAGGGCTGTGCTGGGTGCTCTCCCCAGGGATGTTCTGGGTGCTCTCCCCAGGGATGTTCTGGGTGCTCTCCCCAGGGATGTTCTGGGTGCTCTCCCCAGGGATGTTCTGGGTGTGCTGGGTGCTCTCCCCAGGGATGTTCTGGGTGCTCTCCCCAGGGATGTTCTGGGTGTGCTGGGTGCTCTCCCCAGGGATGTTCTGGGTGACCTCTCCCCAGGGATGTTCTGGGTGACCTCTCCCCAGGGCTGTGCTGGGTGCTCTCCCCAGGGATGTTCTGGGTGCTCTCCCCAGGGCTGTGCTGGGTGCTCTCCCCAGGGATGTTCTGGGTGTGCTGGGTGCTCTCCCCAGGGATGTTCTGGGTGCTCTCCCCAGGGCTGTGCTGCAGCAGGAGCTCTGCCCTGGCAGCTCCGGGCTCCTCACTCGGGCTGTGCCAGGACAGGAGCCCTGCAGGGGGACACGGGAGTGGCAATGCAGGGACCTGGGCTGCAGGGAGGGGACCGGGGCTGCTCTGGGGACAAGCTCAGCGTCCCCCAGGCTGGCCCTGAGCACCAGCCCAGCGCAGGCGACGTGGAAAAGGCTCCTCTTTACCCAGGGCAAAGGGAAATAAAAAGCAGAGCTGGGATCCCCTGTAGAAGGAGAGCAGTCCCCACTGCTGTGAGAATTTGGGGATCAAAGGGAGCAAAGGGCCCCTCCCAGCCCCCTCCTCTGCCTTCCCAAAGCCAGGCCCTGCCCAAGGCATTGAGTGTGCCAGGGCAGCCAGGCTCAGGCATCTGAATCACCCTGACATTATAAACCCAAAGGTTGGAACTGCTGCTTCTCCCTGCCTGGAAAGCCCTGGCTCTGAAATCTGTGGATTTTCCACCACTTGTTACATTTCCATTAATAAGGAAGTACAATGGGCTGTACAGACATTGCTGCTTTTCTGTGCTCAGTCCCTTCCAGAGATGGATCCCAAACCCCCTGATCCTGGCTGGGCTCCCCAGGGATGGATCCCAAACCCCCTGATCCTGGCTGGGCCATTCCCAGCACTGTCTGCCCCAAGTGGGAGCCAGGCTCAGGCCAAGGAAGGGACTCTGGGGCTGTGATGACCTTTCCTTACCTCTCCTACAAATATTCTGGGCATGGAGAAGCAGTTTTTGCAGATGAAACCCCCAGATCTGCCTGGCACTGCAGCCTCCCTGCCCAGATGATGAACTGGGCATGAATGGACTGGGGTGAGTCTGAGCTCAGGCTGGGCCCAGCCAGTCCCCTCCTCTCAGCACAACTTAAATTCCAGCTTAAACCTGAGTAGATGAACTGATTTTAGCAGTCTGAACATGAACCTCAGGTCTCAGAGAGCTGATCCCAAAGTCAGCAGAACCAAGCTCAGCTTTTTGCCGAGTTAGCAACAAAGTCCAGTTTCATTTCCAGGGTTCTTCAGGGAGAGTTTGAAAAATGAGGCCCCTGACAGAGCCCTGGGGAGGCTCTGCTGTCACTCAATGAGGGGAGCAGAGCTTTACAGCCCCTGCTCTGCCCAGGCTCCCACCTGGGCTCCCTTCCCAGGGCAGGAATTCCAGCCCTGGGCAGCTGCAGCTCAGGGTCAGCACCTGGGCTTGGGAGTGTCACAGACATCTTTTATGAAAAATCCTTTCCTGAAAATCCTTCTCAGGATTTTTCCTCCTGAGAAGCTGAGAGACCTCAGGAACAAAATGTAACCAATGGTTATCTGCTGCTGTGCAGTGCAACAGGTGGATCTGTGATTGGTCTCATGTGGTTGTTTCTAATTAATGGCCAATCACAGTCAGCTGGCTCAGACAGAGAGTCTGGGACATCTTCCTTTGTTATCATTCTTTCCTTTCTATTCTTAGCTTAGCTAGCCTTCTGATTAAACCTTTTCTTCTACTCTTTTAATATAGTTTTAATGTAATATATATCATAAATAATAAATCAAGCCTTCTGAAACATGGAGTCAGATCTCCATCTCTTCCCTCATCTGAAAACCCCTGTGAGCACGGTCACATGGGAGAACTCCAGAGGCAGGAGCTCCTGGCTGAGCTGGTGGGAATACAGGGAATTCATGGAAAGGTGTTGAAGTTTTCAGGCAACCACCCTGAGCCCCGATGAGAAATGCCAGAGGCTCCTTTGGAGGGATTGGCAGCAGGAATTGGCAGCACTGCTGCCACTGTTAAACCAAGATCCACTCCAAGGCTAAGCCTGAACACCCAGGTAAACCAGGATTGTTCCCATCCCCTGGTACCAGGTCCTTTTAGGGTCCCTTCCAACCCAAACCAGGCTGGGATTCTGTGGGCTTATTTCTATATTCCCATTGTTGTATTTTATTTTATTTTATTTTATTTCTAGGTTGGTTTCCTGCCCATTCCCTGAGCTGAGTCAGGGAATACCTACAGAATCAGAACTTGGAGGATTGGGATCAACTCATGCAGATCCTCTTCAGCCAAGTTCAGGGATTTCCCCATTTCTCTTTCTCTCAGAAATTCTCTATTCCCAACCTGTATTTTCCCTGTTATGGGTTTAACTCTCTTGGTCTGTGGAAATGATCTGAGGGGATGGGGAGAGCCTAAAAAAATAAATCCCAGGATGTGCAATAAAACCTTTGCCAGTGATGGTTCCTGCCTTTGTGCCATCCTTCACCTGCTGTGCTTCATTCAAGAATCACTCTCTTAAACTTTCTGAGGCGAGGAATAAAAGAGAAAATTCCAATTCTTCTCCGAAGACAAAGCCCGAGCACAATAAAGCCCCAGCTGCATTTCCTGGCATCGATTGGAAGGTGTTTACTGTGAGCACTGAACAAATGTCCCTGCACACATCAATCCTGGGATCAGGCTCACAAATGTCGCCTCTATTTCATAACACGGGACACAGAGATTTGGGAATGCTCAGCTCTTCATTCATTCATTCATTCATTTATTCCATCCATGGGTTTCTTTTGTTCTCTGCCTTCTATGAAGAGGCTCCAAGGCTCAGAGTTGTGAGTTTCTGACAGGAGCTGGGGCAGAGGCAGCAGGAGCAGCCCTGACAGAGGCAGCTCAGGGGGATTTGGGAGGGATCAGGACATTTCACTTTCCTGAGCTGGGGATTGTGGGTTCAGGTCCCATCTGGGGGCCCAAAGGTATAAAAAACGTGGGCTGAAGAGAGAAAAACAAGTGTCGCTGACAACTTTTATGAAAAATCCCTTCCTTAGGATTTTTCCTCCTGAGAAGCTGAGAGGCCTCAGGAACAAAATGTAACCAATGGTTATCTGCTGCTGTGGGATGCAACAGGTGCATCTGGGATTGGCCCATCTTGGATGTTTGTAATTAATGGCCAACCACAGCCCAGCTGGCTTGGACAGAGAGCTGAGCCACAAGCCTTTGTTATCATTCTTTGCTATTCTATTCTTAGCTAACCTTCTGATGAAACCTTTTCTTCTATTCTTTTAGTATAGTTTTAATGTAATATATATCATAAAATAATAAATCAAGCCTTCTGAAACATGGAGTCAGATCCTCGTCTCTTCCCTCATCCAAGAATCCCTGTGAATGCCGTCACAAACAACAAGGAAGGGACTTCATGGGCTGGGGCTCTAATTAGACTATAACTCCAATATGCAAATGAGCCAAAACCTCTAAAAACATGAGCTCTTGTGACCAAGCTCTCTTTTGCTTCCATCTGGGAGCCACTCAGGCAGAGCCACAGCCACAGGGCTGGGCTATCCTGACTCCTGGCTCTGGGAACCTTGGCCCCAGCACCCCAAAGCAGGAGCTCTCATTTCTCTCCAGGCAACAAAGGAGATGGAGGCTCTAAAATTTAACTGCCTGAATTTGTGGTCAGGACATTGAACAGCAGCTCAAGCTCCTCCCTTCAGAGCAGTTTCTCTCCAAGACCCCATTGCTTTTTGCTTTTCCCCCATTCCCTCCTGGTTTCCTGAAGCTCTCCTTGTCCTCCAGCATCAGCCCTGAAGAGCCTCGGCTGCAGGCAAGCTGGGGCTTGGGCAGAGGATTCACACACAGGGAGCAAACTCTGTCACCCTCAGGGCTGGCCTGGGACACTCGGTCACTGTCAGAGCCCCAAACTTCCCCAGATGGATCCACAGACACTTCCACAGGATCCTGGGGTGGTCTGGGTGGGAAGGGACCTTAAACACACCCAGTTTCACCCCACCCATGGCAGGGACACCTTCCACCATCCCAGGCTGCTCCAAGCCCCGTCCCACCTGGCCTTGGACACTGCCAGGGATCCAGGGGCAGCCCCAGCTGCTCTGGGCACCCTGTGCCAGGGCCTGCCCACCCTCCCAGGGAACAATTCCCAATTCCCAATATCCCATCCATCCCTGCCCTCTGGCACTGGGAGCCATTCCCTGTGTCCTGTCCCTCCATCCTTGTCCCCAGTCCCTCTCCAGCTCTCCTGGAGCCCCTTCAGGCCCTGGGAGGGCTCTGAGCTCTCCCTGGAGCTTTTCCTCTCCAGGTGAGCACCCCCAGCTCTCCCAGCCTGGCTCAGAGGGGCTCCAGTCCTGGAACAGCTCCGTGGCTCCTCTGGAGTCACTTCAAGAGCTCCAGGCCCTTTCTGCCCCAGCTCTTCCTCAGAGACCTGAGAGAAGCAGGCAGCACCATCTCCTTTCCAGAAATAACCCCCAGTCTGTTGGTTTAGGTTTGGAGAAATCCAGCTCCCCTAAATGCCCCCAGTACGTCACCACTGCCTTTTCCCAGCCTTTTCCAAGTGCCTGAAGAATCTCCCTGGAGTTCCTGGGGCCCTGGGCCTCAGCCCCAGCCAGGCCTCCATGGAGGAGCAGAAAGGAGAAGCTCCCTGCTCCCCTCAGGAGCTGTCAGCCAGCAAGGAGGGAGCACATGATCCATTTTGGGCACAAACCCATCTCCCAGGCCAAGAAAGAAAACAAATGTGGTAATTCATACAAAAAGGCAGTGGGGAAGGAGGAGGACTTGGGTTTATTTCTTGCCTTGCCTCGAGAGAGAAGTGCCAGCTTTCATCTTCTCTCTCTCCTGCTTTTCCTGGTGTTTCTGTGCCCTCCTTTTGAGTTCCTGAGGAGCTGGGAGCAGCCTCACATGTCCTGAGTGCCAGGGGAGCAGGGATGGCAGGGATGGCAGGGATGGCAGGGATGGCAGGGATGGCAGGGATGGCAGGGATGGCAGGGATGGCAGGGGAACAGGGATGGCAGGGATGGCAGGGATGAGCAGGGATGGCAGGGATGGCAGGGATGGCAGGGCAGCAGAGATGCCAGGGCAGCAGGGATGGCAGGGGTGGCACAGGGCCAGCCAGGAGCAGCAGGGGCCATGCCAGGCCATGAGCAGGGCAGGGCTGGCAGCCAGGGCTGCCCTTCTCCCTGCTCTGCCTCCTCCTCGGGGGCTCAGCTCAGCAATGGGAGCCAGAGAACACAGACAGGGTCAGTCCCAGCCTTGGTTTTCCAAACCAGAAAACCCTGGAGAGCTCCAGAGCCACGGGATGTGGCTCATGCCAGAGCTGCCCTCCTCTCATCAGTTCAGGGGTCACAGGAGCATCCCAGGACATGGATTTATCACAATTCCTCACATCCAGAGAGTGGCAATGACACCATTCCAAGGCTACACTGCACTCCTTATCCACTTTACGCTCCTTAGAAAAAGAATGGATTCAACAGCCAACAAACAGCGCTCATTATCTTGATAGTAATTGATCATCTCTGGTATCCAGGGGCGCTTAAATCTGGCAGAAAAAGAACTTTTAGGAATTGAGGAGGAGCCTTCCTGAGCCAATTGCTGCAGTCTGAGCTCACCTCTGCAGGTGGCACTGGGAGTTGAGCTCTATTTTTATGAAAGTTTCAAGACTCCAAGGCATGTGATGAGATTCAGCTTCCAGCTCAGTAACTTCAGCACTGCCGATAAAACTTAAAAATAACACCTCCCCTCCAGCTCCCCAGCTCCCCAAATCAGTTACAAAGGAGGATGTGACACATTTTCCATTTAAAAGGCAGATGCTTCCAAAGGAAAGCTCCAGATCTTGGAGAAAGTGGCTCTGAAGTTTTGGGGGGATGCAGAACTTCCCACGTGGCTCTTGGGGAGGGGGTTTCAGGTTCCTCCCCTGAGCAGCAGCGGAGCAAAATGCTTCCAGGACCCAGGGCTGGTGGAGGGGGGTGGTCCTGGGAAGGACTGTGTGATGGAGGCAGGGCTGAATGAAAATTTCTGGATGCTTGGACTTGACAGCACCGCTGGAAAAGGGATTTTAGTCCATCATTGATTCCTTCACATGGGCCAGGCCTTTCCCCACATCTGGGGCTTCAACAGCTCTTCCCATTACTGGAGAATGGAGCCAAAATCCCCAGGAGATCTTCAGGAAAGAAGCTGAGAGATTCCAGGTCCAGTTCTTTAATTTATCAGAAAGCTGGGAGAGGTCCTGGACCACCGAATCCCAGAATCCCAAAAGGGTTTATGTTGGAAAGGACTTTAAAGCCCATCCAGTGGGCTTTATCCAAGCAAAATAACAATATTATTAATAATATTATAATTAATATCTGCTTGCTAATGACAAATAAATGTTCCACTGCAATCCCAAGCAATCCTCCAGATCGATGGGTTATTGATGTCTCCTGTCATTGATGTCCCTTGGTTTTACTGATGGTTTTTTTATCATGTGGAGAACATTTCAGGAATGTTCATTTTTCAGTCACCCAGAGCCTCTTTTAGATGCTTTTTTTGTGTGTAAAGCTGAAAGCAAATTCCAGCTCCCACTTCCAGCACTGAGTCCTGCCTTTCTGAGCTGCACAAATCTTTCAGGGATTTTCAGGGTCTGACTTTGCCTCCAGACATGGCCCTGGCAGGTTCTGAGTAGAACTGGGGCAGCTCAACGTCCTGCAAGAGAAAACTCCAGTGGTCTGCTCCAAAATCCCATTGTCCCAGCTGGGATGGAAAGCCCAGCAATCCTTGTCCTGGATTGCAGGATAAGTGTGTGCTTTGTTATCATCTGTCAGAGCTGGGGCAGGTATCTGTTGTTCTTTGGGCATTTTCTTTATCTCTCCCACAACCAATCCTCCCTCCAGGAGATCTCTCCTGTTCATGGGCCATTAATTATTAATTATCTTCTGTTCATTGGCCATTAATTATTAATTATCTTCTGTCCTTGCATGGCTGATCCAATTCCAGCATCCCATGGGGAGATGCTGCGCCCAGGGGAGGAGCCAAGCATTCCTACCTGGATCCAATCTGAGCTTTGGGACACCCCAGCAGCCTTTGCCCCCTGCATTCCCAGAGGAGCAGCTTTCTGCTGCCCTGCATTGCCAGAGGGAGCCCAGGCCCATCTGCAGCAGCCCTGGAGCTGCAGAGGAAAACTCCCCCCTTGTGCAGGATCCCTGCTGCAGCAGAGCCACAGCTGGCACTGCAGGAGGGCTGAGCCCCCATGGGATGGGGCTGTGCCACCCCCTGACACACAGGGGCCAGGGCATGGTCTGACTCTGTCCGTGGTTGTTGGGTTTTTTTGTACTATTGCATTTGTATTTTATTTTTCCTAATAAAGAACTGCTATTCCTGCTCCCATATCTTTGCCTGAGAGCCCCTTAATTTCACAATTATAACAGTTTGGAGGAAGGGGGTTCGCATTTTCCATTTCAAGGGAGGTTCCTGTCTTCCTGAGCAGACACCTGGCTTTCCAAACCAGGACACTGTGGGATCTGGTGGAGCCGGGCAGGTTTAACAAAGATCAAACCCTGCCAGGGTGAGGGCAGCAGGGAGGGGAGCTGGGCAGTGCCAGCTGGGGGAGCAGCACCCTGGGGCTTGGGGAGGGCAGGGGGAGGGCAGGGCCAGGCCTCCTTTCTCCATCACAATCCAGAGGGAACAGCCTGGCCCAGCTGCTCCTTCAGCTCCGGAGCAGCCTCGAGCCCTGTGCTGGAAAACCCTGCCCCTGGGGGGGAGCAGGGGCTGAGCTCTGCCCCTTCCATCCTGCCATGCTACAGAGCCCTCCAGTGATGGAATAAAACATTCCCAAACCCTGGCTGAACAGGGGTGCAATGATGCATTCCCAAACCCTGCCAAGGATGCAACAACACATTCCCAAACCCTGGCTCCACAGGGATACAATAACACATTCCCAATGCTTGCCTGCCTTCACAGGGATGCAATAACACCTTCCCAAAATCCAGCTCATGTCTGCACTCACAGCCTGGGGACCCTTTCTGGATGAAGTGTTCGCAGCCTGATCCCTGGGAATTTGGCTGCTCCCACTTTATCTCCTGGTACATGGCCTTTTCCCACCTGTTCATGTCCTTTTATCACCTGGCCATGTCCTTTTCCCACCTGGACATGTCCTTTTAGTACCTATCCATGTCCTTTTAGTACCTATCCATGTCCTTTTAGCGCCTATCCATGTCCTTTTATGACCTGCCCATGTCATTTTATCACCTGTCCATGTCCTTTTCCCACCTGGACATGTCCTTTTAGTGCCTATCCATGTCCTTTTCTCACCTGTCCATGTCCTTTTCCCACCTGTCCACATCCTTTGCCTGACAGAACCATGGCTGTGACTGTCCCTGGAGACAAAAGGATGTTGGCATCTGCTCCCAGGCAATTCCCCACCTTGTTTGTGACCACTGAACTCGTCCCTGCTGTCCACTGGGAAAGGGAAGAACAAGGAGCTGATCCTGCTCAGTGCATCCGTGCAAAGGAAGCATCAGCTGGAGCACATCCCCCAGGCAGGGAGGAGCAGGAATTCCTGGCCTTGGAAGGCTCTCAGTCACTGTCAGAGGGGCGGAAGAGGGAGCTGAGACTGAAATTGTCAGCAGAGTGGTTGGTGCTGCTCCTCTTGCAGGGCAGCTCTTTTCCCATTTCCTGTCACACTTCCAGCTCAGAAACAGCCAAGTCCCTGTCCCTGGCACAGGTGCCACCCTCGGGAGCTGCTTTCACTCAGCTCCACAGCCTCTCCCTGTGGGAATCTCCCTCATCCTCTGGAGAGGCTCAGGACTCACTGCCTGGGCTCAGAGGAACCTTGGGAGTGTGACCCTTCCCATCCTTTCCCAGCTCCAAGGGCTGTCCCCTCTGCCCCCATTCCTGCTTTCCTAGAGGTGAAAAGGACATAAATATTCCCATAACAGTGAAGCTCCACAATCCATCCATAAAAGGGAAGCTGCACCTGCAGGTTCAGCATTTGAACCCCTCCTCCTCTTTCCAGAAGGAGCTGAAATGCCACCAGAACTCTGAGGTGTTCCCATTCCAGGAGTTCCTCCTTGTCATGGCATCAGCTCTCCCATCCCAGGACGTGCCATGTGTGCTCCCTTCTCCCCCCATCCCACCCTGCCCTGCCTGACACTGAGTTCCTTTCCTGGCAGGAAACTCAGGGACTGGGATGTCCCTGGGATTTGGGATGTCCCTGGAAACGGGATGTCTCTGGAAATGGGATGTCTCTGGAGCTAGGATGGCAGCAGGCTGGGGTGTTCCTGGGAGCTGGACATCTATGGAACAGGGATGTCTCAGGAGCTGGGATGTCCCTGGAGCTGGGATGTCCCTGGGAAATGGGATGCCTCTGTAACTGGGAGTCCCCGGGGCAGGGATGTCTCAGGAGCTGGATGTCCCTGGAACCAGGATGTCTCTGGAGCAGGGATGTCCCTGTAACTGGGATGTCTCAGGAGCTGGGATGTCCCTGGAACCAGGATGTCTCTGGAGCAGGGATGTCCCTGGAATCAGGATGCCTCTGGAACCTGCATATCTCTGGAAGCAGGATGTCCCTGTAACTGGGCTGTCCCTGTAACTGGGATGGCCCTAGAACAGGGATGTCTCTGGAGCCAGGATGGCAGCAGGCTGAGGCAGAGCTCTCCTGCCAGCTGTGATCGCAGAGCTGTGACAAATGAGGGCTGAAGCTCTGCTGGGAGTGAGGTCAGCTCCTGGTACCGCTGCCAGCAGAGCAGGGAGGCAGGGGAGCACCTGGAGGTGTCACACGAGGAGCAGCTCCTCAGCCAGAGAGACAAACATCAGCCAAGGAGAGTGAGAAGGAGACCCGGGGTTCTGCTGCAGGTTAATTAACCCGGGGGGTCATCAGAACCTGCCTGAACTCTCTGCACCAGCTCATTACGAGCTTTCTGACAAATTGATTCCTTTTTGTGCTCTCTGTCTTCCCACAATGTGAGAAAGGCTCCTGGCTGGGCTGGGAGCTCTATCCAGCCCTGGCACTGCCCAGAGAGTCTGGCAAGAATGGGGAGGGGATGGGGAGGGGACGGGGGGGACAGGGCTGGGCAGCAGGGCTGGGACAAAGGGCTCTGTTAAATGCCAGTAAATGAGCTCTTCATTAGCAGCTCTAATTGCTGATGAGGGAGCAGAGGGGGGACTCCAGCCAGACAAATGCATTTCCATGGTCCTGAGGCTTTCCCAGCATCTTCCTGCAGCATCTCCCCACTCCAGCTCTCAGCCTGGGGGCAGGCAGGAGGAGCAGGGAGCTGGGCTCATCCTCTCCTCCTCCGGACTCGATTGTCCCCTGCCTGTGCTTCCTTTCTTTGCTGAAGCTCTGTTGCCCCCCGGTGACCCTCAGAAGGATCCTGCCTGTGGCATTCCCGTTCCTGTTCCTGTTCCCATTCCCCATTCCCATTCCTGTTCCTGTTCCCATTCCCCATCCCCATTTCCATTTCCATTCCCGTTCCCATTCCTGTTCCCATTGTTCCCATTCCCATTTCCCACTCCTGTTCCCGTTCCCATTCCCATTCCCATTCCCATTCCCATTCCCATTCCCATTCCCATTCCCATTCCCACTCCCACTCCCATTCCCATCCCTGTTCCTGTTCCCATTCCCATTCCTGTTCCCGTCCCCATTCCCATCCCTGCTCCCATTCCCCGTTCCCCATTCCCATCCCCATTCTCATCCCCCATTCCCCATTCCCCATTCCCATTCCTGTTCCCATTCCATTCCCAGCTCAGATGGTTTCCTGTTCCCATTCCCATTCCCATTTCCCCTTTCCCATTCCCAGTGCAGCCCAGCTCAGCTGTTTCCCAGGCCCGAGGCAGCTCTCAGGTTTGTGTCTCGTTTCCCGAGGTTTTTCCCTGTGACTGAGGCGCAGCTGCCGCTCCCAGAGCAGCAGAGGAGCAGCTCCATCCCTCTCATTCCCACCTCCCCTGCCCTGCCTCCCGCTGTTGATGCTCTCAGGTGCCACGCTCCAGCTGGGCTGTGGGACTTGTGAGGAAACACCAGACCTGGTGCTGGGCTCAGCCGTGCCTGGGGGCTGCTGGAGTGGCACAGACACTGCTGAGCAGGGCTGGAGGCAGGGAATGCTCCATCTGCTGCTCTGCTGGGCTCACCGCGGCTGTCTCGGGGTCTCTGGTGTCGAGATGACCCCGAGGTGTTGGAAAGTCTCATTTTCCCAGCTCCAAGATTGAAGAAGGAGTCAGGATTCCTCAGCTCTGGTTCCCAAGGTTGTTTATTCTCTGTTATCTCTAACATTCTTTTTCTGACCTGCTGAGATCTGTGCAGCACACTGACCACCTTGGGGTGGTGTTATCTTTTTATTATAAAAACTGTATATGTACTTTATTTGCAATAATTTTCCAATACCTATCACCTATGTTAGACAGTTTGTCTCTACTCTAAACCAATCCAAAAGTGCCACCATCACAGCAGAAGATGGAGGCTAAGAAAAAGAAAAAAGAAGGACAAGGCACGCCCAAATCCCTCCATCTTGGCTTTTGAACCCCCATTCTAAAACCCCCAAATTCTATTTTTCTACCTTGTGACAAACTATCATTCTGCTTAAACTCTTGTGGCTTGTAAATCCTCACACAAAGTTTGGAAATTGTTTCCATGGGTTAAAATCAAAGGCACAGGTGCCTTTGGCTTCGTGCCAAGGTCTCTGAGCCCCCCTGGCAGGAGCTCGAGCCATCCAGGGCAGCCAGAGGGATGTCCTGGTTCTGACAGGGCTGGACGTGTCACTGCTCCAGCAGCACCAGCCCTGAGCTCAGGGCTTCCTTCCCAGAGCTCAGAGCAGCAGCACAGCACGGGAGGAGGAGATGGAGGAGAGGAGCTGGAGCTGCCCTGACAGGGAGGCAGCAATTCCGTGGGACTGGCTCCTGTGCCTTGGAGCCCTGCAGCTGCCACCAGCCAGGTGAGATCCCTCTGCTCTCCCACCCTCCTTCACGGGCTAATCCATGCACTGAGGGCAGGGCCCTCACTCCTGCAGGGCTCAGGAACCCAGCAGGTTCCTGGGGCAGGAGTGAGCTGTGGGGACAGCTCAGAGACACAGGGAACTGCAGGCCTTAGCAGGAACAGTGGGGCTGTGGCCAGGCAGGAACTGCACCCTTATTCCATCCCCCTATTCCTTATTCCATCATGGAGCTGTTCCCTTGGACTCTGCACAGGAGAACCAGGAATTCACCTTCCAGCTGCAGGAATGGCAGCAAGGGGTGGCATCCATGGCCCCAAATGCCAGGCAGGGGTGGGATCCATGGCCCAAATGCCAGGCAGGGATGGGATCCATGGCCCAAATGCCAGGCAGGGGTGGGATCCATGTCCCAAATGCCAGGCAGGGATGGGATCCATGGCGCCATGGCCCAGATAATGCAGGAAAGGAGACAAACTCAGGGATCAGGATCTGTGATGCTGCTGAACATGGCCAGGGCCGGGAAGATGATCCCAGGGTGGGAAACCTCTGCCATGGAGCCAGGCTGGGATAGCTGGGGGGGCTCACCTGGAGAGGAGAAGCTCCAGGGAGAGCTCAGAGCCCCTTGCAGGGCCTAAAGGGGCTCCAGGAGAGCTGCAGAGGGACTGGGGACAAGGGATGGAGGGACAGGACTAGGGAATGGCTCCCACTGCCAGAGAGCAGGGCTGGATGTAATATTGGGAATTGGGAATTGTTCCCTGGGAGGGTGGGCAGGCCCTGGCACAGGGTGCCCAGAGCAGCTGGGGCTGCCCCTGGATCCCTGGCAGTGTCCAAGGCCAGGTGGGACGAGGCTTGGAGCAGCCTGGGACAGTGGAAGGTGTCCCTGCCATGGCAGGGGTGGCACTGGGTGGGATTTAAGGCCCCTTCCCACCCAAACCACTCCCGGATTCCATGATTTCTCCTCTAATCCTCTGGGTGATGAGCCAAGGAAGGCTGAGCAGGATCCACCTTTTTCAGCTGTTCCCACACCAGCAGCCTCATGAGAGATTCCTGCCCCTCAGAGCCATTCCAGAGGCTGGGGGGATTTCTGCCCTCCACATCTCAGGGAGCACAAACTCTGCCCTGGGCTGTGCTCCCAGAGCTCCAGGTGGGTTTGAGAATCTTTTGTTAGAACGTCCTGCAAATGTGGAGACAGGGAACAGCGTCCCTGGAGAGAGGGAGGGGACAGGATGAGGGGGTGATGGAGACCTGGGGCTGGAGATGAGCTCTAGCAGGGGCTCATGGCTCTGGTAATGCTGAATTGCTCAGCTCCAATCCTCCTTTCCCTGCCTGCATTCCCATTCCTGCAGAGCTGAATGCTAAAGGTGAAGTTTTTCAGTTTTACAGGTCTCTGTGTCACCGATGGGTGCCAGGGGAAATGCCCAAGGAGGGGAGCTCCTCTCCCAGCAAAGATCTTACAGACCATCGGGGGTGCAGGAGCCCCAGCCTCAGCAAGGACCCGAAAAGCATCAACATTTTTGGTGATAAATCAGCCAAACCAAACCATCTCCATTCTCAGATGCACCATTTCTCTGTTCTGTACATATTTTTAAGAACCACACACATTTCCATCTCCACTCTCAGATGTACCATTTCTCTGTTCTGTACATATTTTTAAGAACCACACGCATTTCCAGCAAAGGAGAAACCAGTTCTGGCAAAGACCTAATTCACACCACCCCCACCCCCCACAATTAGCTCAGAATCAGCGTTAAAACCCTTAAACAATTTGGATATTTCTTATAAGCCTCCAAGCATCCCCAGCCCTTCTGATCCTGACTCCTTTGGGCTGGAAGTGCCAGCACCCAGAGAAGTTCCTCCTGCTGTGTCACTGGCTGACGTTGGCACTTGCTCCCAACAATTCCCCCACCCTGTTTGTGACCACTGAGCAAGGATCAGCTCCTTGTTCTTCCCTTACCCAGTGGGGAGCAGGGACGAGTTCAGTGGTCACAAACAGAGTGGGGGAATTGTTGGGAGCAGGTGCCAACAGCAGCAGGGAGGAGGAACTTCTCTGGGTGCTGGCACTTCCAGCCCAAAGGAGGTCAGGATCACAAGGGCTGGAGCTGGTTGGAGGTTCATAAGAAATATCCAAAATATTTAAGTGTTTTAAGGCTGATTCTGAGCTAATTGTGGGGGGTGGGTGTCACAGACATATTTTCTGAAAAATCCTTTTGCCAGGATTTTTTCTCTTGAGAAGCTGAGGCCTCAGAAATGAAATGTAAACAATGGTTATCTGCTGCTGTGGAATGTGGCAGGTGCATCTTTGATTGGTCTCATGAATTGTTTTTAATTAATGACCAATCACAGGTCCAGCTGTGTCAGGATTCTGAGCAGTGACAAGATTTTATTATTCATTCCTTTTCCAACTTTCTGATGTCTCCTTTCTTTGTCTTTAGTATAGTTTTAATATATCATTTTCTTTTAATATAATATATATCATAAAATAATAAATCAGCCTTCTGAAACATGGAGTCAAGATTCTCATCTCTTCCCTTCTTGGGGTTGCCTGCAAATTCCACAGGTGGAGGTGGTGTGAATTAGGTCTTTGCCAGAACTGGTTTCTCCTTTGCTGGAAATGAGTGTGGTTCTTAAAAATATGTACAGAATATGTACAGTCTGTGACACTGTCCTGCTGACTGTCCTTCCATCCCTCTGTCACACCTGTGCCATGGAGCTGCCACAGGGACACACAGGAAGGTGTCCCAAAGCAGACAGATGGGTCTGTGTCCTCCTGGAGCAGCTCAGGGAGGAGGAAATCGCTGCTGGGGGGAACTTTGGTGCTGCTCCATCCTGCAGAGACATCACTGCAGTTCTGCCCTGTGTGATGGAAATCCGTGCTGGCACTGAGGGGGCTGGCTCAGGTCCTGCAGCTTTATTTACAGAAATGATCTGATTCCAACCTCAGGGTTTGCTCTGGGGCAGCAGAAAAAGAACTGGCTGTTGCTGTGAAGGAGCAAAGGAGATGAGCAGCCCCAGAGAACTCCTATGGTGGCATTCTGGGGCTGGAAAATGGGGTTAATTGATAAACAAGGCTTGGTAAAGATGTGTCTTTGTTCTTTGGCTGAGGCAGGGCTCTGATCTCCTCCTTTCCTGGGAATGGGATGTATGGGAATGAAAGGTTTCTATTTTTCAGAAAAAAACCCTCCAGAAATAAATTTAAAAAATCAGTAAATTGGAGAGGTTTTATTTCAGCCTTCAAAAATCCAGAGCGTTGAAATTTTCTGCTCCAAACCACTTAAGGTATTTCTTGATTAAAATTCTGTTTCTTTTTCAGCACAAAAAATCTGGATTTCTAAATCCTCTCATTGTAAAGGCAGCTCTGCTGCGCTCCCTCAGGGGTTCTGGTGCAAAGAATCCCAGAGAGGTTTGGGTTGGCAGGGAATTTAAAGATCATCTGGATCCATCCCCTGGCAGGGACCCCTCCCACTGTCCCAGGGTGCTCCAAGCCCCATCCAGCCTGGCCTTGGGCACTGCCAGGGATCCAGGGGCAGCCCCAGCTGCTCTGGGCACCCTGTGCCAGGGCCTGCCTGCCCTCCCAGCCAGGAATTCCTTCCCCATCCAAAATTTCCTCTTTCCCACTCAGAACCTGTTGCCCCTGTCCTGTCACTGCAGTTCCCAGTGCAGATTCCATTCCCAGATCCCCTGTAACTCCTCCAGACACTGGAATTTTGCCATGAGGACCCCACACAACTTTTCCTTCTCCAGGCTGAGCAGCCCCAACCTTCTCAGCCTGAGCTCCGCTCTTCAGGCAGCTTCGTTCCAACAAAATTTAATTGAATGTTAATGAGCAGATGAACTGTGCCAAGCTCTGAGTGTGGCTGTGAGCCCTGCATGTGTCAATTGACATTTCCAAACATTCCTTGGGGTCTTTAAAAGCCCCACCAACCCGTGGGATGGGAATTTCAGATGGGTTTGTTCAGCTGGGATCTCACCAGGCAAAGCTCCAACCCTGGAGCCCATGGACAGGTAACAAGGGACAAAGGAATCAGCTGGGGTCAGAATTCAGGGTGGACTTGGGGAAAATTTCTTCACTGGGACAGTGGTTAAAGCCTGACCAGGCTGCCCAGGGCAGTGGAGTCCCCAACCCCTGGAAGAGTCCAAAGCTCAGCAGATGTGGCACTTCATGGTGGGGTTTAGTGGGAATGGTGGGATTCACAGTTGGACTTGATGAACTTGGAGGTTTTTCCAGCATTAATGGTTCCATGTTTCTCCTCAGCCTTAACATCCAGGATCTTTTACCCACTGAAATCTCTTCTCCTCCACTCTTATTTCCCCAAGATTCCCCTTTCTCCCCACTCCACTCATCCTTCCCAGACCTCTCCTTCCAACCCAGCTCCAGACCTTCTGCAGGGACCTGCACCTTCCTAGGAGGAACAGAGGAGGAATCCCAGCAGGATTTGGTCCCACAGGGCTCAGAACCTCCCTAAAAGGAGCTGGAACATGTGCAAGGAACATCCCAGTGCTGCCCCAGAGCATCAATTCTCTCTCAGCCAAGAGCTCCGTGGGCAGGAACAACTTCACAACATCAAAATCCAGTTAAAGGATGGGAAGGAACCTCAGCCAGACACAGACTTTAACTTAGGGATGTCTTCATGCCCATTCTCCTCACACATATCCATAGATCTTAATTTACTGCCACTAAAAGCCTCTTAGGAAGAGGAAAAGCCCTTCCAGGCTCTTTGTCTATTTGTGATAAGGCCACGAGCATCTACATTAGCAAAATCCAAAAAAAGGAGAAATGTTTTAACATTATTTTAATTAAAATGTGATCGTACAATTGTTTAAGGAGATAAAAATAATTCTCATTCATTTTAATTAGGCTTCATTTTTGCCTGCCTGGAGCATCTCCTCCTGTGCTGGGGCTCTGGAACATTCCTGGCTCCTTCTGCCTCTCCTCATCCCATCCAGCCCCTTCTCCTGACCCTGCCAGGGAGGGATGGGACTGTGGGGAACGGGCAAAGCAGCCTAAGAAGAGATAAGAATTCCTGTGCCATGGAGAGCAGAGCCCTCAGGGTTTGCCACTCTTCCCCCACAGGGAGGGATGCAGGGAATGCAGCAGATTCCAGAGCAGCTGGGGCTGCCCCTGGACCCCTGGCAGTGCCTGAGGCCAGGCTGGACACTGGGGCTTGGGGCACCCTGGGACAGTGGGAGGTGTCCCTGCCATGGCAGGGGTGGAACAAAATCACCAAATCATCATCAAGGTCCCTTCCAAGCCAAAGCATTCTGGGATTCTGTGGAAAAGAAGGAACTGGGAGCTCCATGTCTGGGCATGAAGGATTTGGGTGGTGCTGGGAAGGAGCTGAGCAGCTCCAAAGGGTTCCTAGGATGGCACTTTGGGGGTTGGAAAAATTAGCTTAATTCATAAACAAGGCTGAGAGAGCTGAGAGAGCTGGGAGAGGAGAGGGAGATGAGGGAGATGATGCTGAGGGAGCTGGGGGAGCTGAGAGAGGAGAGGGAGATGAAGGAGATGAGGGAGATGAGGGAGCTGGGAGAGGAGAGGGAGATGAGGGAGATGAGGGAGCTGGGGGAGCTGGGGGAGCTGAAGGAGCTGAGGCAGCTGGGGGAGCTGAGAGCTGTCAGCTCTGCTGTCTGCTGCCATCACAATCTGTTCCTGCTTTACAGCAAACAGAGCAGGCAAAGGGAAGGGTTTGCCAAGCTGGACAAGGCAGCCAGGCAGTGTCAGGAGAAGAATGGGAACATCTCCACAGTCCCTGTGCTGCCTGGGGCACTGGGAAGGAGCTGGGAGCAGTCTGTCCACAGCACTGGACAGTTGTGGTGGTGGTGGAGGGGTTTTCATGCAAACACTGTTCAAGGAGGAAGCAAGGGATGCTCATATGTCCTCAAGCAGCTTTGTGCCAGCTCAGGGATATGGATCAGCCCGTGGGCTCTGGGATATGGATCAGCCCGTGGGCTCTGGGATCAGCCTGTGCCTCAGGGGTTTGCCCAAGAACATCACAGAGGTCACAGGATGGGTCTGCTTTTTCCCAGACCTCGTGCTGGAGGATGTTCCTTGTGCTGGGATCGAGGCTGATGCCCTGTGCATGATGCAAGAGCAATTTCCAAAAAGCTCCACCTGCCCAGGAGCAGCGTGGAGAGCCCAGGCTGGGCTCCAGTCTAGAACTGGTTTTAACTGGGAGCTGAACACTGATTTCAGGAGGTGGGGATGGGGTCAGGGCAGGGTCTCAAGGCTGAACGTTCCCACTATGCCGAGGTCCCCCACACTGGAAGGTACCAAAGGCACAAACCTGACATCTCCTCCAAAATTCCTGTTCCTGAGCTGAGCCCCCCCAGGCTGGAATGTCCCTGAGCCCCCCCAGAGCCTCACAGCAGCCACAGCCCCACGGGGTGCCCTGGCCAAGGCAGGACCATGGCCCCTAACAAATCACCAAACATTTAATTGGACATGGAGGTAATAACCCCATCCCTGTGCTGCAGGCTGATTTTGTAGCTCCCATTCCCAGAGGATCCATTAGAGGCATTGCAGGAGACAATGAAGCAATAATTCCTCCTCCAGGTGCTGTCCTCCCCTGACATTCTCATTTCCTTCTGCTCCCCACACCAAGACAAAATCCTGATGGGCTTTGCTGATACCAGGAGAGCGGCAGAACTGCAAACTCCCCCTCCCACAGTGATTTAATTTCTCAAATTGTTCTCCCCATTGCAAATATTTTCTGCTTTGTAACAGCTGAGGTTTGAAAACAATGCTGTGTGCACAGATACAGAGCCCTTCTCTTGTTTGCTTTGATTCCTCTGGAGAAAATAGAACTGATTCATTTATTCATTGCATATAAATTCACCAACTGTTTGACTCTTCTTTTTTTAATCATTGTGGCACAAACAACCCACAGTTTAATTTTTACAAGTTTCCTCATTACTCAGACCTGCTAACCAGGAGATGTGAGCACTGAGGTGCTCTTCAGCTGTTTACTGATTGTTTACTTTCCCTAGAATTCCTCATCCATCTCTTGTGGCACCATTTCTGCTTCTCATTGTGATGTCTCAAACATTTCTTTAATAAGAGAAGGTCAGAAAATTAGTGGTGAATAACTACATTTCAATTGAATTGTCCTTATTTTCCAAGTAGCTTCACTCCTGTAGCCAGAGTCTTCACAGAACTTCTCTTTCCATGAGGAGCAGCTGCTCGCTTGGGATAGAGATTATTCCAATTGATTCCCTACTCAGGGTGGTGGGGTAACACTTGGTAGGGATGTCCTTACCCCACACCTTCAGGGAATTCCAGAATGGTTTGGGTTGGGAGGAACCTTGTCACCCTGTTCTTCTAAAGTTCTTCTTTCTGACGTTTACATTTTTGTAATGGAGTTTCTCACACACTTTCATGTAAATAATGATTGTTTTTGCATTTCTTTTTGGAGGAGGAGAAATTTGATGGACTCTTGGTTTTGACCAGTGTGGTCGGAGAGGTGGCAATTTCATCCTCCAATCCATGGTCACTTTTGGAATTCTATAAATATCGAGGTTGAGAAATAAACCTTCTTTTTTTTTACCTTGGCGGTTTCAGTGTGTGTGTTGTTCATTTCGTGTCCTATTGTGACAGGACCACAAAGCCCACCCCAGTGCCACCCCTCACCATGGCAGGGACACCTCCCACTGCCCCAGGCTGCTCCAACCCCATCCAGCCTGACCTTGGGCACTGCCAGCGATCCAGGGGCAGCCCCAGCTGCTCTGGCACCTTCCCAGGGAAGGATTTATCCCTGATTCTATTCCCATATCTTTCCTTTCCTCCCAAAGCAGGGAGCAGTGCTGCTGTGCCTCATTCCTTGGGATCCCAGTGAGATCCCAGCCCAGCCCTGCCCACAGACACAGAAATCCCTTTCTTCTGCTGCCCTTAGGAACAGTGTGGAATTTTCTGGGACCCCCATTGAAGGAAGGAAATGATGAACCTGACTCCATATTCTTAGAAGGCTAATTTATTATTCTATGATCTATATTATATTAAAGAATGCTATAATAAAACTATATAAAAGAATACAGACAGAAGGCTAAAAGATGCTAAAGAAAACTTGTGACTCTTTCCAGAGTCCCCAACACAGCTTGATGGTGATTGGGCATTAAGTTAAAACAATTCACATGAAACTAATCAAACAATCATCTGTTGGATAAGCAGTCTCCAAACACAGCAAAACACAGAAGAAGCAGATGAGATTAATATTGTTTTCCTTTTCTCTGAGGCCCCTTAGCTTCCCAGGAGAAGAATCCTAGGCAAGAGGATTTTCCCAGAAAATATGACAGAGACAGTGGAGTGGCTGCCAAGCAGGAATTGCTCCGTGAGGTGCCCAGAGGGGCACAGGTCTGCCTGCCCTCCCTGCCCAGGGGAGAACAGGACCCTTCTGAGCTCAGATCAAACTTGCCGGGGAAGGAGTGGTTCCAGGGAGGATCTCCCCACCAGCACTCACAAAAGGGCTCGACTGGGGACACTGCCATGCCCAGCATACCTTTAACCAACACCTCCATCACTGCTTAGCCTGTCCCGACCTTTGCAGGGTAAATCCACAACGACTTCCCACAAGGTAATCCAGATCCCCAAAACTGCACGGGAAAAAAACCTTATTTCTCTTTTAATATAGCCTCACTGATCAAAGCACCTCTTAGTGGTGTTGTTTGAATAAAAGGATTGGTGAAAAGCGCCAATGAGCCCCAAGAGCTCCAAAGCTTAGAAAGTCTCCTGCAGGATGCTCTGGCAGGGAATGTCCCCTCGGGATGTTCCCCTGAGCTGTGACTCACCTGAGGGGTGAGGAATTGTTCACCTGACTGAGCTGGGTCCTTGGGATCGGCCAGGGGCTCTCCTGGAACATGGCCAGGGTGCGGAGGGAATCTCCTGGCAGCCTTTAAAGCAAAGGGGCTGGAACTGAGGCCACTCCCGTGCTGGGGGATCCCTGTGGCCCCAGGAGCCGCTGTGACTGTGACCATGACCCTGAGGGCCCTCATGGGTGACTTCCCAAGCAGGGAAAGAGATGGAATTTGTTGCAGCCACATCCCTGGGAGGGCCTGAAGCCAGGCTGGGGTGGCTCTGGGCAGCCTGGCTGTCCTAGGGTGGTGTTATGGTGCTTGTATCCCCATCCATGCGCTCCGTTTATGCTGGATATCATGTTCTGTGCCTTTAAGACTGGCTCTGAAGAGTGAAGCTTTGTTTTGTTTTGGTTTTGCTATCAGCCGCTCCCCCATGGCTGGCCCAACACACAGACAGGGCAGTGCATGGCGCTGCTTTTGCTTTTTGCTTTGCTTTTCACTTTGCTCTTGCTTCTGCTTTGCTCCTGCTTTTTTGCTTCTGCTCATTAGTTAGTTTAGCTAAGCAGTCCAAATTTTCCCTGCACTATTTCTCCTTTCCCTTTTTTGGACCTGCTCCGGGCTGGGCCCTGGGAACACCGAGAGTTTGCACCTTGTGGCTGCAGCAGCTGCCCCAGCACAGGAGGGGCTGAGAACAGAGCGACCACCCCCGAGAGAGACTTTCTGAATTTGTCATCTTTGTCAGAGCGGTGACAGAGTGGTGTCATCTGGTATTGTTCATTCTGTGTGCTGGGGGTGCTGTGCTTGTGAATAAACAGGTTCTTTCCACTTCTCTCTGAGGAATCCTTCCTGACCTGGTTGGGGCGAGGGGCTGTGTGGGTTTGCTTTCTGGAGGGGCCCCTTTTGGAGGTTTTCTCCCAAATTGGCCCTAAACCCGGACACTGGCATACTGGGAGGTTCCCCTGCCCAGGGCCACTGGATGGGCTTTGAGGTCCCTCCCAGCCCAAACCAGTCTGGGATTTTGTTACTCCACAATAATTTTGTGATTTCTGGAGGCAAAGGGGGGATAAATCCTCTCTTCTCTTTTCCCATAAACTTTGTGCAAAGTGAGAGGGCAGCTTTTTCTGCTCCTGAGGGCTGCACAGGCAGCAGGGAGGGGCTGGAAGAGTTTTACCTACCACACTTATAGGATCTGGGGCCAGTTGAGATGGATTTAGGGCCATTTGGGATGGATGTGGGGCGATTTGGGATGGATTTGGGGCCATTTGGGATGCAGTTTGGTTGGCTAAGCCAAAGGCAGGGGTTCCCATGCTGATCCTGTCCTCCCCAGGCTGTGTGAGCTGGGGATCAGCACAAGCTGAGAGGACACCATGACTCTGTTTCTAAACACAGAAAATCCTCCCCAGTTCTGCACCTCAGAGGTTCTGGAACCTCAAGCCCTGCCCCAGGGCAGTCCCTGATTTCCCCTTTTCCTCTGGAAGCACCCAGAGAAGCAGAGCAGCGCTGCTCCAGCCAGAGCTTGGAACCAAGGAGTGCCAGCTCACTGTCCCCTCGTGTTAGGAAAATTAATCCACAAACACCAGAGGTTTATGTCCAAAAAGGAGACAGAGCAGTCCTTTTACTTTACTCGAATAAAGGGAGAGGCCCTGGGATCTCTCGGATTTTTGGAGGAGGTAGCCTCCTTTTTATCCCAATTTCCCACATTTCCCTGTCTCTTTCCCCATGGGCTGAGGTACTTGAGAGGTTCAGACTTCCCGGAACACCTGATACCAGAGATTTCCCTCTAATGCATAACCCTCCCTTTTAATTTTTAATTCTTCTGGAATTTAGGGTTTTTTCGTCCTCATTGTTTGTTGTAGCAGGCTCTGGGCCTGGCCAGGGCCCTGTGGAGGGCAGAGGCCTAAAGATAGGAAATGCCAAATCATGGCAAGCTCCTCTCTTCTGCCTTTTGGACCCCTGCTTA
This sequence comes from Calcarius lapponicus, assembly GCA_039654755.1. Taxonomy (NCBI): domain Eukaryota; kingdom Metazoa; phylum Chordata; class Aves; order Passeriformes; family Fringillidae; genus Calcarius; species Calcarius lapponicus. Next base: position 975,429 of record JBBFKN010000011.1, on the reverse strand, counting down.
TCTCTCTGTAACCCCATAGGTCATTTCCCCTTAACCCCTGCTACTGGACAATTTTGGATCCCTCTATACCCTATAGAATGGGCTGGTTTAGCCTGGTTCTGCAGAAGAGCTGTTGCTGGAACCCTTCACAGAACACCCAATAAAGACATCACTGTGGAACATCAGAACGGCCTTCTCCTCTTCGGCCCTGTGTCTGCTGGCCTTCCTAAGCACCTTGCAAGCTAAGAACTGGAATCACTGAAGAGCTGATAATCACTAAAGAGCTGATATCCCTTAAGGTTGCTAAGGTTGCCCTTGGCTGAGAGCTGCTGGGGTTTCAGGCAGTCTGTCCCCATAAAGGACTGAGCTCCCCGGCCCGTGCGGCCTTCTGGGGGCAAATCTGCACCTCGCAGGAGGCCGAATTAGTTTCTTTCATCTTTCAATGTCTAATTTCATTTATCAGCAAACCTAAAGTTTATTTGTAAAAGCAAATCTCTTTTTCCGTTCACCAATCAGTAGAAACTTTCCCATTGTTTCTTTTATCTCCCAGTGCTGGTTTTATCTACCAGCAGACCCACAGCTGGTTTGTAAAGACAAATCCACTGTTGCTCTCACTCAGAACCCTGGCTGTCGCTGCCCAGGGTGTGGCAGCAGCTCCCTCCACAGAGAGCAGCACAGGCCTTCCCAGGCATTTTCCCTGGGGAAGGCTGCGAGAAGCTGTGAGAAAGCTCAGAGAAAGAATTAAAACAATTCTTATCCCCACTTGCTGCACCTGTTGCTAGGCAAATGTGGAATGTGTAATGGAGATTTGTTTACCAAAGGGTGGTGGTGTTTTGGTTGGTTGACCAAAGAGGTCGAAGCTGTATCAGACAGGCTGGAAGGGGTTACAAGTTTCTTAAGATATAATAATAATATAGTATAGAAGAATGTGAAAAATGCGTATTTTATGATTGGCTTTTTGCAAATATTAAAACGAATATTATAGGTCTTGTGTTAGAAAGTTATGCCGGAATAATTTTCTCAAGTAGTGTGTTAAATATAGTTTAAGTTATAATGTTAAAATAGAAACTATGCTATATAGGGTAGTTTTTTTAAAGAGAGGACTTGCAGAGAGATAGCTGCCACAGGACACCTGAATCTTTCAGAGAAAGAGAATTTTTGCTCCATTATCAGAAGAAATTAACTTCTTCCTGCCTTGCTCAGCCCTGAAGATGCCGTCAGGATTAAGAGGAAGAAGCTGACACTGACCAGACAGAATCCTGTGTTTGAATGGAATTTATGTATCATGTATGAGATGTATTAATATGTAACAGGCTATTGCTTTTAAGGGTTAATCCTCTGTTAACAGGTTGCCCAGAGCAGCTGTGGCTGCCCCTGGATCCCTGGAAGTGTCCAAGGCCAGGCTGGATGAGGCTTGGAGCACCCTGGCAGAAGAGAAGGTGTCCGTTCCCCCAGCCTTTATGATCTTCAACCCTTCCATGATTCTGTGATCAGCTTAAATTAGGGAATTCCTCCTTAATTTAAACACAGCGGTGTTAGTCACTTTCTGCACGCAGCCCCCTGCTCTCAGGCCCAGCACAGAGCAAACAGCCTCCTTCCCGTCTTACCCAGGACACCCAGAGAAGCACATGAGTGTTTGCAACTTCAATATATTGAAGTTATATATTCATATATAACTTCAGTTTTATATATATTCAACCATGTCACATTTCCAATGACTTCAGCATATACAAGACAGAGCCTGATGAAACACCAAAACACACAGTGGCACCAGCACAAGGCTCCCCACAGCAGGAGCATCACACGACTTTTAGAAAGCCCCTTGTTTATCCCTGTGTTGCTCTGAGCCCCCTCTCCTCCCCACAGCAAACCTGATTTTGCTGAAGAGAAAGAGGGGGACACCAAAGAAGCAGCCACAGGTGAGAGAACATCATCCCAAGAGGCTGAGGATGCCATGGCAGCAGCCTGACAGGATCTGCAGGCGGCCCTGGGAAGCTGCATGCTAACAAGGACAAGGGAAGGAGAGGTGTTCTGGGGTAAATGCTGGCGCTACCCAGGACAGCAGCAGGATCTGCACCCTGGGAAATCTCAGCTCCTGGCCTCAGAGGCACCTCTGATGTGACAGACAGTGACAGTTCAGCCAGGACATGTTGAGAGGGGTTGGCCAGGTCTCTGTTCTAGCCTGGAGACTTTCACGTGTCATCACCCACTGTTTCTGCACTGTCACAGACATGTTTTATGAAAAATGCTTTTGCTAAGATTTTTTCTCCTGAGAAACTGAGAAGCCTCAGAAATGAAATGTAAACAAGAATTATCTACTGCTGTGGAATGCAACAGGTGCATCTGTGATTGGTTTCATGTGGTTGTTTTTAATTAATGGCCAATCACAGTCCAGCTGTCTTGGACTCTCTGGTCAGTCACAAGATTTTATTATCATTCCATTCCTTTCTATTCATTTCAAGCCTTCTGATGAAATCCTTTCTTCTATTCTTTTAGTATAGATATAATATAATATAATATAATATAATATAATATAATATAATATAATATAATATAATATAATATAATATAATATAATATAATGTAATGTAATATAATGTAATATAATATCAGCCTTCTGAAATATGGAGTCAAGATTCTCATCTCTTCCCTCGTCCTGGGACCCCTGTGAACGCCACCACATTTGGTGAACCCTGAGTGAGGAACATTCCCACACTGCACCAGTAATTGGATAGAACAGGCAAGGCCCCTTGGCCAGAGTCCTTGGAACTTACACATCTCCCCAGCCCAAAAGACAAGAAGAAGTAGGAGTATTGCTGATCATCTTCTAATGCACTCCACAGCTGGAAAAGCAGAGACAACCAGCTATTTAGGGGTCTGGGTGCTCTTAGTGGGGTAAGGCAGTCCAAGACCAACCAGAATGAGAGATTGTAAATTGTTTCAGCGATCATCCTGATTAAATGATTTTCTCCTTTTATCCCAGGAGGATGGTGGAAACACAGCTATTATCCCACAGGATGCTGTGGAACCACAGCCAGTAAAGAAACCACAAGGAAGGCCAAAAGGAAGCAAGAAAGTTACTGTTCTAACTGGGGGAACAGTAAGAGGAAATGGCTTATACTCATTTACAGAGGACAGAAGCACTGCCAGAGAGACAAGCGGGGATGGTTCTCTTAGCTTAAAAATAGTGAACGTTGCCCCTAATTCAGCTCAGCTTTTGCTGCTATTTGGTTCAGCAGCAAGGGCCAAGGCACGTCCCATCCACAATTGTTGGGGAAGATGAAACAGGAAAACCTTATAAATATGATTGCCTGGCAAAAGATTTTGAGAATATAGAAACTATCAGCAAGACTGAAATGAAAGCAAACTTTGAGATCCCTCAGTTACTGAACAACTGGAAAACAATGGTGTGGCCAGCTGAAGGTGATCCCCTTTTGATGGAACAACACCCTCTGCTTGCAGACAGCTCCAAGGGTCAGAGCAGACCCTACAGCTTGGCAGAAGGAGCCCAAAGAGGAGTTTTTAGGGTTTAAAATGTAACACAGTATGGTAATGTAATGATTCTTATAGGCTGTATGGAAATGCTGTAGGATTAGTATGTTGTACTAGATTGGTCAGTGAGAATTAGAATATTCAGCACAGAAGAAGATTTATTGTATTGGAACCTCACTCTCTTGCCTCTCTTACACTCTTCCCCTTTTACTCTCTCACCCTCTCATCCTCTCTCCCCCTCTCTTCTCTCAGGCCTGCTCCAGCTGTGCCTGGCAGCTCCCAGCAGGTCCCTGCTCCCAGGCCCTTTGCAATAAACCCCAAGTTCCTGACCTGGCTGCAGAGATCTCTCGTCTCTGTCCGTCCCCACCGTCCCACCCCCCGACGCTCCTACACTGGAACAGGGGCAGGGGCCAGCTCCAGCCATTTCTTTGAGCACCTTGGACCTTCACCTCAGGGACAGCTTTGCCCAAATCCTCTGGAGCTATCTTATTATGGGGTTTATTGCAGATATTCATCTACAGAAATCAAAAATGGAAAACAAAAATATGTGAAACAAAAGTACTGTGACTGAGCCCTGGTGCTGGAGAGATGCTCCAGCACAAAAATGATGACACGTGAAGAGAAACAGCTCTGAGCTCAGAAGGAATTTCTCCTTTTCTCAGTTTGTGGTGGATTATTAGGTGCTGCTTTTCACTTGCCACGGGGCCAGGAGAGTTTCTAACAACAAAGAGTTGGGCTGCTCTGCTTCACAGAAAACTTGAGATACCTGGGAGAGCAAACCAGGCAGTAGATCAGGGGCAGCATCACAAAACCAGAACAAAGGAGCTCTGCTGGACCTGCGCTGTCTCAAAGTACCTCTGCACCACTCCCACCCTTCCTTAGTAACTGAAGAGAATGTGAAATTAACATCTAACACGACAAACAACTTCAATTAGTCTGATTAACGTGCACAGGAGAGTGATGAAAGAAAACGGGGAGCTCTCTGGTGAGACAGAGTGGAAATTATCCTGAGTAGAAATCCATTCCGATTTAGGTAAAAAGTACATCTTTGAATTAAGTCTGTGAACATAGCTGTTTAGTCTGACTGCCTGTTATTGCAAAAAAACAACCTATGTTTGAAGAGACTGCTTCAGCTGAAGGACAGAGATAAGGGGAGACAGACAGACAGACAGAGAGGCTTTGGGAGGCAGGGCAGTATGACCCAGGAGTTCTTTTCTGTACTTTCTGATAATATAGCTGCCAGTGGGTCCTTTTTCGGGCTTGTTTTGCCCAGAAAGGTACCCGGACTGTCCACTGCAACTCTTTATTTTTTATTGTCTCATATTGTCCTAATCCAAATTGTCCAAATTTATCTCTCTCATACAACAACAACGGGCAAGAAACGGAACGGCCGACGCGGCGGGTACCGGTGAGAAGTGATTGGCATTTTTCACAAAGGTTTAAGGTGCTTGATTGGCCCATTACAGTTCTGTCCAGGCTGGATCGTTTTTCCAGGGGAGTGGTGCACTTTACTTAGGTGTAATTTCTCATAACTAACCTTCTAACCCCTTTTACAATACAACACCCAAACTAACAGTACATGCTTAATGTGAGAAACAGCTACTCACTTTTCATAGTTTAGGAAGGTTTATTAAACCTTATCAAAAATACAACAGAAGACTGAATAAAGAAAAAAGATTATGGTGCTGGGAGCAAAAGATTTTCCCTGCCAGGTGCTCACCCAGACAATGGAGGTTTTGCCTTTTAACCCTTTAACCCCTCCCAAAGTTTTGTCCATCAACCCCTTCTTCGCTGTCCAGTGGTGGAGATCTCTTCCTCAAATCCTGATTGGAGGTCAGATGTTCCAGAGTGACAATCTGACCCTCCCAGATGTCCCAACCCCAGCTGTCCCTTGATAACCACTCGAAGGGGTACAACATAACTATAAACCTATAAAACATAACTATAAACCTATAAAACTCTTCTTATCCTATATACATGATATTTGTCTGTTAATTGTGAGAGTCAATCATCGCATTACTCACCTATCACACTTAACAATTATCAACTATTTTACAGCCGTTCCTAACCTATTTTTAACACTGGGGTTGGCAGCTGTCCAGGTGACAGGAGCCAGTTCTGGCTTTTGTCGCTGGGGCAGGGGAGCAGGGCTGGCTTTGCTGGAAGGAGCCTCATAGACAGGGGATCACAGCCTGATTGCCACGAACCTGAGCTCAGGGCAGCTCTGGCCGTTGTAGCAGGCTCCAAGTTTGCTGTGGCCCCATGGCAGGCTGAGCCTTAACGATAAGAACTGCTGAGTCATGATAAATAGCAAAAGAAGCTCCTGCCTTCCGCCTTTCAGACCCCAGCTTATCTCTGTAACCCCACAGGTCACTTTCCCTTAACCCCTATGATTGGACAAGTTTGGATCCCCTCATACCCTATAAAGAGGGGCTGGTTTAGCCCATTCGGCAGAAGAAGAGCCGTTGCTGGAACCCTTCACAGACCCCTCAGTAAAACCATTGCTGTGGAGCCCCAGGATGATTTTCTTCTCCTCTCTCACGTCTGCTTCCCTGACTAGCCTGGGCGCCTTAGCAAGCAAAGAGCTGGAATCCTAAGAGAGCTGATCATCACTACAGAGCTGAAACCCACTAAGCTTGTTAAAGTAGCCATCGCTGAGAGCAGCTTGGGTACTCGGACACTCTGTCCCCGTGAAGGACTGAGCTCTCCACCGTGCTGCCTGCCCAGGGGCAAATCAGCACAGCAGGGAGCTGGGTTTAGGCCAGGGCTGGGAGCCCTTGGAGCTCACCCTGGAGCCTGGGCTGGGAGTGCCACTCCATGGAGCAGCAGCACGGATGATTGCACTGCACACACAGGATCAGGGAAAATCCATGTGGGAAGGGACCCCAGGGATATCCCAGCCCCTGGCCCTGCTCAGACACCCCAGCAATGCCACCCGGGGCACCCCTGGCAGCGCTGTCTGAACCCTCCTGGAGCTGCAGCAGCCTCAGGGCTGGGCAGGGCCTGAGCAGCTCCGGGGCAGGAATGGAGTCATTGCAAAGGGGTAAACTGAGGCACAGAGCAGGGGAGCCATAGCTGGTCCCTCCCAGGAATGCCCTGCTGTATCAGCCCTGGGTTTAACCCATGAACTGCTGGCTCCCCTGGTGTTGTAGTGTGTTTTTATACTTTGCAATACTTTGAAGAAGTTTTGTTTTGCATCCCTGTATTTTTCCCAAATGGTTTATCCCAGACTGTACTCCCCTCCCTTTACCTGTGTAATCCCTCTCCCTGGCTGAGATCATTCCCAAATCCCAACCCTGGCTCTCTGTCAGTCACTCAGCATCCCATCCCCTCCATCTAGAAGTTTCAGTCCAGGATGTCGAGTGATCAGCCAGAGGCCAGGGGTAAGCCCCACAAGCCTTGCTCCAGACGCTGCCCTAAGTGTCTATCACTTATTGGTCAGTAAAATGTTCTCTACTTTGGGTTTCCACCTCCCTTTAAATGTAACCTTGGCACATCTCCCAGGCTCTCAGCAGGAGCCCCCTGAGGTGTAGGGGCTCCTTTGGGACTCCTAGAATAAAACCTTGGATTAACCCCTGCAGGAGCATCGGGGGTAGGACGGTCAGGATGGATGGAGACGAGAGATCTCTGCAGCCAGGTCAGGAACTTGGGGTTTATTGCAAAGGGCCTGGGTGCAGGGCCCTGCTGGGAGCTGCCAGGCACAGCTCAGAGCAGGCCTGAGAGAAGAGATGGGGAGAGAGGATGAGAGGGTGAGAGAGTAAAAGGGGAAGAGAATAAAAGGGTAAGAGGCGAAGTTCCCGTTCCAATACCATAAATCTTCTTCTGTGTTGAATATTCTAATTCTCACTAACCAATCTAGTACAAGATACAAATCCTATAGCATTTCCATACAGCCTATAAGAATCATTACATTACCATACTGTGTTACATTTTAAACCCTAAAAACTCCTCTTTGGGCCCCTTCTGCCAAGCTGTAGGGTCTGCTCTGACCCTTGGAGCTGTCTGCAAGCAGGGGATCACCTTCAGTGGCACCACCATTGTTTTCCAGTTGTTCAGTAACTGAGGGATCTCACAGCTTGCTTTCATTTCAATCTCGTTTATAGTTTCCATATTCTCAAAATCTTTTGCCAGGCAATCATATTTATAAGCTATCCTGTTTCATCTTCCCCAACAAACTTCTGCTAAGAGTCGGCCCTTTATCATCTACCGATGTCTCTGGTGTCTCTCCTGCTGTAAAGGCGACCAGCCCAGGTGCTCTCAGTACCCTCAGGGCACAGCAGAGTGTCCCCCCTCTGCTGGCTCGGGGCTGGCCAAGGGTTCCTGAGAGGCTCACAGAGGGACAGAGACACCCTGGGGCACGCCAGAGCCCCCGGGCTCAGCTGCTCCAGCAGGGAGCAGCCCTGTGGTGTCCCTCACCTCGGGTGACACTGCTGTGTGCCCAGCCTGGCAGATCAGCCCCTGCTCCTTCATCATCCAGGACAGGAGCTGCTCCCCAGCACAGCTCAGGCCACCGAGCCCAGGGGACTGACCCTGCCACTGCCAGGGCTAATGAAGCCTTAAAGCTCTTGTCTGCCCACATCTTCTGTCAGAAAATAACTCACTCTCACATTTTGACTAATTACAGAAGCTCCAAGTGGCTGTGCTGGCTCTGATCCAAAAGAAAAACCTCCCTGCAGCTCCAGGCAGGCAGGGAGACTCCAGAGAAGGGATTCGGCCCCTCTGGACATTGGCTGGGGAGGGGGAACAGCTTTGGGGTTGATGTTGTGTCCCCGAGGAACCCCTGAACGCTGAGGGGTCTTCAAGGGGTTCTTCAAGGCTCAGGGTTCAAGTACAAAATAAATGAATCCTGTAAAACCTCAGGGAATGGTTTTATTCCCAACTCTCCCCATTCATGCTCACCCAGGAACGGGGCAGGACTTGGGAGCTCCCATTCCTCTGCCTGTGCATGCCCAGGGCTGAGAGGGAGGAAGGGCAATCAGAGGAAGGTTCTGAACAGTTTGTGAGTCTGAGGCACGAGCTGGTGACCCCAGGGATGTGAGCAGCCCTTCCTGAGGGGAATCCTGTCTGTGGACAGCGCCTCTGAGAGGGAATGCTCTCGGGGTTAGCGTCTGCCCAACACCCCTATGGTGCCTGTTTCAGCTAAAAAAATGAACATTAAAAACAGGCAAATGGACCTTTAATGGAGAAATTACTGAAAGAGTGAAAGTCATGGCTCAAATCAAAATCCCTGCTCTCCCTTGCTCAGTATCCAGCCCTTCCTCTCCCCAGGGTGGATTTTGTCTAAACAGAGACTGGACAGGGCTGGGAGCAGCCGGGGACAGGGGAAGGGGTCCCTGCCCATAGCAGGGGTGGCACTGGAGGGACTTCAATGTCCTTTATAACATTCAGTTATAAATGTTATAAATGAATATGAATGTTATGTATTCCATTCTGGAATTCTCTGATGCTCCAGCCTGTGGATTCTGTGGTTCTGTAAGCCAAGGAGAGGCAGCGTCACCTCCATGGGGAAAACAACATCACATCCACCAGGGGCTCAATCACTCTGGGAATGCTGGGGAGATGAACAGGGAGAGCTGGGACAGAATTTGTGAGCAAATCCTCAGCCTGGGGTCCCTTGTCCTCAGGCCTCTTTCAGCCTGCAGCAGCCTGGGAGCACTCAGGGACAAGGAGAGTCTTTACCAGGGGCACGGGGAGTGGCAGGGAGTCTGCAGGGAGGGCTTTGTTTCACAGTCACCCCACTCTACTGAGAGAAAACAATTTCTGGATCACTCCTGACCCTCAGGTGTCACCATCATATTTTCTGAAAAATCCCTTCGCCAGGATTTCTTCTCCTGGGAAGCTGAGAAGCCTCAGAGAAAAAAGAAAAGAATTCTTATCTCATTTGCTTCTCCTGTGTTCTGCTGCTTTGGAATGTGTTTGGAGATTGTTTATCCAACTGGTCATTGTTTGATTGGTTTCATGTGAATTGTTTTAACTCAATGACCAATCACAGCCAGCTGTGTTGGGACTGGCGAGTCACAAGTTTTTAATTAGTATCTTGTTAAGCCTTCTGTCTGTATCCTTTCTCTATTCTTTAGTATAGTTTTAGTATAGTACTATATAATATAATAATAAATTAGCCTTCTAAGAACATGGAGTCAGATTCTCAATTCCTCCTTCATCCTGGGGACCCAGCAAATACCACATGCCACTGATTCAGCCTCAGACAAATCCCTTCCCCTCACAGCCCCAGGTGCACAACCCACAGGAAATTGTCCTGGATAGAGACTATGGGGTTGGAATAATTTATTCTTGAAGCTTCCCAGGAAGGGCAGAGCCCCCCTGCTGCTCCCAGAGCCTCAGCACAGTTCTGTGAGGATGAGGAGTCTGGAAAACCCTGGGATGGAAACCAGGAGTGAGAGAACCCAGCAGGGTTGGAACAACCAGGAATTTGCAGGGACAGGGCTCAAAGGCTCAGCAGGGATCATCAGGAATCCCAGAATGGTTTGGGTGGGAAGGGATCCCAAAGCCCATCCAGTGCCACCCCTGCCATGGCAGGGACACCTTCCACTATCCCAGGGTGTCCCAATGTCCAGCCTGGCCTTGGGCACTGCCAGGGATCCAGGGGCAGCCCCAGCTGCTCTGGGCACCCTGTGCCAGGGCCTGCCCACCCTCCCAGGGAACAATTCCCAATTCCCAATATCCCATCCAGCCCTGCCCTCTGGCAGTGGGAGCCATTCCCTGTGCCCTGTCCCTCCATCCCTTGTCCCCAGTCCCTCTCCAGCTCTCCTGGAGCCCCTTTGGGCCCTGGAAGGTCACAATGAAGTCACCCCACAGAAGTGACAGGAGAGGAGGAAGGAGAGGTGGGGTGAACTGCAGGGAATATTTTTGGATGGCTGTGGAATCCAGGCAGCCACAGGCAGAGGCTGCATTTTCTGGGAGCAATGGGCAGGAAAACATTTGGCAGTAAAGCTTTCCCGGTTCCTCCTCCCTACTCCAAGGGTTGTTCCCATCCCAGCCCCTTCATCATCCTCCCTCTGGCACCACCCCCTTGCACCTCTCATGTGACACATCCACAGAGTCTGCACAGAGCCAGCCCGAGCTTCCCAAATCCCAGCAGCTCTCAGGGAGATCCCAGCACACACCAGATCCAGGGGATGCTCCCCAGCCCTCAGCAAGAACTCAAAAATTCTTTAATGGGATCTGGCAGAACAAACCCCAGCCATGTGTCAATAATTATCTTTTTTTGCAGGCACACATGGCCTCGTTGTCCCTTTCTTCCTGCATGAGGTGACACCCAGTACACTGCCCATGGTCCCTGTCAGTGACAGGCAAGTCAGGCTTAGCCCAGTCAGGCTTAGCCCAGTCAGGCTTAGCCCAGTCAGGCTTAACCCAGTCAGGCTTAACCCAGAGCATTCCCAGACTGTGCTGGATGAATTTTCTGAGCTTGGCTCCTGCAGCACGAGCCTGTCTGGAATGCAAAGCAGCCCTGGGCTCGTGTGGAGCGCGGAGGAGGCTGGGCATGAGGGAAGATCCATGGAACCCCTCTGCAATGGGATGGAAACTCTCAGGGACTGCAGGGTGAGCCGGCAGGGGCAGCCAGCTCCCCTTGGCGGCCGAACCTGCCCCGGGACAGGGGTGGATGGAGCAGGGACGGAGCCCAAGGCAGAGCTGGAGTTTGGCTCCTCTTCCCGAGCTGTGTGCTCGCAGATGCTCCCCGCGTTGCCATGGAAATGAGGCAAAGCCGAGGCTGGCGCTGTCCCCTCCCCTGCGCTCGGGCTGGGGTCCCGCTGAGGAGGCGGCACCTCCCGCCGGCCTGGCCACCCTGACATGGATTTGCCTTTGTTCTCCCCAAGAAACCACAGAAACCCTGCCTTGCTCCCCCAGGGAACTCTGCAGTTTATGGAGGCATTTCTCAGCCCTGCTTAGGGACGTGCTTAAGGCTCCATTATTCTTATTTATTGTTGGGTCTTGGAAGCCCTTCCCAGGCAGAGCCAGTGCTTTATGTGCCTGGGATCGGGGTGAGCCTTCCCTCTCAGTGATGCCTGCACTCCGTGCCCAAGTCCTGCAGAATGGGAGATACCAGACCTTAAATTGCATTTTAATGTGACAGCGACTTTAGATCACGTTTAATTCCCAGCATCTTTCATTTCCAAGTTGTTCCCTCCTCTCCAGATCCACGCTCGGCTCAGGGAACTCTTGCTTAGCTTGCAGGAAGGAAAATTGTGGTTCTGTCCAGAAGGACAAGCCCCAAACTCCCAACAACCCTAAAACACTGGATGCACTCCTGCATCTCTTCATATCGATGGCAGAGTTATGAGCCAGGGAGGATCTGCTCTCCCTGACCAGGAAAGGACTTTTGGCCAATGTTGCTGTGGCTTCAGTACCTGCAAGGAAGAAGGGATCCCAAAATTGGTGGCTGAACTTTCCCATACAAGTCCAGGTGTGTGTCCTGTCCCCTGCCCACATCCTGGGGAACAGGGAACGGGATTGGGATGGGTCAGTGCCTGGGGAATGGAAATGGGACTGGGATGGATCAGGGCCTGGGGAACGTGTGTGAGGCCACTGAGCTGTACCCAAACAGTGAGAGAATGGGACTGGGACAGGATCAGTGCCTGGGAATGGGATTGGGACAGGATCAGGGCCTGGGAATGGGACTGGGACAGGATCAGGGCCTGGGAATGGGATTGGGACAGGATCAGGGTTTGGGGAATGGGACTGGGACAGGATCAGGGCCTGGGAATGGGACTGGGACAGGATCAGGGCCTGGGGAAGGTGCATGAGGCCACTGAGCTGTACCCAAACAGTGAAGAGAACCTGGACTCAGTGGTTAATGGCCAACAAGAGAGCAGAAGTCAGAATAATCCCAGAGACTCATGGAAAGGTTTGGGCTGGAACAAGCACCCCTGCCAAGGCAAGGACAGCTCTCCACAGCTGTCAGGGCTGATGGAAAGCAGGACATTTCCCACCTGGACTGGATGGTGAACTGGGGCCTCTCTGAGCTGCAGTACAGGTCTAAGATGGATCTCAGGCCTGATCTAATTTGACACTTCTCATATTTCGGTGTGGAGTCTCCAGGAAGTTCAGATAAACATCCTCTGACACCTGGTGAATTTTCCCACTGTATCATTCCTTGGCTGGGCAAAGTTACTCCCTCCCCTGGGTCCTAGGAAGGTGTTTGCAGTCACAGCTAACAAATATCCAATGTGACTTCACAAATACTCAATGTGGATTCAAAAATATTGAATATGAACTTAAAATATTCAACATGAGTTCGCAAATATTCAATTTGACTTTACAGATATTCGATGTGACTTCCCAGCTCTTCAGTGTGATTTCTCCAAGCCCTTCCCCTCTCTTACACTGCAGTGGGAGCCCAGCTCAGCCCAGGTGTCCCTGTGCGCTTGGCTGGGACATTTAGGGTGCATTTAGGGAAGGCTGAGCGGGTTTAGGGATGGCTGGGTTGGTTTAGGGAAGGTTGGATAGATTTAGGGAGGGCTGGATGGGTTTAGGGAGGGCTGGATTGATTTAGGGAGGGCTAGGTACATTTAGGGAAGGCTGGATGGGTTTAGGGATGACTGGGTGGATTTAGGGAAGCCTGGATGGATTTAGAGAGGGCTGGGTGGGTTTAGGGAAGGCTGGATTGATTTAGGGAGGGCTAGGTGCATTTAGGGAGGGCTGGGCGCATTTGGGGAAGGCTGGATGGGTTTAGGGAGGGCTGGATTGATTTAGGGAGGGCTAGGTACATTTAGGGAGGGCTGGATGGGTTTAGGGAGGGCTGGATTGGTTTAGAGAGGGCTAGGTACATTCAGGGAGGGCTGGATGGGTTTAGGGAAGGCTGGGTGCTGCAGCCCCAGAGATTCCAGAGTTTCTCTTTGGCACAGAGCAGGTGCTGAGTGTGAGCCCAGCCAGGACAGACAGACAGGAGCTGCCCAAGGGCACCTGCACTCACCCCTGACTCATTTCTCTCTCTGAGCCTGCCCCAGCTTTGATCCAGTCTGGTTTCCCGTGTCTCCAGCCCCACATCCCTGCAGTGGGAAAGGAGCAGCAAACCCAGGGAACAGCCCTGGGCAGGGGCTGAGGGATGCACCAGGCCAGGCCCTGCCTCTGCTGCCACAGCTCCTTGAGGGGCCACAGCTTCTCCTGCTCTGATCCTGGCAAAGCCCCTCTGGGGGCTCTGGGGGTCCTGCTGGGGTCTGTTAGCCTGGGACCCCCTGGAAATGCCAGCAGGGCACAAAGTCCTGTGTGCAAAGGGGAGCCAGGTGGGTGACACCAGGACTGAGCAGGGGGTGACACTGGGATTGAGCAGGGGGATGGCACCAGGGTTCAGAGGTTGGTGACACCAGGATTGAGCAGCTCTGGCAGCTCCCAGCCACCCAGAGTCTCCTGGGGCTGGGGACAGCCCTGTGCCCCTTGGGAGCTGCAGTGCCACAGCTGCCACACAGCACTGGGGCCACAGCTCCCAGCTTTGGAACCCTGTGGCAGAACCACTCCAGACTCAGGGGGGATAACTGAGGAGAGCCTGAGCTCCAGGGCAGCCCCCAGTGCCCTGCCAAGGGCTGTTGGGAATTGGGGGATCTGTGTGCCACGGGCAGGGCTCCCCAGGAGGGTCTGTGGGGTGGGGTGGGACACGGAGCCTCCACAGGTGTGGTGGGAATCCAGCTGTGGATGTGAATCCAAGAGACTCCCGTGAAGATCATGGAATGCCAGAATGGTTTGGTTGGAAAAGACCTTAAAAATCACCCAGTGCCACCCCTGCCATGGCAGGGACACCTTCCACTATCCCAGGCTGCTCCAAGCCCCGTCCCACCTGGCCTTGGGCACTGCCAGGGATCCAGGGGCAGCCCCAGCTGCTCTGGGCACCCTGTGCCAGGGCCTGCCCACCCTGCCAGGGAACAATTCCCAATTCCCAGTATCCATCTAAATCTCCCCTCTGTCAGTCTGAAGCCATTCCCTTGTCCGGCCTCCTGGGAATTGTCTCTCCCAGCCCAGGCCTGTGGCTCCAAGGCCTTGACCCTTCTCCTCTGTGACACTCCAGTGCTGCCACTCCTGATTTACACCTTGGAGAAGGGAAAAGGAATTTGGCTCAAAGCTCAGCAAATATTCACATTCCTGGGAGGACCAGGGACCAACTAACTTCTGAAGGGAAAACCTTGTTTGGAAATGAACCTGAGAGCCTCCAGCCCTGAGGCTTTGGAAAGGATCCCTTCCTTAATTTTTATAGTAAAACAGGGCAACCCCTGACCAGGGGAGAAAGTGATGAAGAGGACTCCATCTTATCAGAAGACTAATTAATTATTTTATTATACTACATAATTCTATACTGAATTACATTTCATCTAAACTGAATCTGCACAAGCACCCAACTCCACTGAACTGCCCAGCATCTCGTGCCTGTCAGCCCACAATCCCCACACACACCTGGATTCAATGGGTCAGTGAATCCAAACACTCACACCAGAATCCAGCTACCAATTCCCTTCAGGTAAACAACCTTCCATTCCACTTGCTCCAAAGCACAGGAGCAGTAAATGAGATAAGAATTGTTTTTTTCTTTCTCTGAGGTTCAGAGAATGTGAATCCCAGAAAATCCTTGGGAAGTTGTGCCTTGCTTTTCTCTGTGAAGAGAAATGCGGCCACAGAGTTTTGCTGGAGCACCCAGGGAATCAGACAGAGCTTCCAATCCAAGGCTCCCTGGAGGCTTCAGCCCATCCATCAGTGGGCTCAGTGTTCCCCATTCCAAGTGCTATTCAGAATTAATTAAATTGTGCTGGTTTCTCATGAGAGAGCTGCCTGTTCCATGGGCTTCCCTGAGCCATTGATTTGGGAACTAATCATGCAACATTTTCCCTACTCTTATGTCCCTCACAAGGTTTCCTTTGCCTAGAGGGTCAAAGGTTCAGATTTCCAACCCCTTCAGGCACAGACCCTGCTCTGAGGGGCTGTGTGAGCCCCATCTCCCCTCCCAGCAGTGACCCGCCTCCTTCTACAAACAGACCCCACAGGATTCCTCTGAAACAGTTTCAGCAGTGCCTTGAAACACCTAAATCCGACTGCTCCAGCTTCTTTTGGTACCATGGGCCAGTCCTGTGTGTGCACACAGAGCCTGACAGAGTTGCTGCACACCTTGAGATTCAGGCTTGAGGAACTTTGGTTGTGTGGGAGGAGTTTTGGACACTTTCCCCCAGTTTGGACACAATCCCCATGTCTTCCCCTACTTTGGACACATTATCCACATTTTCTGCCACTCTGGACACATTCCCCACATTTTCCCCCCACTCTGGACACACTCCCCATGTTTTCCCTCCTCTGGACTCACCCCCAGGTTTCTCCTGGCTCAGAGGTGCTGCAGTGCCCCAGCCAGGGCTGAGCTGTGCCCTGGTGAGGGGGATGCTGTCCCACAGGGGTGGGATTTCTGCTGGCACATCCCAGGGCAGGGATCCTGGCACTGGGGGCTGTTCCTGTGGGAAAGGAGAGAATTCCCTGCTGGGCAGCCCAGGAGTGTCTCAGCCTCAGTTTGGGGGTGAATTAAAGCTGCCCCAAGGGCTCCCTCCCAGTTTGGCCTCACCTGGGCTGCAGTGCCAAGGGAAACTCTGGCATTTCTTGGGTTTTGTGTTGCTGGAATGGCTCCCAAAGTATTAAAGAGTCTTTTTCTCAGCCCTGTGACTGAAGAAGTTGAGATTCCTCAGTTCTGGTTCCCAAGGTTGTTTATTCTCTGCTATCTATTCCATTCTTTCTCTGACCTGCTGAGATCTGTCCAGCAGGTCAGTTCATGGCACACTGACTGCCCTTGGGGTGGTGTTATCTTTTTATACTAAAAACTACGTGTACTTTATTTACAATAATTTTCCAATACCTATCACCAATCCAAAAGTGCCACCATCACAGCAGAAGATGGAGGACAATGAGAAGGAGAAGAAGAAGGAGAAGGAGAAAGAAGGAGAAGGAGAAGGAGAAGGAGAAGGAGAAGGAGAAGGAGAAGGAGAAGGAGAAGGAGAAGGAGAAGGAGGAGAAGAAGACACACCCAGATTCCATCTTGCCTCCTGAACCCCCATTCTAAATCCCCAAATTTCTACTTTTTCACCCTGTGACAAATTCACTATCATTCTACTCAATCCTTGTGGCTTTTAACTCTTCACACAAAGTTGGTAATTGTTTCCATGGGCTAAAATTGAAGGCACAGGTGTCTGTGACTCCGTGCCAGGGCCCCTGCCAGGGTCTGGAGTCCTCCAGGGCAGCCAGAGGGAATGTCCTGGGTTCTGATAGGCATTTTTTGGCATTCCCACTGTGGAGAAACCCCTTGGAGCTGGGACTCAATCCACTGTAGGGTATTTTAACAAATGTAATTAAACGTGGCTCTTGTAGCAGGAGACAATCTCAGCAAGGCTTAATTAAAATATTGCTGGCCCTGCTTAACTTGCTCAGCTTCCCCTAAGCGCTGATGAAATGCAAAGCTTTGCTTCTGTTTTCATCTGGGAGAGAGTTCATTAATGGACTTTTCTGCACTGGATTAAGCCAAGTGCTCAGAAAGAGAATAAATTGATTTTCAGTAATTGAGGACCAATATTTTTTGGCTGAAACCCAATATTGGAAATAAAAGCCTTAAAAAAAAAAAAAAAAAAACAACAAAAAAAACAAACCACAAAAAGCAAAACCAACCAGAAAGAGAAATGGGAGGTTCATGTGTAAAAGAAATGTTGTGGCTTTGCTTCCATTAAGAAAATCAGAGCATCTGGGGGGCAAGCAGCCACTTCCCTCAATTTTTACCTAAAAACCAAAATATTTGGCCAGACCTTCCACAGGAGTTCTGGGGGGAGAAACACCCTGAGCAGAGATTTTCTCTGGATTTTATCCTCCAGCTTTAGTGCTGAGAACCCCTCCCTCCCTGCAGGAGCGGCTGCTTCTGGAGCAGAACACTTCAATCTCAGGCTAAAAATACAACTCTCAATACAAGCAGGTAATTTTTATTGCTCTGGCAGTGCTTTCTGGGAAGCTGCAAAACTCCTCAGGCCTTGGGTGAGGCTCAGCTTTTAAAAGTAGATCTGGGATTAGAGAGCAAATCCTGCCTGGAACAGCAGGAGACTGCCTTATTCCAGAGCTGCTCCTGGGCTGGGTTCTGGGGGAGCCTGGTGTTCCCAAAGCTGTTCCTGAGCAGGATTCTATGAAGATTTTCTGCTTCCCACACTGCATAAACCAACCCATCTTCTGGAGTGTTTTTTCCACTAAATCATAACAGAATCATTAAAAAAATTAAATAAATCCTTGGGACTGGATTTGCTGTTTCTGTTACTGCCCAACTCCTGCAATCCCAGCTCCCCTTGGAAAGGCCATCCCTGTCCTTTCCTGCAGCCCCAGGAGGGCCTGGAGAGGGTTTCCCCCAGGGAATCAGCTCCTGTCCTGGGCACTGCTCAGCACCCAGCTCCTGTCCCTGCAGCTGGGCTGGGCCAGGGAAGGCTCCGCTCTGCTCCTGCACTGCCCTGAGATGGAGCAGGGAATAAAGGGAACAAAGGCTCCAGAGCACCTGGAACTGGCACTGAACAGGGAACAAAGGCTCCAGAGCATCTGGAACTGGTGATTCTGGGATGGAACAGGGAACAAAGGCTCCAGAGCACCTGGAACTGGTGATTCTGGGATGGAACAGGGAACAAAGGCTCCAGAGCAGCTGGAGCTGGGCAGCTCAGGCAGCAGAGCCAAGTTGCTGCTTTGCTCCCATTCCTTGGCCCAGCAGTTCACCCCGAGGGGCAGCCTGGGGAGCTCAGAGGAGTTCTGAGAGATCAGGGAATGGTTTGGGCTGGAAAAGGACTGTGGGACCCCATGCAGGTGTGAAACTGGGTTGGATGCTCTGGTGATCTCAGCAGGGCAGGAGGGGAGGGCAGGGGCTGTCCCAGCACAGCCCAGAGCGGGGGATGCTCCTGGGACCCCACTGGGATTTGCCAACCGGGAAATGCTGAGAGGGAAGGGACCCCAAGGCTCACCCAGTCCCACCCCCAGCCCTGCCCAGACCCCCCAACAATCCCACCCTGGGCATCCCTGGCAGCCCCAAACCCTCCTGGAGCTCTGGGACCATTCCCTGGGCAGTGCCAGCACCTCTGGGGGAACATCCTTTCCCAATATCCCAACATCCAACTGGACCCTGCCCTGTCCCACCTCCAACCATTCCCTGGTCCTGTCCCTGGCCAAGCTTTGAATTTTTCACCACTGGGTCAGATTTACTGAAATTGAGCAGCACAACCAGAGGGGAAGGAGGAGAGCCCAGAGCTCCTCCGCAGAGTGTCCAGCCCCACCCCACAGCCCATCCTCAAACCCCACCCTCAGCACCAGCCCTGCTGTGGTGGTGTTTGAGGGTTCCCAGGAGGAGGTGAGAGATGAGAATCTTGACTCCATGTTTCAGAAGGCTGATTTATATTATATTATATTATATTATATTATATTATATTATATTATATTATATTATATTATATTATATTATATTATATTATATTATATTATATTATATTATGCTATACTAAAGCTACACTAAAGAAAGAGAAAGAAGACATCAGAAAGCTAGAAAAGAATGATAATAAAAACCCGTGACTGACCAGAGAGTCCCCATACAGCTGGACTGGGACTGGTCATTATTAAAAAACAATTCACATGGAACCAATCACAGATGCACCTGTTGGTACATAACCTCCAGAGCACATTCCAAGCAATCAGATAATTATTGTTTACATTTCTTTTCTGAGGCTTCTCAGCTTCTCAGGAGAAAAATCCTGGCAAAGGGATTTTCATCAAGTATGTCAGTGACAGCCTGGCCCACATGTGGACCCTCCCTGAGGCATTGCAGGAGCTGGGGCTGCTCTGGCTGCTCTCTGCTCCAGCCTGGGGCTCTCCTGGCTGGAACTTGGAGGTGCCAACCCTGCCCAGGGGCTGGGCACGGCACCCCCTGTGCTGAGCCCACCCTGGCACCCACACTGGGCTTTGCTCTGAGCATCCATCTCCAGCTCCTGTCCTGGGAGGAGGACACGGAGACAATAATGAGGAGCAAACTCCCAGCTCCCCTGAAGCCCCAGCTGGGAGTTTGCTCCTCATTATTCTCTCTAAAGGCCCCGATCTGTAACTGATAGTGCAGATTTTTGCACTGATTCCAATTTATGACAAATAAACCCAGCAGAGCAGATTCCAACTAGCTCTGCATATTAAACCTCTTCCCTCGGAAAGAAGTGTTTGTGGGGGGGAAAAAAAGTGATAAAAATCACTTCATTTGTTGCTCCAAACCAGCGTTGCTGAACAAACATTTCCATTAAAGTGGAGCTCTTGACCTGGGCACCAGGAGCTCCCTGTGTTCATGGCTCTGGGCTTGTCTGCTGTTATTTTCCTCTCTCATTGTGTGGGCTCACCAGATTCCCAAATCCATGGAAATATGGATGTGACTGCACTGAAGGATCAGACACAGAAAGCTGGAGGCTGCTACATTTGCAAGGGCAGAAATGAGGCCAGGGGAGATGTGAAATTTTATTTTCATCCTCTCATGTCGGAGCTTTCCTGTAAATCTGACCATACCTGGACTTGCCTTGGGGATTGTGTGGCAGCTCAAACCATTCCTGAGCACCTCCCAAACATTTTTTCACTTTCTCATTGCATTTTGCATCCAGCCTTCCCTGCACTAAAAGACTTTCAGTGTAATTTTGGAGGGGACTGTAAACGGTTGTCAATTTGGTTTTCTTTCCAGCTCCAATAAATCTCATCCTGGGATTCACAGTGCTCTCCCAGGGCACAGGTCAGGTCCTGCAAAATCCCCCAGGCAGCCAGAACCTCCACTGCTCCAGGAAGGAAAGATCAGATCCTGGGAGGTGCTGGGCAGAGCCCAGGAACCACCGAGCTCTTTCCAGCTCATTTTCCTCATTGTGCTGGAAATGTTAACGTGGATAAATAATTCATGCCCTGGGTCTGATGTTCAGCTCACTCCTGGCTGAGCTTTGCTAATGGCCCCCCTGGCTCCTGTCCGCATCATCTTCCCTTTCCCACCTAATTAACCGGGAAACTGAGGCAGGGCTGGCAGCGCCGCAGGTGGGGCTGAGGAGCTGCCGAGCCTTTAGAGAGGCTTTTAGCAGATAATTCCTTCTAATGGCGCTTATTTGTTCCTTGGACTCATGGAATCCTGGAATATCCTGGGCTGGAAGGGCCCCCCAGGATCACCCAGCCCTACCCCAGGCCCTGCACCCCAACAATCCCACCCTGGACATCCCTGGCAGCGCTGTCCAGACCTTCCTGGAGCTCTGGGACCATTCCCTGGGGAGCCTGGGCAGTGCCAGCACCTCTGGGGAAGAACCTTTCCCTGCTCTCCATCCCAGATCCCCCTGGCCCAGCTCACACCATTCCCTGGTCCTGTCCCTGTCCCAGAGCAGAGATCAGAGCTGTTCTTGGGGAGGAGCTGCAGCCCCTGAGCTCAGCCCTCAGCCCCCTCTGCTCCAGCTGAACAGACCAAGTGCCCTCAGCTGCTCCTCGTGTGGCCCCTCCAGACCCTTCCCCACCCTTGTGTCCCTCCTTTGGACACTTCCAACACCTCTGGGTCTCCCCTGTGGCACTGCAGTGTCAGAAATGCAGCTTGGGCAGCAGTCACACCCCAGGTGCCCTGCAGAACCCTCTTGTCCCTTCTTTCCCCATGTGCGCCAAAGCCCCTGAACACAAAACCCCCTGGCAGTCAGATATCTTCTGGCTTCAAGAGAAGAATTAAATTTTTTGGGGTGATGGAGTGAAGGATCCCTATAGCCCATCATTACTACTGTAATTACCATATCCATGTTACTGTTCTCCAATCACTCAAAGTCAGTACATCACAGTTTAAGCTGGAAGTTGTTTTTCAGTTTTCTTGCAGTGGAAAATTCTGAGATCTTTTTTCTACTTGCAACATTTGCTGACTTGTTTGCCTGTGCTCTCTTTCTGCTGGGTAAAAACATCTTCTTGTTTGGGGTGGGTTTATCCTTTGCTCTAAGCCATAAAAACCCCTTCTAACTAACACACCCTTTGCCTCCTTGGTTATCCAGTAAGACTGGCTCAGCAATTCTTTTCTTCTGTATCAAAACTTGCTTTCATTTCTATTCCTTCTTCAGATTCTGAATTCAAAAATCTTTCTGCCAAGCACAGATATCTGTGAGACTTTCTTGTCAAGCTTTCATCCTTCCCAACAGATCCCTTTAGCTGCTCCTGCTGGCCCTGGTGCTGCTGGATATTCCCAGCCCAATCCAGGCTGGAGGGGCTGTGTTGGGTTTTCTGATAAATCAGATGTGGCATTCCTGATTTTCCCTGGCACTCCATTTGTGCGCATCTCCACTCCAGAGCCAGGGGAAATTCCAAAGGCAGATCGTTTATGTGCCCCAAAATACAAGCGGGATTTCAAATGGACTGGAAGGAGCTGCAGATTTGTGCTGAGTGCAGGAAAACACAACAGAAGCCCAGGAAAAGGAAAGAAAAAGGAAATTTTGGGGGCTGGAAGATAAGGATGGAACTGGGACAGACTTGCAGCCCCAGGAGGTGACAAACCCCTCCAGCCCCTGGAGGTGACAAACCCCCACATCCCCTGGATGTGACAAACCCCTGCAGCTCCAGCAGGTGACAAAGCCCTGCAGGCCCAAACCCCAACAGCCCCAGGAGGTGACAAGCCCCCACATCCCCTGGTGGTGACAAACCCCTATCACTCCTGGAGGTGACAAACCCCTGCAGCTTCTCATGGTGACAAACCCCAGGAGGTGACAAGTCCCCCACAGCCCCTGGATGTGACAAACCCCTGCAGCTTCTCGTGGTGACAAACCCCTGCAGCTCCAGCAGGTGACAAAGCCCTGCAGGCCCAGGAGGTGACAAATGTCCTGCAGCTCAGGAGGTGACAACCCCCCCTGTCACAGCCCCAGGAGGTGACAAACCCCTGCAGCTCCAGCAGGTGACAAAGCCCTGCAGGCCCAGGAGGTGACAAACCCCTGCAGCACCCAAAGGTGACAAATGTCCTGCAGCTCAGGAGGTGACAACCCCCCTGTCACAGCCCCAGGAGGTGACAAACCCCTGCAGCCCTGGTGGTGCCAGGGAGCAAAAGCCCCAGCGAAGGCCCTGCCATGCCAGTGACAGCCCCCAAGTGGCTCCCGGGGTGAGCAGAGGGATGGAAGGGCCAGAGGGACGGAGCTCCCCTGGTTTGCAGAGGTGGGCAGTGCCTGGGATGGAAAGTGGGGTGGGAACCCAGGATGCTGAGGCTGTGCTGAGCTGCAGACCTGGCCCTGGGACTCCCCCAGGGAGCTGGCAGAGCCAGGGGATGACAAACAGGCAGAATTGGTCACCTTGGCTCCACAGCCTGTCCCTGCCAAGCACAGCCCAGCTCCTGGAAGACAAGGGAAAGCAAGAGGAGGCAAAGTTCCCCTGACAGATGCTCCTCCCTTTCTCTGAACGCTGCCCATGCCATTTTTCAGCCCTCAGAAGGATCCTGATGACAACATCTCCCTTAAATCTCCGGCATTGATCCCCAGCTTGAATGGGAAACTTGTAATTGTTGGCAAGGACAGATGGAGAGCAGGGAATGAACTCCCTGAGAGTTCCCCCAGAGCTGGGCTCTGCTCCTGGGGAAGTGTGGGACTCACCAAAGCCTTGCACCCTTCCCTTTCCCTGCCTGGCTGGGCAGGAGCTGAGCTGCTGGGGGCTTGCAGAGCCAGAATCCAGGCTCCTGCCTTTGGTTGGCATCCAGCCCTGCTAAAGGGGAGGGGATGGGAGCTGGTTCAGTTCTGCCAGTGCTGAACACACCTGCACGGCTGGCAGAGGGTGTGCTGCCCCTTTCTGGGGCCTTTGCTGAGCTCCAGTTCCTTCCTTCAGTATCTGGGGAAGGAGCCCTGTGGGGCTTGCAGGAGCTGGGCTTTGCTCTCTGGGTCATTCAGAGCTGGGCTTTGCTCTCTGGGTCATTCAGAGCTGGGCTTTGCTCTCTGGGTCATTCCAGAGCTGGGCTTTGCTCTCTGGGTCATTCAGAGCTGGGCTTTGCTCTCTGGGTGATTCCAGAGCTGGGCTTTGCTCTCTGGGTGATTCCAGAGCTGGGCTTTGCTCTCTGGGTCATTCCAGAGCTGGGCTTTTCTCTCTGGGTCATTCAGAGCTGGGCTTTGCTGTCTGGGTTATTTCAGAGCTGGGCTTTGCTCTCTGGATGATTCCAGAGCTGGGCTTTGCTCTCTGGGTGATTCCAGAGCTGGGCTTTGCTCTCTGGGTCATTCAGAGCTGGGCTTTGCTCTCTGGATGATTCCAGTGCTGGGCTTTGCTCTCTGGGTCATTCAGAGCTGGGCTTTGCTCTCTGGATGATTCCAGAGCTGGGCTTTGCTCTCTGGGTCATTCAGAGCTGGGCTTTGCTCTCTGGGTGATTCCAGTGCTGGGCTTTGCTCTCTGGGTGACTCCAGAGCTGGGCTTTGCTCTCTGGGTGATTCCAGAGCTGGGCTTTGCTCTCTGGGTCATTCAGAGCTGGGCTTTGCTCTCTGGGTCATTCAGAGCTGGGCTTTGCTCTCTGGGTCATTCAGAGCTGGGCTTTGCTCTCTGGGTGATTCCAGAGCTGGGCTTTGCTCTCTGGGTGATTCCAGAGCTGGGCTTTGCTCTCTGGGTCATTCAGAGCTGGGCTTTGCTCTCTGGGTCATTCAGAGCTGGGCTTTGCTCTCTGGGTCATTCAGAGCTGGGCTTTGCTCTCAGGTGATCCTGGCCAGCTCTGTGTGCTGGGACAGAGCCTGGCTGATGGGATGTGTTGAGAACCAGCTCCTGTGCCCTGAGCAGCTCTGTGGGCTCAGGATCAGCCTCCTGGAGGGCATCCTTCCCCACATCCCCAGGACATCCTTCCCCAGGTCCTTCCAGCCCCAGAGCTGTGTCTGCACAGACAGACTTGGGTTTGTTCCCCTGGATGTGCCTTTGTTCCACCTTCTCACACCTCTGAGGGCTCTCCAGGCTTTTCTCCCCCTTTCCCTCAGTCCTGTGGCTGTTCCCTCTGCTCCTGCTCCCCAGCAGTGCTGTCAGCCCGGTGCAGGCCCCCTGCTCGTGCCTGAGGCAGGAACAGCCTCTGAAAGCACAGCAGACAGGAGCCCGTTTCCCTTGGGAAGCCCATCCTGGCTGGCAGGAGCTGCAGAACCTCAGTTCCTCAGCAGGAGCAGGAGCTGGAGCCAGGGCAGGAGGCTCTGCTGGCACCACTGCCCCCTTCCTCTGCCTGATTCAGTGTCACCAGGGACACTGGGGACAGCTGGGTCAGGGTGGGACAGGATGGGGACACTGTGGGACAGTGTGGGACAGCTGGGATAGGGTGGGATAAGGTTGGGCAGAGTGGGACAGCTGGGATAGGGTGGGACAGGGTGGGACAGCTGGGATAGGATGGGAGAGGATGGGACAGGAGGGGACAGCCCTGGGGGCAGGGACAGGCTCCCTGGCAGGGACAGGCTCCTTGGCATTCTGGCTCCTGGCAGCACAGCATCCTCTCCTGAGTAGCAGAACCCTCCCCACCAGGCTGGTCTCAGGTATTCCAGAGGCTCCCATGCTCCAGCTCCCCTCACACCTTTCCACAGACCCGACACATCCGTCCCAGCCCAGAACAGGGCTCCTCCCTGGAGGAGGGATGTTTGTGGTCAGAGCATTGTGCTCCCAGGGAGGGAGCAAAACCCACCTGAGCCCTGGGGAGAGGCAGGGAGAGGATGGCCAGAGGCTCCTGGGGGGTGTTCTGCTGCCCAGGGGGGCTGTGTGACACAGACAGGGTCTGTGTGATGAAGGCTGAGCACCCTCACTCCAAATTACCCAGTGCTGCACATCCTAAAGCTGCCAGGGCACTGCTCTGAGCTGGGCCTTCCTCTGCCCCGACTGGGACAATTCCAGAGTAAATCAATCCCTGCCCCTCGGCCTCTGCACAGCCTGGAGCTGCTGGATCTGAGCTCTGCAAAGGAAAGGGAGCTAAAGGGCTGGGGGACCCCCCTGGTTCTCAGTCTGCCCCTAAATCCTGCCCCAAGACCATTTATTCCTGGGTATTTCTCCACCTGGGTGTGTTTAGGGTGCAAATCCAGGTGGATGGGCTGGGAACCAACAGTGTCTGGAATAAAGCAGGAGGGGAATGGCAGATCCCCATGGTTTTTCCCAAATAAATGAAAGCAGCAATAAAGCAAAGGCCTGGAAGGGCTCTGGGCACATTTGTCAAGCTGGAATTTGGGATTTCCAGGGCTGGACCTGGAGCTCCCTCATCACAAACAAATCCCTGCCTGCCCTCGAGCCCTGCCTGCCCCTTCCCCCCTGTGCCCATCCAGGGATGTCCCAGTCCTTGGGAGCAGGATTCCTGCTGGGGAAGGCAAAGTTGGGTCCCACATTTCCCAGGGAATGAGCTCCTCTCCTGCTCTCCTGCTCTCCCTGCCCCGTCCCCACTGAGCCCATCCTGGTGTGCTGGGCTGCAGCAGGGATGTCCCAGCCTGTGGGAGTAAAATTCCTGCTGGGGAAGGGAGGATTGGGTCTGTGCTGCACCAGGGATGTCCCAGCCCCTGGGAGCAGGATTCCTGCTGGGGAAGGCAAGGTTGGGTCCCACATTTCCCAGGGAATGAGCTCCTCTCCTGCTCTCCCTGCACCAGCCCCCACTCTCTGCCTCAATTCCCAGAGCAGCAGCTCCTGCAAACGCTTTGGGAGCGCGCCAGGAACAGGGGTGGTGAATTAAACACAGGGAAATATCAGAAAATTCCCTGCAGTGCCAAAATCCAGGCACACACATAGAGTCTGGAACCAGCCAGGGAAAAGGGAGCTGGGAAGAGACAAGGGCACAGCAGAGACACCCAAACATGGGGTCAGCAAGGGCTGCTTCAGGCAAAACAGGAATCCCTCCAAATTTAGAGAGTGAGAGCCTGGTCCGGTGGGGGATGCCCCTGCCCATGGTGAGGGGTGGGAATGAGGGGGTCCTTGGGGGCCCTTCCCACCCAACCCAGTCCAGAATAATTCCGTGAAAATTCATGGCATTTTCAGCCTCAGATGTGGGTATGGGAATGGCAGCTCTGATGCTGCTTTTCTGTGAGTAACCCCCTCACCTGGACAAGGTCCCTGGGACCCCCTCCAGCCAATCTGCCCAGGCTGAGAGCCCCAAAAACCCCAAAGCAGAACCAGCAGCTCCCAGGCAAAAGTGGGAGAGAAGCAGCAGAGAGACTGGAATCAGTCCAGGGTGGGAATTAGGATTCCACTCATGTTTTATAAAAACTTCCTGATTAATGATGGAGCTGCGGTGCCAGGAGTGAGCAGGAAATGTGGCAGCAGGGCTTTGTTCCAGCACAGGGGGCACTGGGGGCACCCCCCAGCAGCCAGGGAGGACGTGGGGCCATCAGGGACCTGCTGAGGAGGGAGGAACTCGAACTGGCGTCCCCAGCCCCACGGAGGGGCCACAGCAGAGGCCACACTCCCAACCCCTCCAGCCCTGCCCTTTCCATTCTCCTGCCCAACGGGGTCATTCCTAAAACTCCTGGTGCAGCTTTCCCACTGACAAAATCTCCCCTTTCCAAGCAATGTCAATTTGTTTAAGCGAAAAATACCCCAGGGAAAGGATCAATTTGATGAATCTCCTGCTGGAGGAAGAAAAATGTTGAGAAATTGCTGAAAGCCCATTTTGTCATTTCCAACAAAATGGTTTTTGTTTGGAATAACTCGGAGCTCAGGGATGTCACTGAGTTTACACCACAAATGGGCTTTAAAGGTCAAATGGAAATAAACAGCTTGAAGACCCAATGTTTTGACTTGTTCAAGTTTTCCTTCCTCAGTGACAAAAACCTGAGATTTTGAAGTCTTTTTTTGAATTCCAAACAGGAAAATTATTTAGAGATTCTTTCAGGGTGAAAAGGCCATTCCAGGCAGCCCAAATTCCACCTGAATTTTGGGTTAGGACAAAGCAAAGCACCAAAACCAGAGACTCAGAATCATTCCAAGGGAATCCATGGGGGAACAGAGGCTCCAGGATTCCTGACCAGCAGGACCAAATCTTTCATTTCCAGCTCTGTACCTCTGCAGGAAGAGGTTTCTCAGGGATTTCAGTGCTGCTGAGGAAGGGTAAGAGGCAAAGTTCAGTGAGTGGGGTGAGGCCCCACCTCAGATCCTGGGCTCTGAGCCCCTCATGGCAAACATGACCTGGAGGGGCTGGAGCAGGTCCAGGGCAGGGAATGGAGCTGGGCAGGGTCTGGAGCCCCAGGAGGAGCTGAGGGAGCTGGGAAGGGGCTCAGCCTGGAGCAGAGGAGGCTCAGGGGGCCCTTGTGGCTCTGCACAGCTCCTGACAGGAGGGGACACTGGGGGGGTCGGGCTGTGCTCCAGGGAACAGGGACAGGAGCAGAGGGAACGGCCTCAGGCTGGGCCAGGGCAGGCTCAGGGGGGCACAGCAGGAATTTCCCCATGGAAAGGGGGGTCAGGAACTGCCTTGGAACTGCCCAGGGAGGGTTGGAATGCCCAGCCCTGGAGGGATTTAAAGCCCTGTGGATGTGGCACAGGGGTGGCCTGGGCAGTGCTGGGGAGCAGTGGAGGCTCAGGATGGAGCCACAGATCCATGGAACAGCACCTTCAGGGACCTTCAGGGACCTTCAGGGACCTTCAGGGACCTTCAGGGCCATCTCATTCCCACCCCTGCCACGGGCAGGGAACCTTCCCCTTCTGGGAATGCCCCTCCCTGTAGGAGCCTAAATGAGGGATGCAGGACTCCAGGCAGCTCTCCAAAATTCAGCTGTCAGCTCCAGCTGCAGGCAGGCCTGGAGACCCTGAGTTTAGGTCACAATGCATTATAGACTTTTCTTTGCTGAGCATCTGCATACAGTAGAACCAATCTATACCTTAACTTTTATCTCTAGCCTATCAGAACTACTGTAATTACCATATTCATGTTACTGTTCTCCAATCACTCAAAGTCAGTACATCACAGTTTAAGCTAGAAGTTGTTTTTCAGTTTTCTTGCAGTGGGAAATTCTGAGACCTTTTTTCTACTTGCAACTTTTGCTGACTTGTTTGCCTGTGCTCTCTTTCAGCTTGGTAAAAACATCTTCTTGTTTGGGGTGGGTTTATCCTTTGCTCTAAGCCATAAAAACCCCTTCTAACTAACACACCCTTTGGCTCCTTGGTTATCCAGTGAGACTGGCTCAGCAATTCTTTTCTTCTGTATCAAAACTTGCTTTCATTTCTATTCCTTCTTCAGATTCTACATTCAAAAATCTTTCTGCCAAGCACAGATATCTGTGAGACTTTCTTGTCAAACTTTCATCCTTCCCAACACCTCCCTGCTCTGTGCCCTGCTCCCCCTGGCTCCCATTTCCCAAGGACTGACACCTGCCACCCTGGGTCTGCCTTTCCCACAGCTCTCAGGGACACTCAGCATCTGCAGGTCAGGATTTCCTGCTCAGTGCTTTCCGCAGGAGCAGGACAGGGCTGGGGAGGCTCAGGGTGACCCTGCTGCTGTCCTGGGTGAGCTCTGCCATCCCCCCCTGCTCTGAACTGCTTTGTTCCTAAGCTTTTCCCTCCAAAGGGCATTGCCAGGGAGACATCCCTGCTCCAGCAGCTCACATTTCCCAAAGAGCATTGCCAG
Organism: Calcarius lapponicus; assembly: GCA_039654755.1. Classification (NCBI taxonomy): domain Eukaryota; kingdom Metazoa; phylum Chordata; class Aves; order Passeriformes; family Fringillidae; genus Calcarius; species Calcarius lapponicus. The sequence continues at coordinate 946,433 of JBBFKN010000011.1, read as the reverse complement.
GGAGACAGAGCATCTCCCGAGGAGCAGCTGAGGAAACAGCAGCCTCTCCTGCCTGGGAGAGTCCCCAGCACTTCTCCAGCTGCAGCTCCTTCCATGCAGCCCTGGACACATCCCCAGGGATCCTGAGGGAAAACCCACCCACCCTGGCAATCTCTGGGATGTTTCCAATTTCTGCTCAATGACCCCTTGTCACCCTGTTTTTTTAAGATTTTCTAAGCCTTCTTGTAGTGAACTTTCTCACACACTTTCTGTAAATAACTCATTGTTTTGCATTCCTTTATGGAAGAAGAGAGAGCTGATGGACTGTTGGTTTGACCAGTGTCATTGGAGAGGTGGCACTGTCACCCTCCAATCCACTGTCACTTTTAGAAAACTATAAGTAATAGAGTCAGAAAATAAACTTTCCTTTTTTGCTTCACCTTGAGAACAGCGGTGGGAGTTTGTGTTCTTTCGTGTCCTATAGCCACAACCCCTGGCAATGGGAACAGCACACAGAGCCAAAGGCTGACATCAGACCTGGGAGCCCAGGAGAGCTGGGGGGGCTCACCTGGACAGGAGAAGCTGCAGGGAGAGCTCAGAGCCCCTTGCAGGGCCTGAAGGGACTCCAGGAGAGCTGGAGAGGGACTGGGGACAAGGATGGAGGGACAGGACACAGGGAATGGCTCCCACTGCCAGAGGGCAGGGATGGATGGGATATTGGGAATTGGGAATTGTTCCCTGGCAGGGTGGGCAGGGCCTGGCACAGGGTGCCCAGAGCAGCTGGGGCTGCCCCTGGATCCCTGGCAGTGTCCAAGGCCAGGTGGGACGGGGCTTGGAGCAGCCTGGGATAGTGGAAGGTGTCCCTGCCATGGCAGGGGTGGCACTGGATGAGCTTTGAGGTCTCTCCCAACCCAACCCAGTCTGGGATTCCATAACATCTTTTGTTTCCTGTTTTCCCTTCCAATCAGTCCCCTCTCCTGCAGACCTGCCACACAGGGAATTATTCCCTCCCTAAAAGAAGAGGAAATTCAGCTGATCCCAGAGAGCTCAGCCTCCTGCCAATGGCAAAAAGGCAGACAGGGCACAGGGGATATTTTAACTGTTAACAACAACCCCAAAAACCTCACTGCACAATTCCACCATCACAGCAAACCCTGGCTGGAGAGGTTTGCAATAATCACTGTCAGGGGACAGAAGCACTGTCAGGGCTTTTAGGGTTGATCCTCTTCACATCCCACTTATCCCCAGGGGCTCTGCCCAGCTTAGTGACCTGGAGCTGGGGGATTCTTCTCTCACCCAGGTGGGGAATTGTTGGAATATTAGCTGACCAAAGACTGGAAAAGTACCGAACCCAGCTAATCTGAGTTTCTGCACCTGCAAAACACTGTGTCCTTGGGTATAGCTGTGGTACGATAACAAGTAGTGAAAGAGACATGAGGAAAAGAGATGTAACTCTTAAAGAATGAGGAAGAGCTGATATTGTAGTATAACCAATAGACTGTTTAGATTACAGAATATTCATGAGCTTATTACTGCTGTAAATAAATATCTGGTGCTCTATCAATAAACAAAGCTTGCTGATCACTCATATTGAGTGCTCCAGTTTCCCTGCGCCGCGTCAGGGAATAGCCCCAGGAGCTCACTGCACTGCCTGGAACAGAGGATGGTGCTGCCCTGGCTCCTCCTGTTGCCCCCTCCTCTTTTGGGACAATAAAAGCCTTGCCCAGGTCCTGGTGGGAGGAAGCCAAATTCTCTTGAGCCAAGCTCAGTGAGAAAGAACTCAGGGAGAACTCACAGGGCTCCCAGCAAAGCCTGTGGCCTTAAAATGTCATTTTGGGTGATTTTTCAGGAAAAGGGGATTTGACACTTCAGTGGACAGTGAGGGATTGTTGATATCTGACAGTGGGGAAAGTGCAGCAAAAATCAAATTGCAGAGGCTCGGTCTGAGGGGTTTAGAACCTCCTCCTCACCAGGTGAGACAGGAAACCTTTGCTGTCCCAGATTTCACTGGGAATGTTTTCATCAGGAAAAGGCTGCATGGGAAATTCTGCTTCCTCTTAAAAGGTCTTCACTGGTGGGGGAAGAAGAAACCTCAGTTTTGGGAAAGACAAACTGAGAGGAGAGCCACAGGCACAGACTGAGCCTGGCAGCTCAAGGGACCTCTGCTCCTCATTCCACTGGAATTTGGACTGAAATCTCCCTTCCAGGCCAGACTTCAGACTGTTCCAGCAGTGGAACTGGGAGGCTGTGGCAGCTGGAATCGTTTGAGTTCACTTTCCAGAGATGAAAGCATTCCCTGAGCTCCAGGGCTGCCTTTCCTTTGCTGGAGCTGAAAAAATTCCTTCCTTCCTTCCTTTCCTTCCTTTCCTTCCTTTCCTTCCTTTCCTTCCTTTCCTTCCTTTCCTTCCTTTCCTTTCCTTCCTTTCCTTCCTTCCTTCCGCCACTTCCTTCCGCCACTTCCTTCCGCCACTTCCTTCCGCCACTTCCGCCACTTCCTTCCTTCCTTCCTTCCTTCCGCCACTTCCTTCCTTCCGCCACTTCCTTCCTTCCGCCACTTCCTTCCTTCCGCCACTTCCTTCCGCCACTTCCTTCCTTCCTTCCGCCACTTCCTTCCTTCCTTCCGCCACTTCCTTCCTTCTGCCACTTCCTTCCTTCCGCCACTTCCTTCCTTCCGCCACTTCCTTCCTTCCGCCACTTCCTTCCTTCCGCCACTTCCTTCCTTCCGCCACTTCCTTCCTTCCGCCACCTCCTTCCTTCCTTCCGCCACTTCCTTCCTTCCTTCCGCCACTTCCTTCCTTCCGCCACTTCCTTCCTTCCTTCCGCCACTTCCTTCCGCCACTTCCTTCCGCCACTTCCGCCACTTCCGCCACTTCCCACCCTTTCCCAAACAAATCCAGCGCTTTTGGCTTTCAATAAGCACAAAAGTTTCCCAGCTTTGTTTGCTGCCTGCCCAACAAATGTGAAAAGTGCATATTCTATGGCTCTATGCAGATATTTACTATGTGAATTATGTTGTGTTGATTAGTAGTGCTGTATTAACGTTTTAATCGTATGGTAAGTGTAGTTTTGTAGGTAACTTTTGTAGGTAAAATAGAAGCTATGTATGTGGGGTATTTTTTTTAAAGAAAGGAATGAGGTACTTGCAGTGAAATAGCAGCCACAGGACACCTAAATCTTTCAGAGAAAGAGAATTTATTGCTCCATTATCAGAAGAAATGAACTTCTTTCTGCCTCACTCAGTCCTGAAGATGCCTCAGGATTCAGAGGAAGAAGCTGACACTGACCAGACAGAATCCTGTGTTTGAATGGAATTTATGCATCATGTATGAGGTGTATGAATATGCAACAGGTTATTGCTTTTAAGGGTTAATCTTCTGTTAATGTGGGTCCTTTTTCAGGTTTATTTTGCCCAGAAAAGGTACCCAGACTGTCCATAACTCATTGTTTCTATTGTCTCATATTGTCCTAATCTAAATTGTCCGAATTATTATTACTCTAATTATATTGGTATTTTTATAACCATTTTATTACTATTAAACTTTTAAAATTTAAAAAAACCCAAGTGAGTGGCGTTTTTCACACAAGCACAAAAGGTTCCTGGCTTTGTTTGTTGCCTGCACAACAGAGGAGAGATCTTTGCCCAGATACTCTGTGAGTGCTGCTGGGCTCTGCTGCTCTGCTGGAGAATCTCATTGCTCTGTGCCTGGGGAGGAACGATGGAGCAGAGGAGCCCCTGGGGCAGGCAGGGTGTGCTCAGCCCCTGAGCTGCCAGAGCTCTCCTGGAACAGCAGCTCAGGGCTGGGAGCTGGGCCTGGTGTGTTCCAGCTGAGAGGAACAGTGGATTTGTCTTTACAAACCAGCTGTGGGACTCCTGGTAAATAAAACTAGCGCCGGGAGATAAAAGAAACAATGAGAAGGATTCCACAGATTGATGAATAGAAAAAGAGATTTGCTTTTATAAATAAACTTTAGGTTTGCTGATAAATGAAATTAGACATTGAAAGATGAAAGAAACAATGGGGAAGAAAACCTCCTAAATTCCGTAAGAATTAAAAATTAAAAGGAAGGATTACACATTAGAGGGGAATCTCTGGCATCAGGCATTTTGGGAAGTCTGAACCTCTCAGGTACCTCAGCCAGTGGGGAAAGAGAGATGGAAATGTGGGAAATTGGGATAAAAAGGAGGCTGCACCCTCCAAAAATCTGAGAGACCCCAGGGGAATGCCCCATGGCCTCTCCCTTTATTCAAATAAAGCCAAAAAGACCTCTGATGTTTGTGGATTAATTTTCCTAACACAGCTGCTGGTTATTCTGGATGGAGGAACCTCGGAGCCAGCTGTGCCTGGCACAAACACAGGAAGGTGGGAAACATGGGGGGCTTCACCCCAGCAGCTGCACAGAGGCTGCTCTGAGGCAGTGATGGCTCTGCTGGGCAGTGATTGCTGACAAGTGATTCCACAGGGATTTTGGGACAGGAGGGGTTGGGAGGGCTGATTCTGCCAGCACAGAATTCATGGTGTGAGTAAGGAGCAGCTCACAAAAATCCCTTTCTGAAACCTCCTGGGCGTGATGGGGGCTGGGGACAGCTCTCCACAGGGACCTGAGGCTGCCCAAAGGGAGCTGCAGGAACAGGGAGGGGATGGAGGGACAGGGCACAGGGAATGGCTCCCACTGCCAGAGGGCAGGGATGGATGGGAGATTGGGAATTGGGAATTGTTCCCTGGCAGGGTGGGCAGGGCCTGGCACAGGGTGCCCAGAGCAGCTGGGGCTGCCCCTGGATCCCTGGCAGTGCCCAAGGCCAGGTGGGACACTGGGGACAGTGGGAGGTGTCCCTGCCACGGCAGGGGTGGGCTCTGAGATCTCTTCCATCTCAACCCAGCCTGGGATTTCCATGATCCAGGTCTGTACTGGAGGGAGCTGCACACCTTTGTCTCCAAGGCTCTTGGGCTGTTATCATCCCTTTGCTTTTTCTTGCTTCCAGAACAATTCCCTCATCCCCACAGAAAGGGAAGGGGGGATGATTTCCACTGTGCCAGGAAAATTCTCCCTGTGCTGCCTTAACTTTTATCTGCAGCCCCAGAAGTGCTGAGCCCTTACCTTGCTGCAGCCTTTGTGAGGCCCTGAAAGGCTGGAGAGGGGGCAGGAGCCTGTCGTGAGAGGAGGGCAGTGGGTGCTGTTTGGAGGTGAAGTGAAGGGGGAGTCTGTCACATGGTATTTTATGAAAATCCCTTTGCCAGGATTTTTCTCCTGAGAAGCTGAGAAGCCTCAGAAAAGAAATGTAAACAATAATTATCTGATTGCTTGGAATGTGGTCTGGAGGTTGCTTACCAACAGGTGCATCTTTGATGGTTCCATGTGAATTGTTTTTTAATTAATGACCAATCCCAGTCAGCTGTGTCAGACTCTCTAGTCAGTCCACAGGTTTTTATTATTCATTCTTGTTTAGCCTTCTGATGTCTCCTTTCTCTTTCTTTAGTATAGTTTTAATAGATAATTTCTTTTAATATTCATATAATATTATATCATATCATAAAATAATAAATCAGCCTTCTGAGAACTTTGAATCAGATTCTCATCTCTCACCTCATCCTGGGACCCACAACACCACAACAGGGATTCCACTCCCTCAGTGTCCCCCTGGGTATCCCCAGAATATCCCATGAGTATCCCCCTTTTTATCTGTTCATTTTCCTTGCTCTGAATTTGCTGTTACTGTTCCATGAAGTTCTGCTCCCTCTCAATTCCTTCTGTCACCTTTGAACTTCCCTCTGGTTAAATGAATCCTAATTCCATTTCAAATGCTTCCAAAGCCAAAGCTTGGGGATTTTACATTAAAAATAGATCTTAAGGTTTTCTGGAGGAATTGTTAAAAAGCCCGTGAAGACCCTCAAAACCAGTCCTGGGAGATGTTCTTACTCCATATCCACCTCTCCTGCTCCTTGAGGACCTGACACCCCAAACCAGCTTCTCTGGGCTTCTACAGCTCTGGGCTCCAATTCTTGCATTTGGAAACAAAATTCCAAGCACAGCCACGTTCTGTCTCTCATTTCTTGTTCTCCCAAAACCTAAATCTCCAAAGATCCTGCAGGGAGCTCAGGGCAATGTTGCACTGTGAATATTCACCCATTCCTTTGATTTTTCTTCCTCATTATTGCTGCTCTCCTTGCTGCCCATATTCGCATTAAACAAGGCCTTTCTTGCTCCTGGCCCTGGGGTTCCAATGTGTTCAGGAGCTGCCAAAGGTTTATAAAGTTTATAAAAGCTGCAGATGAGGAGTAAAGCAGTGGGACTGATTTGTTTATTCATTAAAAATGTGGGAATAGTTTCATCTGTTAAATCAATGCAGGGTCCTGAGCAGAATCTTCCTCACAGAGGTCACAGGGCAGGAATCAGGGAATGCTTTGGGTGGAAAGGGAACTTGAAAATCTTCCAGTTCCCACCCCCTGCAAATGATCAGGGACACCTTCCACAGTCCCAGGTGCTCCAAACCCCATCCAGCCTGGCCTGGGACCCTCCCAGGGATGGGGCAGCCACAGCTGCTCTGTGCCAGGGCCTCACTCCCTTGACAGGAAAATCTTTTCCCTTCAATCCAATCCAAATCCTCCCTCCCCCTGCTAAAACAAGCACATCTTGTCCTGTCACTGCATGTCCCTGTAACAGCTGGAATTTCTCATGGCTGCCTTGCAGCTGGCAGGGAAGGCTCCTCTCCTTCAGATCCCTCTGTTGCTATAGGACATGAAATAAAAGGATGTGGACACTGGAACTTCCTAAGGTAAAAAGAAGGGAAGTTTAATTTCTGACTCCAACATTTATAGATTTTCAAAAGTGACAGTGGATTGGAGGGTGACAGTGCCACCTTTCCAATGACACTGGACAAACCAGAAGTCCATCAAATTTCTCCTCCTCCAGA